>CM060268.1:9506038-9947153 GCA_030684275.1 Acipenser oxyrinchus oxyrinchus
TTTCATAAGGACATTTAACAAAATAAACTTCTAAATTACTGTAAATGTGTGAGTTATGTTACTTGTATGCATGTTAATGCCATGGTTCATGTGCACGCATGGTTAACACACACCCTGGATAAGTCAACACTAAATGGCATCTCTGTGAGTTAACCAAGGTTGACTGTGTGTGTCTATATATATATATATATATATATATATATATATATATATATATATATATATATATATATATATATATATATATATATATATATATATATATATATATATATATATATATATATATATTATTAGGGCTGTCAATTAATCGCAGTTAACTACTGCAGTTTAACTTGTTCTTTTTTTGGGAGATGGCACTCCTGTCTTGTCCCTGTTGGCATACCGTAATTCATGTGTAATTTTAGTGCATGCCAGGATTGAATGAGTAGTCATTGTTTGAATATAAAATTAGTCATGGAACCACATTATGTAGCAGAGCACTCAAACTGAAGGACTTGTGAATGGGACGTTTATTTTTTTTTTTTAAACTTTCTGACGGTTCATTGTATCTACTGTCAAAGTGAGTTAAAGTATCATAGAAGTGCATCTAGTCTGCTCGACCGTGCTAAACATGCTTTCACTTCTCAAAATACACTCTAGTAGTTTTTTTTCTGCTACAGACAACAACAAATGAAACCCATCAGTATGTGTACTTTCTTTAATTAAAAAAATATATATATATATATTTTTTAATTTATTTTTATTTATTTATTTATTTATGTATGTATGTATGTATGTATGTATGTATTTTTAATTAAGAAAGTACACATACATGAGTTTTAGTTTATCTGTTAAAATTCACCAAAGGAAGTTTTACCTCAAGGGTCATGAGTCAATCTGTAACAATCTCTTATCCAGAGTCTCAGAATGAAATACTGGTCTCTAATCTGGATAAAGATGCTCTTCAGTGTCCACAGGGTTCCAGCCTGAAAGTCTGATGACAATTGAAAAACTACCTCATGCAGTTTCAATCGAGGCAAAGAAATGTGTCTTGCTGTGGTGTTTTTAAAATGATGTATCTGATTTTAGGATGTGTGAGACATCTTCAAAATCTGGCATGTGTATTTTATCTGACAGGATAGTGTGGTAACAAGTGTACATGATGTATTGCTTCTGACTGTTCATGAACACTGTAGGTGTGAGCATTAAAATCAGTCATGACTAAGTTTCTGTAACCAATAGAAGTGCCTTAGATGTAAGAGCAGTTTATACAGAAAAAGGACATTATGATCTCATTGCGGCTGAAGCCAGTTTGTTGTATCTCCTGTCGTGATGGTACTTGCTGTGTTTCCAGGTGTTCAAGCAGAATTGCAAATTCAGATTTTGCACATTTTTGACATTAGCACAATGGAACTACCAGTTGTAGAAAACTAAGCAAAAAGAGTTAAGTGGTGATTTGAGGCAAGACTGCATAAAATAGTCACTAACTTGAGTTGGTTGGTAATAGGTTTGACGGTACTAACATGTTATGTACCAGTGCAGACGATTTTAATTGAATACATACAAATCAATATTAAAACATTAATCCACTACTTCAATTTGTACATATTTGTTGAAAGTTGGCACTTGCATCATCCTTATGGGTTGCATTGTGGTAACTGCTTCTCGGTACTCAGATTGTCAGAAGTAACCATTACAGGTAATTAAGTTTTCAAGGCCAACCGACACAGCTGAAACTGTAGTAGATCTGTTTCCGTAACAATCTGTATTCTTCTTTCTTCAGATTAACAAGCTGTCTCTAGAACTGCAAGATGCAAAAACCAAGATCATCACAGTGCCAGTTCCAGTGGCAGGACCACCACCAGCTCCCCAACTACCAGGGCATGTGGGAATGCCCTTGCCTCCTCCTCCACCTCCCCTTCCTGGGCAAATGGGAATGCCACCACCTCCGCCCCCTCCCCCTCCATTACCAGGGCAAACAGGAATGCCCCCTCCACCCCTCCTTTGCCAGGACAAGCAGGAATGCCCCCTCCACCCCTCCGTTGCCAGGGCAAGCAGCAATGCCCCCTCCACCCCTCCGTTGCCAGGGCAAGCAGGAATGCCCCTCCACCCCTCCGTTGCCAGGGCAAGCAGGAATGCCCCCTCCACCCCCACCATTGCCAGGGCAAGCAGGAATGCCGCCTCCACCCCACCATTGCCGGGCAAGCAGGAATGCCCCCTCCACCCCCACCATTTCCAGGTGGACCTGGGATGCCACCTCCTCCCCTCCCCAGGCGGGCCAGGGCACCCCACCTCCTCCCCTGGCTGGGGTTTTCTGTCCCAGTTCTTCCGTTTGGGTTGGTGCCCAAGAAGGACTACAAGCCAGAGGTGCAACTGAAAAGGGCTAACTGGTCAAAGGTAAGATACAATAAGGGGAACAGGACCGTTTTGGCAACCAGCTTATCAATTTATATATCTCCCAAATACATATCTTCTCTTATTGATTCTTTGGTAATTCCAGGATAAATAATTACAAAATATAAATGAAATGTACGGTTTAATGCATATTAACTAAAATGCTGAAAAGCAAACACCTTTTTTTAAATTTGTTTTCCCTTCATGTTCAACCCCCTTAAAAATCATGTATTAAAATACCAAGTCGTGCCTGGGATTTAAACCTGGGAACCGAGCTACTGTATGGTATATGCTTGCTAGCCTGAAATAGTTAAAATAAATAAATAAATCCAAACTGACTGTATCCTTTTAGCCTAAAGCTACAGTTTAATAGCTTCTCTGGAGTTCATGAGCGTTATACTTTTCCTTTTTTCATTGAGCTCTTTTCATTTTCTGAGTGGTGAAAGGCCTTTGACGAGGGTGTCACAGAAACTGCTTTTTAATAATCCCATTTCTTTTAACTGGCGAATGAAAGTTAATTAGATTGGCTAGAAAGGACAGCATTCTTTTGTAATTTAAATTCTAATAATACAAAATCCTGCCGCACGCTTTTTCTCCCCCCTTCCTGTATTCGGGCACACGATAATGAAAGGCTGGTATCCATGGAAGTCTGAAAAAGAATAAAAACCTTAATTGTATGATAGGACTTATGAAAACTGAACAAGAATATATGTTAATTACCATTCCTTTCTGACAGGGATTTATATAGACCCATTGTGAAAGGAGATGAGAAAATTGCGCTCTTGATTACAGCAGGATTCTATTGCTAAAAAGTAGTTAGGATTTAAAAGTGTAAGTCAATTTCGTAAAGACATAAACTTCCACAAATAATGCATGTTTTTATGAAATGATTATTTAACTGTTTTGAGAAATATCCCACAGTATTATAGAATAAGCCTTGGGATTATTGAACAAGAGCAGTTTGTTTAGGCACATACCTCCAAAGTTGAAGGCACATTACTCTGTAATCCAAGACTGACAACTGCTTTATCAGATTTAAATTACTGACGTTTATGGAGTGTGGACGAGAAACTCCGGACCCACACTAGAACACTGACATGAATTGTAATTGCTGGTCCTCACAATGCAAACACACACACACACACACACACACACACACACACACACACACACACACTTGCAAAGCTTTGTCTGGTTTAAGGTTTTGAAGACAGGATACTAACCTTAACAATTGTAATGTTTTGGATATATAGCTGTCGGATAGGAACCCACCTCCGTGAAAAAGAGTGTCTCCCATGTTTGACTAAGTGATTAATAGAGCTACGCAACTTGGTGTGTGGAGCCAGTGGGTCACAACATACCACTACCTCTAGGAGCCAGAGGAAGAAAGTGATTTATTTTATTATGGAACAACAGTGCTCATTTAACATGGAAGTGTCTAATGTTTTTTTGGGGATTTCAAACCCAGGACACGCAATTAAAGCAAATTGCCCATAAAGTAGATTTACTATGGAGTGGGTAATTCGCCCTCGGTGAAACAAAATACTGTATAGGCCCATATGTGTTTTGGTCACCATCCAATTTGTATTCTTGTCTATAATATAGATTGCGCCAGAGGAACTGTCTGAGAAGAGTTTCTGGACAAAGGTGAAAGAAGATAAATTTGAAAACAATGAACTGTTTGCTAAACTCACCCTGGCCTTCTCCGCACAGACCAAGTGTAAGTAGCTTTAATTCACTGAAAAAAGGCAGGGTTGGGGTCAATACCTGCCTCACTTTTGTCCAATTCCTTCAAAGGAATTGGAATTGATATCTTTAGAGACATAGTAACTGTTGTGATTGTTCAACTGCTTTCATTTGAAACCAATGTATTTGCCTAACTGTGACTTCAATTTAAGTAACTTGTTGCCACTGTGGGAAGCTCATTTGAACAGAATACTGCTAATTGCAATTTTGATCAATGCTGTGTTGGAATTGATGAAAAGGGAATTGGAATTGATTTTATAAAGGAAATTGAATTGGAATTGAAAAACAGAAATTGACCCCAGCCCTGCTCATCAGTTCTTTGTCTTGGAATGCGTCTCTTTTGAAGATATTTTGTTTCAAAACTAAAGGCACACAAAATCAAGGAAGAAAATATAGCCAGCTTGCATTTGTATGCTTTAAACAGGTGCAATTCAAATATATGGTTAATGTTCTGTGGCTGGCTTCACAGACTCTGATTCACACTGATATTGCACTACCTTATCTAAGACAGTAAAGTAGTCCAGTGTTAGTGCAAATCTGCATCCATGAAAGTTGAGAATGAGGGTAATATTAGTGGTAGGATTGGTTTGTTATGTATGACTTTGCTAACTTTTATTTTTTCTTCTTTTTTTCCCCCCAACTTTCTGCCCTTATAGCATCTAAAGGTAAGAGTGCATTTCTTAAATTATATTTTACATTAATACACTGAAACTCTGCCGAAAAAAGTTTTGATTATAAGCACCTATGGGATTCTGTGACAAAGAGCATTGGTCATTTTCCCTGAAAGATTTATGGGCTTTACCTGAACTAGCAACCAATGAAAAAAAAAGGAAACTTGCTAATCTAGTGCATTTTCACTGTAAGTGGGTTTTCTGGATGATTGTGTGGGCGACAATGCTGTGCTGAGAAGAATTTGCTAATAATTGCCTGCAGAACTCAATTCTGCCTTGAGGGGCCCTCATGTTTTACACTGCTGCTGTAAAACTTTTAATGCAAGTACACTTTATAGTTTAGGATAACAAAAAGGATCTACAGTAGTGGATAACTAGAGAAATGTATGATATCCCAATCACAGGAACCTAGCCAAGTTGGTGGTATAAATACTGTAATTCTTTGTGGTGAGCTATTCTTGCACAAAAGATGTCTTAGGATGGGATGGTGTTGAATGCTGATCCCTCCAGTATAGGACAGGAAATAAGTTAATATCTAAACTTTTAAGCTATTTGTCTTTAAAATTTATACAGCTGTAAACTGTGTACAAGTAGCAACATTATATCAAGTCACAGCCCCTTTAGTGCTTGTAATTTAACTTAAATATAATTTCAAACAGCCAGTGTAGTTGCACATGATTTAAAGCTACAGTGCTAACTTTAACAGTCCTATAAAGCAGCTTTCAAAGCAAGAGGGATGTCATGTTGCTGTAGAAGGGCTTTATTTCTTAGGGGAAAATCTCTCCTATTTGCAAAGTTTCTAATGGGGAAAATGGTTGATGTTGGTGGATGAGACATTCGGTTAAAAAAAGAAAATCCAGCTTTGCTAATGGGGTCAGCTCCCTTGGGTAGTAATAGTTGTAACTATAAAATGAGTCAGGCAGACCAGTGTGAAGGGTACATGTAAATGCCAGAGAGGCTAGCAAAGGTAGTTCTTCTGTTTCATTATATTCAATTAAAGGTCACAGCTCGGTACATAAAAAAAAACAGAAATGTGGTTAATGGAATCACTGGCTGGGGTCATTAATTGAACAAAATGCTTTTTTTTTTTTCCAGGCAGAATTTTTTTTTCACAAACTACATCTGTGCATGTCTGTGGCAGAAAATTGGGTTAATTCAATGTGTTTGTTTTTTTCAAAACATGGATTATATGTTTTGTAATTAGATTTATTCCAGCCAGTATTCCAGGTTTCCTAAGATGCTTAGAGCACATCGGTGTGATCTGGCAGAAATTCAGACAGCTAGAAAGGAGATGAAGGAACTCCATGTGACATTCCTGAATTTAGCTATTGCATAGGGTTCAGTACCACATGAACTTCTTTGGGCAGCATTTGATTTCTTCAGTGTATCGAGGACAATAAGAAATTTAGTGAAAGCCTACTTCGGAAATTAGCAATTTTGTTTTACAGAATTCACCACTACATGGCAGTGTCTAGAAATTGGAATCACTTCTCCACTGGCTTTTACCATGGCAATGGAAGTAATTAGGGCGTCAAAATGGGTAGTGGGAGGAGAACACTTGGCTTCTGGAATTCGACTGCAACCAATTAGAGCATACATGGATGACATGACAAAGTAGCCTGCACTAATCGGTTATTGGGCAAACTAATCGGTAACATTGAATGGGTACAAATGCAATTCAAGCCCACTAGTGTCTGAGAAGCTTGTGAAAAGTCTTGGGAGGTGGTATGGTGAGGACCTAAAGGACACAGTTTGTGTGGGAGAAGTGAGACAACAAGCCGTGCAAGGGTTGAAGAGCCTAGACAGCAGCGCTTTACCGGGCAAACTTTCAATTTGCTTTCAATTTGCTTTCAATTTGGTTTACTGCCCAGGCATCTGTGGCCACTGTGTATGTGGTTTCCTTGATAACAGTAGAGAAGCTGGATGCGTTAATCAGTTCATAAATGGTTAGGAGTTCCACGCTGCCTCAGCAGAGTGGGACTGTATGGTAAAGGGATACTGCAGCTGCCAGTCTCGGCTCTAACCGAGGAGTTTAAGTGCGCCAAGGTTCGATTGGAAATGACGTTGGTAGAGTCACACGACAAATGTATGAGGGAGGCAGCACCTGTGTTGAAAACTGAAAGAAAGTAGGTGGCAAAGGAAGCTGTGGAAGATGCAAAGGCTGCCCTTTGTATCAGCGATGTCATGGGGCAAGTACAGCATGGAAGAGGAGGCCTTGGTCTCAGTTCAGCTCCTCCTACATGGCACAAAGCAGCACCAGCTCAACGGAGGAAGCTAGTAGTCAATGAGGTGCAAAATCAGGAGGCGAGGATGACGTGCGTAAAGGCAGTTTCCCAGGCCAAGCAGGGAGAATGGACGAGATGGGAGAGTGTGGAACAACGCAAGATCGGCTGGCGAGATCTATGGACAATGGAACAGAGCAGGATCGTTTTTTTCATCAGGTCAACATATGATATTCTCCCATCACCACAGATTCCTTAATCTATGGGTAGGAGAGGATCCGTGGTGCCCTTTGTGTTCATCGCCAGCTACATTTAAGACATTTTGATAGGATGTAAGGTGGGTCTTAGCCAAGGACTGTTTACTTGTCATCATGACCAGGTTTTGCGATGCTTGGCCTTCGCATTGGAAGACAAGCGCAGCATGACTAACAGGTTGACACCAATTCCAGCAATATGTGACACACGAAGGACAACATTCCTCCGTCCAGGGGAGCAACCTCCAAGAAAGGTATTAAAACCAAAACTCGTCTAGGACAACTGGACTGGAAGCTGCTAGAGACTGGAAGATGCTGCCAGGTGTTGTCCAATGGCTTATTTTCCCACCTGAGGTTGCCACCACTAACCTTCGACCTGATATTGTCTTGTGGTCTGGATCAGCATGCCTTGTTCACCTGGTAGAGTTAACAGCGCGCCATAGGAGGATGCTGTGGATGCGACATATGAAAGGAAGAAACTTCGGTACGCTCAACTAGCTGCTGAAGTTGGACAGCGAGGATGGAGAGTCCAGGTTAGCCCAGTGGAGATGGGTTGTCGAGAATTTGTGGCACTCTCCACAAGCCGTTTTCTCAGAGACGTAAGATTCACTTGTCAAGAGTTGCGACGCATAGTGAAGAACTTATCTGAGGCAGCAGAGAGGAGCAGCAACTGGCACCAGTTGAGACGAAAAGATTCTGGTTGGGGACCTCAAGCACAGTAGAAAGAAAGGAAGGTAAGTAAGCTGGGCTTAGCCGAGTGGGGGACCGAGGGGGGACGGAGGGGGGGTGCTGGGACACCTTATGGTGTTGTGGACTAGTTGACAAAACACCAAGGATGGAACGTGCCCACTTGAAGACCCCAGAGAAGTATCTTACTCAGCTCAATCCACATGGTTGTCATGCTGATGCTCTAGGGAGGCCGCACTGTGGTTGATCCCTGGAGCCAGCATTGCAGCCATGGTGTGTGCTGTTGGACCAAGGAGGCAAAATAGCCTGATCCCTGGAGCCAGCATTACTCTTCAGCCATCAACACCAGGCAGAAGGATATCTGCATCATCAGATGGAAAAAACCCCAGATGGATCACATTAGTTTACAGTAAAAGAAGCTATATCTTAGTTGGTGCTTATCTTGGCGAGCGCTGAGTCCAATATTAGTATGAAGTTTTAACACCTACTCTCATGTAATGGAAATCATCATTAATATTACTGTGTGGGAAGTTTGTAGAAAATTGCAATTCTGTCACACCTACAACTGCCAATATCTCATAAACCAGCTTGCAATTGTTCACTGTTTTGAAAACTCCACTTCACTTTGGAGTCCTTTTCTTGCCAGTTATTTTACAAAGAATCCACAACCATATTGTCAAAGCTTCATATCTCACAAACCGTTTAGGTACAGGTAGGACTTAGGAAATACTGGTGAAAAAATAACCAAATTTCACTGCCACATTGTTTTAACCTGAGGTTATATCAATGATACAGATCTTTTTCACATATTTTACATCATATTTACAAGCCATTTGTAGGCTTGTGGAGTAGTGGTTAGGGCTCTGGACTCCTGACCGGAGGGTCGTTGGTTCAATCCCCAGTGGGGGACACTGCTGCTGTACCCTTGAGCAAGGTACTTTACCTAGATTGCTCCAGTAAAAACCAAACTGTATAAATGGGTAATTGTATGTAAAAATAATGTGATTTCTTGTAACAATTGTAAGTCGCCCTGGATAAGGGCGTCTGCTAAGAAGTTAATAATAATAATAATAATAATAATCCAATGTGATTTTTATTCTTTAGATTAGGCCCTTCCTTTTTCTTTTTTCTTCCATCCAAGTATATTGTTCATGCATGTACTATAACACAATGCAGCAAGTTAATTTATTTAGTTCTTTAGTTAGTTTGTCCATACATGTGTTCATCTATAACTTCAGATACTCAGCCATTATATTATGTCTGTGTTACCTACATGTGTACTGTATTTATATTTGTCTCCTGCAGCGAATCACTGTCAGACTCTTGTCTTCAGAGGTTAGAGTAGCCATTAGAACCTGCTTTCCCTAAGGGCAGCACTAGGTTTAGCATCTGTCTGCAAACACTTGTTTCTGTCAACTGCTTAATAACACTCACACTGATATGTGCCAAATTGTGTAAAGTATGCTAGCTGCGAAAAGGGAACTACTGCTAACTCAGATAGTGTACATGCTATTCCCGCATAAGGGGATTTGAGAGCTAAGCCAGGGTTTAAAATTCACTGAAACCATGCCAGCCACTAATTCGGATTCGTTTATAAAGCTTCATTTCAATGTAAAAAATGTTGGGACATTGGGGCATAACAAGTCACAAAAATACGGCATGAGATGCACATTGAATTTCAGTTCATTTTGGAACCATATTTAGCTCCCATTAATGTATAATGTGTTACTGAATCCGTGAAAATTGCAGAATTTCTGTGGGCACAGGCTAATGTGGAAGATATATGGCAGTGTGCATGGCATTAAGTAATTTGTCTTTAATGTTTTAGCCTGCTGCCTATTTATCAAGAAAGTCAGTCAAAAACCTCTGTGTTCATATGGCTATAGACCATTGCACAGAACTGTGGTTGAATCAGGGGTGGGGGAGAGGAGGGGGGGCAGGAAAAAAAACACACACACACAAGCAAAGGAACATCACTGGCTCCAAGAACAATTGCAATGCCAATGGGTTTTATGAGTTGTCTGTCGCAGATCATCACTAATAAACTGTATCCGGCTACTGATTACGGTCATCGGCTACTGATTACGGTCCTTAGGCATCTGAAACCTTTAGGCTTTAATCCATTGTTAATATCAAAGTTAAAAATGTCATAGCTGACTTTAAAAAATGATTATTTATTTATTTTTTACCACAGCCTGAACTGATGCAATATAAAATGTTATTATATCTGACACAAAACACATTGTGCCCTTTTCAGTGTTCTCTGTCTATTTCTATCTGTCTATTTTTATATCTATCTGTTTAGCTCTTTTTCCTGTCATGGGCATATAAGCGGATGGAGAGAGGGAAGGGTTGGAGAAGAATCATTGAAAGATACATAGATTGTGAAAGAAGTAGATGTAGAAATATAGTTTCTGCAGCAGCCTACAGTAACCTTCTGAAGTTATCAGCTATGGGCCATGGATTGGAGTTAAGTACTAAATACCCCCCCCAAAGAAACTAGTGGACCATCAGTAGCTGCATGGGAAAATAAGGACATTTGAAAAGGAAACCAAATGTAAACTTAATTAACCCTGTCATATTTCAGAAATGGCTATAAATCACTGTACTGAAATAAAAAAAAATAAAAACTAGGGACCAACAAAATGTGGCCTTACTCCTGATTTCTAGTGACAAATGAATAATGAATATAGGATTTATATTTTTTTGCAAATTCAATTGACGATTTATTTAACAGTTTTATATGTATTAAAAAAAAAAAATAAAAAAAAAAAACATTTCTGATTCAGTGTTTTATGTAAATCAAATGGGCAAGTGAGTTACATCCAAGTTTTCAATTAAAAAAAACAAAAAAAAACAAAAGAAAACTTGATATGTTTGGGACTTAATGCTTTAGTTTCTTAATGTTGCATTCGTTTTTCAGAAAAATAAGTTGGTCGTTTACAGCATGTTGGTCTTAAAGAGGTAATTTAATACAGACTTTTAATATGTTTGGGACTGCAGATGACAGTCTTAAGTTTGAAGGTGAATTTACATTGCCACCAATAGGAGGAACTCAGGACTGTAAAAAACGGCCATAATTGCAGGACATTTAAAGTTTTTTTCTGTACATTGATTTATATAAGTTATTAAGTTTGTGCCATATTTTAGATTCCAGGGAGGACTTTCTGTTAAAACAAAACCTCAGGTGTGTCAGTTTGAGCACACAATACAATCCAGAAGGGCTCAAAGTTTTATGCAATTAGTAGACTTATTTGACCACTTTTATGAATTGTTTTCTGAAAGATTGCAATATTAAAACTAAACCATTTTACTAGATTTAAACATTCCCATTGACCTGTAATAGTGGCTGTAATTTTGTTTCTTTTGAGAGAGTCCACCACAATCAAATACTTTTTTGTTTTTGTTTGTTTACTGGAATGTAATATATTTTAATATGCTAGCCTCCTGATTGATCCAGTTGTGTTTTGAAGTGCAGATTTGCAAGCTGGACCAATTAGTTCAAAGACAGTGCTATGATTCCTCCAATTATTAATACATATAATTATACATACTTATTTTAATGTGTTCAACCATCCTGCAGGAGTCAATTTTATATAAAGAATGTATAAGACTTATTCATCAACCATGGGGATTTTACCCTTTCAGAACACACCAGTCATCATGCCATCTGGCAGTGAAACCAGTTTCACCTAGGCTGACTAATGCATTCAATGACCTACCTAATTAACTCAGGGTGGAAGCAGAAATTTGCAACTTAAGTATTTAATGATCTATTAGATCAAAAGTATTATTAAAAGCATTGCCAGAATTGACAGGACAACAGAAATCTCAGAGCTTTCAGTAACTGTTTTTTTTTAAAATTTTCTTTTGTATCTGATTTAAATTAAAGTGACCAATTTGAGCTACTGTGGATACCTACCACATAGATGTCCATCCAATCTTTTCCCCCTTTATTAACAAAGTACCAGCCTTTATTTTTACTACCTTGTACCCAAATCCGCTTAGAGATTTTACTTGGTGTGCTTTGGCAATGCACATAAAATTATTTTCCATAATTCTTTTACAGAATCATTAGTATCCGCTTATAGTTTGCCATCTCCAAAGGAGATGTATGGAGAGAGACTTGCCATGCTAAAGCAACACATATATTGAAAATTATAAGGTGCTAGCTGTTTAAGGATTCTGGATTAATTACGTTTAAAACCTGTTTGCTTTATATGTATCCTGCATAGATACAGTATGATCAGGTGGAGGGTTTTCATAATTATAATTGACTGCTCTTTCTTTTAAGGAACAAACAGAAAAAAGCTTTTAAGGCTTTTGTATTTTTTTTCTTCGTTTTCTGCCTTAGTGTAATGTCACATTAATTTGCACTGATTCACTTTACTGCAGTTTTAATGATGTGCTGTGCTTCTGCATGTATGAGTCACATTTCTTCTGTTCTCTCTTTGCTCTGAAACCCAATCATATCTGATTTTAGAGATGGGCAATCCAATCCAATAACTGCTAATTTTCTGAATACAGTGAGTGTATTCTTTTTCCCCATCCAATATACAAATATGTATTTTATTTGATGTAGTGCTCTTCAAATATTTGTTTATCTGCTACCCAGAGTTTATTCAATATGTATTATTACGACGCCTGGGATTTATTTTATTTGTTTTTATATATATATACAGCTCTGGAAAAAATTAAGAGACCACTGCAAAATGATCAGTTTCTCTGGTTTTACTATTTATAGGTATGTGTTTGGGTAAAATGAACATTTTTGTTTTATTCTATAAACTACTGACAACATTTCTCCCAAATTCCAAATAAAAATATTGTCATTTAGAGCATTTATTTGCAGAAAATGACAACTGGTCAAAATAACAAAAAAGATGCAGTGTTGTCAGACCTCGAATAATGCAAAGAAAATAAGTTCATATTCATTTTAAACACCACAATACTAATGTTTTAACTTAGGAAGAGTTCAGAAATCAATATTTGGTGGAATAACCCTGATTTTCAAGCACAGCTTTCATGCGTCTTGGCATGCTCTCCACCAGTCTTTCACATTGATGTTGGGTGACTTTATGCCACTCCTGGCGCAAAAATTCAAGCAGCTCGGCTTTGTTTGATGGCTTGTGACCATCCATCTTCCTCTTGATCACATTCCAGAGGTTTTCAATGGGGTTCAGGTCTGGAGATTGGGCTGGCCATGACAAGGTCTTGATCTGGTGGTCCTCCATCCACACCTTGATTGACCTGGCTGTGTGGCATGGAGCATTGTCCTGCTGGAAAAACCAATCCTCAGAGTTGGGAAACATTGTCAGAGCAGAAGGAAGCAAGCTTTCTTCCAGGACAACCTTGTACTTGGCTTGATTCATGCGTCCTTCACAAAGACAATTCTGCCCGATTCCAGCCTTGCTGAAGCACCCCCAGATGAGTCCAATTTTCAGCTTTGCCCAACACCTGGTCGTCTAATGGTTAGACGGAGACCTGGAGAGGCCTACAAGCCACAGTGTCTCGCACCCACTGTGAAATGTGGTGGAGGATCGGTGATGATCTGGGGTGCTTCAGCAAGGCTGGAATCGGGCAGCTTTGGCATGAATCAAGCCAAGTACAAGGTTGTCCTGGAAGAAAACTTGCTTCCTTCTGCTCTGACAATGTTCCCCAACTCTGAGGATTGGTTTTTCCAGCAGGACAATGCTCCATGCCACACAGCCAGGTCAATCAAGGTGTGGATGGAGGACCACCAGATCAAGACCCTGTCATGGCCAGCCCAATCTCCAGACCTGAACCCCATTGAAAACCTCTGGAATGTGATCAAGAGGAAGATGGATGGTCACAAGCCATCAAACAAAGCTGAGCTGCTTGAATTTTTGCGCCAGGAGTGGCATAAAGTCACCCAACATCAATGTGAAAGACTGGTGGAGAGCATACCAAGACGCATGAAAGCTGTGCTTGAAAATCAGGGTTATTCCACCAAATATTGATTTCTGAACTCTTCCTAAATTAAAACATTAGTATTGTGTTGTTTAAAAATGAATATGAACTTATTTTCTTTGCATTATTCGAGGTCTGACAACACTGCATCTTTTTTGTTATTTTGACCAGTTGTCATTTTCTGCAAATAAATGCTCTAAATGACAATATTTTTATTTGGAATTTGGGAGAAATGTTGTCAGTAGTTTATAGAATAAAACAAAATGTTCATTTTACCCAAACACATACCTATAAATAGTAAAACCAGAGAAACTGATAATTTTGCAGCAGTCTCTTAATTTTTTCCAGAGCTATATATATATATATATATATATATATATATATATATATATATATATATATATATATATATATATAATATATATACACATATGCGTATCGTAGAGTCATCCTCGGTTAACTCGACACCTCACGGGGATGCCATTTAGTGTTGACTTATCCAAGGTGTCGAGTTAACCATGGGTGCACATGAGCCATGGCATTAACATGCATGTAAGTAACAGAACTCACACGTTTACAGTATTATAGTATTTACAAGTTTATTCTTAGTTAAATGTCCTTATGAAAATGGTTGAAAGAACTGCAGTGAATAAATCAACTACTGTATACATTACTGTACAAACTCGGTACAACTTGTATAGTTTGATTGAAGTAAGAATTAATCAAATAAATACAGCGTTATTATAAAAACAGTTCAACCACAAACTGTTAACTATACTTTTAGGTATTGGCTTGTACTGTCTAATTTGACATGCTAAAGCCATAAAACCCCTGTGGCAACTTGGAAAATCGGACAAAGCAAACCTTAATGTGGGTGTTTTTTTAAATACATCCACACATACATACATACTGTACGCATATACAGTACATACATTGTGTATTTAAGGATTGCCTTGTCCGATATGTATTAGCAGTATAGATGTGTCTAGAACTTTGTTTTTCTACTAGTTCTGCATTACCAGAGCAAATCAATTCAGCAGACTTTAGATCTAAAGTGGTCAACTTCATGCCATCTTCCATTACATATTTATTTATTTATTTTATTTGTTTGTTTCTGGGTTCCTTGAGATTTACATTGAGGCTTTCCAGACTGCTGGTTTCATCAATCCCTTCATTGCCTCCACTGTGCCATGTTTCAGCTTCATGGATTGTTGGGGTTGTGCCCATTTAGAATCCTACTTGTGGCAATTATGACAAGAGATGCAGTTGAGTGTGTCAAAAAAGCATGCCGGCATAAGACAGACACTTTATTAATTAAGATGGTTAGTTTCCAGGAGAGAGTACTTTAAAGTGGAGTTTGATGTTTTTAGTAACTTAGTTTACATACATGCACGGTGCTATTATAATTGAGAATCTGTATCCGTGGTACAACAGTTTTGCATTTGATTTTTTTTTTTCCCCCGAAAATTGAAAACTCATTTAGGCTTTATTAATGAAACATACTGACAGTTATTCAGTGTGGCCAATTAAAAACCTTTCTCCTGGCATATTTGCATTGCTTAATTATTAATATTCAATATACAGCATTTGCACATGTCCACATTTTTCTCTTTATTGCTTTTGTTACAATTAATGAGCTCAATTATGATGTGAGAATGTACCAAATCTAAACTACATTTAACATGTTATGAAGTTATTACCAGCTATACCATCATTTAATAGCAACCTTAGAAACCTTGTACCGGCTGTCATTTTATGTGCTGAACATTCCCAACCATTTTCCATTTTTGTTTTTTTATCAGTTGGATCAGGTTCTTGGGATTTGTTTAATAACATTAACGTGTCATGGTCTTTTCCTTGTTTAATGATAATATAACATGAAATGACACCCGTGACTATTTAAAATCTAGATTCTGGCTAGCTTTGCTGTAAAATGAATGCTTCTAATACGATTTTATTGGAATAGTAAAGCCTTTATGCATTGGTGGTAAATACAATGAAAATGTGTGCTGCTGCTTTAAATGGATTTGGAAATTAATTGGTCATGTTGTAATAAGAATAACAAATTGTAGCTTCTAGTTTCTAAACTTTTTTTTTTTTAAATGCCTATTTTTATACTTTTTTTGTATGCCCCTTGAGCAGTTTGGATAAAACATTCTGCTGAATTTGTATTTTTATTCTCCTTTGAAAAGAAGAGTCCTGTAGAGTGTCTATTGATTATCTCCACATTGTCATCATGCCCTCTCCTCTCACATTAAGGGTTACATTGCAGCAAGCTGATTTTGTACTTTTGATGCTACTGATCACAAAAAACTAGCTTCAAAGAGCCAGATGACAAGATTGCTATATTAACACCCTGTGCTTATCATTTAAATATGCAGGGCTTTCAAGAAGATTGATGCACACACAATTAATTCCTGCATAGAAGAAAAAAAAATAACTTCATTAACATAAATGGGAACAGGATAATGCATAAGATGACTTCTTTCTGAAGCTGTTATTATGATGCCATATATGAAATGAAAAATGCTACCCTCATAATGACAGCTTTTTTTCTTTTTTTTTCTTGAGTAGAACTGCTTTCCAAACCCCCGTTGGGTGTAAATAATAAGATTTCTGCAGTAAGATGCTACCCCCCCCCCATACACACACACACTCCCTTTCTTGAAAATTTGCATAGTTATAGAAATCAGAATCAAGTGCCGTGAGCTGATCTGATAACTGTGGGCCTGCATTTCATTTTTTATGATTATCATTTTTAAATTCAATAAATTACAAGGCTAAGCTGGAGCGCTTTCTAAAATAATTACAAAGTAGAATTTTAATTAATATTGTGCCTGTGCAGGTTGCAAGGTGTTGATGCAAGCACGTTGAAATGGAGAAATAAAAAATAAACGTGGCAGAAATAATTTTGTATTTTTCACTGTGGAAGATAATATAAGTTGGCAGTTTTGGTGTAAACCATAAGCTGGATCAAAGATGAAAAAGTGAGATAAGCAAACATTTACCTTAATTTGTACAAGTTTGCTCTGTAATCTTCTTTTTTTTCCCCCCCTCTAATCTTGAGTACAAATACAGTACCTCTCCACCAGCAAGTATACACTAGACTACTACTGTATATGCAATGTTACCCACTTCATAACACATCACTTACGGTATAAGGTGGTATGACTATATCTCCCAATATGCCCTAAAATGCCTTTTTTATTTTTATTTTTAGCATTCGCATTTTTTTTTTTTTTATAAGGCTGAAATTAAATGGCACAGCATCCCAACTACAGTGTTATAAAGGGGGAGCACTGTTCTGCAGTATATTTCTAACGCAAGTTGTGATGTGTGAATTGGGACTTCTCCCCTTAGATATTGTTACTACCAAGTTCAAAACATTCTAGTGGTGATACGAATTGTGACATTACACAGTTATCACTAGCTGGTTCACAGGAATCTGTCGGGTGCACTGTTTTGTCAAGCTTTAGAACAGTGAGTTGTATTGTAACATTGGATCTAATAACAGAATATTTAAGAAGCTTTTAAACTTTACAAAATGTTACATCTAACTAAAAGTGTGGTCTGTTTTTACTCCAGTCACTTTTACAAAGCAATAGATATGAATATGTAAGCCCCCTTTTCCTCTGCCGTTGTTGCTAATCAAGGTTAGCATCTGTTCAGCATGGCGGTGTTAAATTAGTGCATTAAAAAGTCCCTGAAGACATTCATTTTGTCCATTTACAGGTACATTCAATTTATATTCCCCTGCCTGCAGGTTTTAATTTTTAACTCAATTTAAATTAAAAATACAAGAGTGCCCCTAGTAAAAGCTAATCTGCGTAAAATGTACCAGGGGCACTCTTCCTGTGCCCATAGAAGCTCTTAAAGTACTCCTACTACAGTTTTGCATTTATTTCTAATATTTAATTCAGATTCATTTTAAATTATTTATTGTTGAAATATTTTAAATATTCTATTTCTATTTTTAGTTTTAGTTTTATTTTTTCTTACTTTTACGTGAAGTACATTTCAAATGTGTTTCTAAAAGGACCAGGCTATCAATTCATGGAATTTATTTTTTAAAAGACTGCATATAAGGATCTCTTTTTCGAAACTGGTAATCTGTACTGATTTCACAAGTTTACTTCCCTCTCAGGTAAGACTCAATATCCACCCACAGGATATGTTGCATTTTCTTATGTTTTCCTCAGGAGAGAGATATGCTAAAGCTACCACTGTACAATGTGTATTCAACCACAGATACACAACTGTTGGTTCAAGGCTTGTAGGTAACCACCAGTGTAAGTTGAAGTATGTTAGAACACTATTGTCATGTATTGATTGTAGTGGTTATCCTGTACAAGTCTCATACCACCGATGTACTGTAGATTTACTGCATATCTGTAACCATGCATCTGTAGATTAACACAAAAATGTGTCAAGGGGGTGAATTTACTAGAAGCATACCCTAAACATTACCCCTTAAGTTCAGAGCGCTTTCATTAAGCAGTTATACATGCACAGAGAAATGTGTTCATATTTTTGGAGTTAAAGCATTCATTTGGCATACATACGAAGAACAAGGTGGTTTGTATTTTAGCACTGAATCCCCATAACGCCCTCTGACTATTCTTAACTCTTCCCCTTGTCTGTCTGTCTATCTGTCTGTCTCTTTCTCTCTCTTTCTCTCTCTCTCTGTGTGTCTCTCCTCCACCCCCACTCCCCCCCCTGAGTGGACACTGTAGGCTGGTTGCTGTCTGCAATTATCGAAAAGGGCAGCTCTTCTCCTTGCAGGCAAATTGAAACTGTACCCCTTAGTGCCCGAGTGAGCCCACCTTTCAAAAGAGAACACCTTAATAATTCATGGCACTTAGAGCAAGAAGATGATGATAGAAAAGGAAGAAGTAGAAAAATAATAAACTCATTTCTGTGTCCAGTTAGCCCTGAGAGATTGCATCTCCTCTTCTGAAAATTGCAGGAGATGGAGCAGGACGCTGTCAATGGTTCATTGGGTTTTTATTTGGATTTCTCCATCACATCATATGAGCATATGCTTTGCAGTCTGTTTCAGAGATTTTTTTTTTTGTCATTCGAAGGGCCAGTTTTGGGTTGAACTAATACATTTTATATATCAGTCTGCAGATTGGTCTTGGTCTTGGGCCTGAGTTTGTTCAGTTTCACTGGGTGTTTAATGTGTTTAACATAAGACGCTTAGCAATAATTCATAAAGCAGTTAAGAATGGCCCATAAGGGAACTCCTTTTATGATTAGTTCTGGTTCCAGAATGAGTGGTGTGGGATTGTTTTCAGGCTGTGAAATAAATGCTGCACTTGTAAATCCTGCTGCCATTTTAGAGCTTTAAATAGGTTATAAAAAACTACAAGTGCTTTTGAGTCTATTTAGCGTGTTTTTGCAAAAGACCACAGCAGATTTGAAAAGTTAACTGTTTTGATTCACCAGCTTTCAAATCAAATAAATAGCCCGATTTTTTGAATAGACTAAAAACATGTATCCGAAAATAATGTAGTCATTTACTATACAAGATTTGTTTGTTTCTCGTCGCACCAATATAGGAAAAAGTTTAATTGACAGACTGCAAAGCATGTTAAATGTTCTACAATCTTATTGCTTATATCTCAGCAGAGATGCCTCTTTCCATTTCCATTGTTTTTTCACTTGTTGGGGATTTCTCTACGAAGAACATTTTACTCTTGGTGGTCAAAGTGAGGGCTTCAAGTACTCTGTATAAAAAAGGTTCTGTAACTACTATATTTTAAAATCTGTTTTCTTAGCACTATAATGAAACCTTCTCTCTCCATTTCAACAGCATTTAAATTCCCTGGCAGAGAAAATCCATTTTTACAATGCCTAATAGCACCAGGCATTATTTGAAATGTCAGACACCCTGCTGGTAATGATTTGCTTTGCCAGTAAACTCATTTGTTTTGATGAAGGGATGTTTGCATCGCTTCCAGCTTTACTTGTTTGTATTCAAGACTGGAGTGCAAAATGTTTTCCATGAAGTTACTTTTGTTGTTTATTTATTTTAATTTCCCTCAATGTACGTTGAGTGTTTCAAGTGGAGAGTTGTCTTGATCAGTTAACTATTTATGCTTTTGTTAGAATTGAATTACTTGGAGTTGATAGTGTGAATATCAGGGTTGACACACTTACCGATCAGAATGTATAAGTGATTAGCAGTCATGCAGTGTATAGTCTCTCTCTTTCTTGCTGAAACTTGCTGTTATAGGTTTTGCCAACGAGTAATAGTTCTAAACATCTTCCTACATCCTAATTTCAATAAAACCAGTTTTTCTAACAAACCTTACTTTTTATCAGCATCTGTTGACAATTTTTTTTTTTTTAAATTTCCTTGCACAGTACCCATTATTACACATGAGCGCTCTGTTTCCAGAAATAATTGTTTTCTTGTACAGGATGTCATTGAATTTCATCAGAGTGAAAATATTAAATACATTTGCACAGCTGGCTTATTTTCTATCGGAAGGACACATTTAAGTGGTAAAGTTCAGGCAAAAGGGAGTGCAGTTTGTTTCCACGGTTATTAAATGTACTAGTCTTTGCCTTTAGAATAGTTCCAATGAGACAGGCAGTCAATGCATGTTATTTCCCTTTCCTTTTTAAAATAGTTGTTTTGGAAAATAATTTTAGCCTGGTGAAATCATTGTTACCGGAGACATTTACTTTTATTTCCCACTGTTTTAATATTACCCAGTTATTAATTTAAACGTTGAATAATGAGGCTTTCTGAAGCAAGTGAACTGTATAATGCCACACTGTGAATACTCATACTGAAGACCTTCTACTGGTTTACATTGAAACATCTCCTTGACACCTATACTTTATTAAACTAGAATGAAATGTATTAGTTCTGTTTTAAAATGCACATGATCACTTCTGCTTTAAAATGATTCATAATTTCACTTCTCGGACAACCTAAAGCCTACCAAAGATAAAGAGGATTATATTGTGATTGGCCTAACTTAACGTTGGACAATGAGTACTATTCTGCAAGCTAACTTTTTTTCTTTTTTTTTGTTTGCTATCTCATTTATAAAATGTTTAATGTGTGGGTACCAAGTACCCTACTCTCTTCAGTACATATAATGTTAGGAGGGTAATGCTATGTAACCGAGAGCGCTGGGTTGGAGACAAGTTAGAAGTCTAGGACAAATGACTGTCTGCAAAAGTAGGACAAACGATAGCATTAAGCACAGAAAGACTTATGGTGGAGGAATGAGCCCTCTTTCTCAGAGGAGCTAGAATGTTGGAGCTGAGACAATGCTACAGATGCCCAATAGCCTAACCCACATACAAACCTTTCAGGGGATTTGTCAGGTGTATGGATAATTTTAAACACTAATGAATGGCTATGGAATTGGACTTGCTGTAGGGCAACACTTCATTTTAACATTTACATTTACATTTTTTTTTGTTCAGTTGCAGCAGAGGATGTATTTCTAATTAACATGCATCAACAAGTATAAATATATTACATTGCTAGGATAATACAAAATGATGATCCTGTCAGGCCTGCTTTATACAATAATCGCCTTTATCAGGATTAATTAGGAATTTAAATCTAATCTGTTATTTGATCGTGCTGGATGCATTTCTCTTCTCTTTCATGAGATTTCTGTTTAAATCATTGTACTGTAGTACACAGAGTTCTCTTCTGCTACTACATTGTTCTAACCCTGCATCTGAAATATTGCTTCTGAGCTCTCAACCTTGGCTGTGTGTTGTTACTTTATCTGTGTTATAGCCAGACCTTGACTGCAGCTATTCAATTCTATTGGCTGCCCATAATGTAAGCCTTGGTTTTTATGTTCAAAGTAATTACCATTGGAGGACAGTGTATAAGTTACGGTTGTTTTATTTAATCTACTTTCACAGTGACAATCTACCCTGCACAACCACTTTATTCAGGAAAACTTGTTTGATTCCAAATAAGAAACTTTTAACATATGGTGCATTATAGTACGTGCCAGGTTTTCATTCAGGGTTTATTGGACAGACATGCATTGGTAACATGTGCAGCGTTCCTAAATATAAATTAATAAGAACTTTTTGTTTTCTGCCTCAGAAACATTTCAGAGGTAAAATGGATTCTGCCACAAACATTTCAGAGGTAAAATGGAAGTGTAAAGGAAATATTAACTGTCACAGGAATATGTCAGTTTGTCTAATCAAAATTAAGAAATATTGCAAAGCATAAATAAGTTATAGT
Source organism: Acipenser oxyrinchus oxyrinchus (assembly GCA_030684275.1). NCBI lineage: Eukaryota > Metazoa > Chordata > Actinopteri > Acipenseriformes > Acipenseridae > Acipenser > Acipenser oxyrinchus. Next base: position 9,528,165 of record CM060268.1, read on the forward strand.
GGACAGTATACAATGTCACCGTACAATAATGCCCCAATACTTGTTGAAGGAATTACACTTGTGAGCTTTATCCAAGGCTACTTACAGAGACTGGGGTGTGTGAACTATGCATCAGCTGCAGAGTCACTTACAACAACGACTCACCCGAAAGACGGAGCACAAGGAGGTTAAGTGACTTGAACCGGGGACCTCCTGCTTACAAGCCCTTTTCTTTAACCACCGGACCACACAGCCTTCTATAATTATCCACCGGACCACACAGCATCCTTTATAAATTTATAGATTTAATAAAGATTAGTCGCTTATTTAACATGTTGCGATCTCGTTTGTACCTTCTGCTTGTAAGTCAAAAATTAGGGCTTGGCCAATTCAAAAGCCAATCTAGTTGTTTCATAGAACGAATCCCGTCAAATTTACTACCAATGCTCCAGTAATATAGGAGGTGAGGGCTACCTCCGTGCAAAAGACAGAAACACTATACACAGAATCTAGGAATTTCCTAGTCCATATAACTAATCCCTAAAGACAGCTTGTAGAACTTGTAATTCAACCAGCTTGCACGTTTTGCTGTGAAGCAGCTTTAAGGAGTTGTTATAAGGCTATAAAGGCAGTTTTCTTGTAGCAGTTTTTAAGGGGGTTGCAAGTTATGTGTGGTATATTGTTTACTTGGATTCCCACAAGCAAGCATTCAGCCCTTGTGGTGTAGAAGCAGTTCCATTGTTGACTATTTTTTTCCCCAGAAGAATCTAGCAAGAATCCACTTTGTAACAAGCTGAAGGAGCATTTTAGAGACCATCAACAAAGGAGTTGTAGCATTCTCAATGTTTCAATGCCACTTAGTTGTTTTTTTTTTGTTTGTTATTTTGTGTTGTGACCTGTGGACACTGTAGGTAGATCTTTAGCAGGATCATTTTACTGGTAGCTTTCCTCATAGAGCAGTATGGCTTATACCTGGTACCTCCGGCCAAATAGGATTTACCTTGCTTTAAAAAAAGCTGGGAGACTAATACAGTAATAAGTCCCGTCAGTTGTGCAATAATAGCAAGTGGGTGTCGGCAAGTGGCTTCTGAATGAAGAGAACGTTATTACATCTAGAAAAGACACACTGAAGAAGCAAGTTTGAAATGTAGAAAGTGCAGTCTTTGGTCTCATGTAACATAAGGGATTAAATGCACTTTTTTTCATTTTTTGCCGCTTCACCTTTTTTTTTTTTTTTACAAGGTACTGAAGGAGCTCCCTGAACATTAATATTTAACTATGCAGCACTCTTGCAGTACGCATTAGGGTACCAAGTATCATTAAAAGCAACCCTCCAGCCTTTTAAACCGGGAACCGAATTGAAAACATGTAGAATATTTACTGTCGGGATTTCCCCTACCTCAAAATTCATCTCATGGGGTAGGAGAGTTTGTTGTATCGCATCTGTGAATCTAAGCATTATTAAAGAAAAGGAATACAAAAATAATGGAAGGAAGCCAAGTCAGATAGACTGATTTTATGCCATTAAATATTTCCTTTAATCAGCGCACTGGAAATGGCCTTGTATTTTTAACGATATTTAAAATAAATAAATAACATAACATAAAAACTCGGTATATTGAAAGAGTTGCTGTGCACAAATTATATTCATATACCTGACTACCCTTGTAACAGACCTTGCATCCCCGTGAGTGTATTCTATGTGCAAGGAAATGATATTGCCCCATTTTCTTATATATAAATGTCAGGGTTACAGTGGGGCTTGTCAACCCGTCAGTTTCTTACAAATACCTCTCATCTTACTGCCAAACTTGGAGCTGTTAGTCGGAATGACTGGCAGCTTCAGTCCTTCCAGTAACAAATAGCAAGCAAGAAAAGACAAAGCTCCAGAACATGGAGGCTAGTTTGTGAGCTTTTTTAGTAAAGCCTTTTGAAATTTGAAGTACATCCAGTTAAATGTGCCTTAGCCGAGATTGCTCCCGCGATGATTAATAAAAGGTACCTCCAATAAATAGGCTTTTCTGCTGTACTGAAAAATAGGAAATTAAATTAGTCCAAGACTGCCGTCTTTAAAACTTCATCTGTCTTTGATTGAGGGAATTATTTTTTCCCCCTCAAAAGAAAGCTTGCACAATGTTTGCTGCTTTTGATGTAGAGCTGCACTCCAGAAAGAGAGATGTTGCTGTAGCATGTACTGCACTACCAGCTGGCAACTAACAGGCTTACGTTACATCCTTAATTGGTTAAAATAGTTAATCCTCAAATCAAATCTGGGGGGTATTAAACTGGTGTATCACTGCAAGACTACTAACTGTAGTAGTCTATGAATTGAATTGCCAGCCTAACCTTGGGCATGGGCATCCTGTGCTCTATTTAATTAAACTAATATAATGGTGGAAGATCTTAATACCACCATAGTTTACATTTTTAAAATAAGACCCTCCCTTCCGTTTTGCATGTCTTTAGCATAAAGGAGTTCTGAGGTAATGCCTTTGACCAGTGTAGTGTGTTTTTTTGGGATGCTTACTGTAGCCTAGGTTAGAATGGGCTCCGATTGTTTCAGGAATAGCAAGGTGTTTAAAAAAAAAAAAACTATATATAAAATACTAAAATAAATGATACATGGTAGGTTGTAAAGTGGTAAAAACCAGCAGTTGGTTGTATAAATTGCAGGAAAAGCGAGGAGTCAAGAAATAAGTGCCATCTGCCTCAGGAGAGCTCGACCCTTGTGTATTCATAGCTCTACAGGGTTATTCATCATACCACCTAGGAGCAACGATCAATGCATGTTCTGTGGATCATTGCAGCACCACCATCTTGTGCACGCTTAACTATATTATGAAGAGAATAAAATAAAAAATAACAAAATAATCTGAATACAATAATAATTATTATTAATATTGTGAACTGTACGTAAAGGCAGTTTAACAACTAAGATGCTGTGTGCCAAGTGGATTGCATTCACTGCTTCAGTGGTCAGCCTACACAAATTGCGTTTGTCATTTATTTGTTTGAGGTTGGGCTCCTGTATAGATAGGAGACAGTGATTTGTTAAATCGCTGTGTGTGTGTCACACTGTCAGATTGCTGCAGCTGTAAAATATTTTTTTGGGGTGCGGGGTTCAAGTTTAGCATGTCTGAGCGGGAGAAGTGGTAATTGCTGTGGCACATGCTGTTGTCAAATTGAGGTCTTGGAAGGAAGTGAGTGAGATACAGTGACATAGTCATTAGTAACCAGCTCATTCTTCTACTTTCACTGGCGTCTACAGTTAACATGGGCATCAGCATTTGGACTTTGATTTATGGCAAGCTACAGTAGAACTGTACCCATTTAGCTTACTAAAAAGACACATCATGTTAACTAAATTTAGTGAAAGGGATTTCATTTTAAATACATTTGCTCTAGACATTTAAATGATTTTAATCTTAAATATATACTGGTATATTTTAAGTTTTTACATTTTTTTTGTAAAGCTATATCAGTCATATGCTATAAACTTAATCAGTGAATATAAATCTATCAAAACAATCTGTGTGTGTGTGTGCACCATTTACTCAATTTGTGAATATTTCATTTATTTTCAGTACACAAGAGAGAAATCACACTGTTCTCAATTTTAATTCACTTAATTAATGGAACACTGTCTGTCTTTTACTAGGTATTTTTCTAATAAGCTTACCAAATGTGTGTTGATAAATTGAATTGATCTCACTTCAGCCCTGTTGCACGGCAGGCAGCGGGTATTGCCAGGGGGTCCTGTATCCAGCAGGTTGCATGTTATTGCTTCACTTCACATTCTACATTGATCATATTTGTCATTTCTTCTCCCCTTGTTGCTCAGGCTGAGTTTGGGGAGGTTTAAAGACACACAAAAATAACCTTGGGTTGGATACCAATATTGCCCTGATGCAGTGTATTCAGAACAGCTGCAATCATTAAGTGTGTCTTTTGCAAAAAGCAAATGGACAGAAGTTAATAAAGTGGAACATGCTCTACTTGACTGAGGGCTGTGTATGGTCATACAGTATGTATTTTATATACACCAAATTAGGGATGCACTGATTGTTTTTTGGTGGGCACGATTTCAGATTACCGATATTCAATATCAGTAATTAGCAGATGCGGATTCCCATATTATTATTATTGGTAAAGGATACTGTATATATATATTTTGTTGCGACTTTCTGTTATGTGGAATGTAATAAACGAGGACCAAAATGGTGAGTTTTTTTCCCCTTCACTTTATAACGCCATTTCCAAGTTTGTTTTATTTGAAGTGTTTGAAGTTAAATTTCAATTTTCGTTTGCTTGTTCAGCTACAAAAAGACAAAAGTAAACCTCATGTTACTACTTTATGAAAACGTGTCGATTTACTGTGAAGAAACGGCAATGGCAAGGAATGAGAAATAAATAAAATGCGTTGTCAACTTTATCTACTATTTAAACAAAACAACATTGAACTTGAACTGCTATTTGGCATCCTTTTGTTTTGTAGTTAATTCACTGGGGTAAAGTAAGTTCTACACAGCTTATTCTTTACTCCTGGGATATTTTTCTATTTTAACGTGTTACATAGTGTAAGCTCTTGCTGTAAAATAAAGGCGCACACACAAGGGCCACGGCTACTCCCCGTGCCCCTGCTGCTATGCTGTCTCTTCCTGCGTTCAGAGCAATGGCTTTTATTTTATTTTTCAATACTCAACCTTTTAGAAACATATTTGCAGACAGCTGAAGGTTTTACATACATGTTATAGAATTATAATGTTGAATATTAATATCTGGGTTATACTATTAAAGGCCAGTTCAGACTACAGTACCAGGGATCAGATTAGCTAGAGCCTAATCCAACTTGATATTGCCAGGTTGCGAGTCTGACTTTGAAAAACGATTAAACCTCTGTCTTTTTATCATTAATGCACAGCACAGCGTCAAAGAGGTGATTGGCGTTGTAGATTAAAACAGTTCTAAGTGTTCGTTTTTGTGTAAAATTAAATAACTTGGTGAACAGCTAGAATCTATGCTGTCTGCATACTCTAGATTCAATGTCTCTCTTTTAAATGTCAAGTGATTGAACTGCTTCATCTCTCTCTCTCTCTCTCTCTCTCTCTCTCTCTCTCTCTCTCTCTCTCTCTCTCTCTCTCTCTCTCTCTCTCTCTCTCTCTCTCTCTCTCTCTCTCTCTATATATATATATATATATATATATATATATATATATATATATATATATAGTCTCCAATCATTAAAATGTATAACTTGTTGCTGCTCTGATTCTCCTGAACTTTCCAATTAAATGTTTTTAAATTTGAATGTCAGTTTCACAGCCTTTCTCTGCTGACATTTTCTGGCAGGATTTCTCATTATTGTGTCCCTGCAGATAGCTGATTAGGAGTCCGTCTTAGACGTTTTAAGAGAGAAAAAAAGACAAGAGCTCAAAAGGTCAGAAAGAGAAATCTCTCTTCCTCTGGAAGTCCCGCCAGCTTCTCTTTCTCAAGGACGTTTGGAGTTTTTATTCTTAATTATACACGAAGGACCCTTTTCCCTTTTTTTTCTTTCTTTTTATTTCTAACTTTAAGTTAATGTCCTACATGTTCACACTGGGTGAGTGACACCAATGTTCTCTTTCCTGACTTAAGGGAAGATATCCAGGCATTTTATCCCATTTCTTTGAGAATTCATCAGGGAGACCCAACAGGCGATTGAGTGCTCGCTGAATAAGAAGGGTGAATATATGCTTTGGGGAACAGACTTCGATTTAGAAATGTAGCAGTATTGCTGTGCGGAATGGGTTTGTTTTCAAGATCTGATATAAGTAGCTTTCAGATAAACAGGCATACTAGTGGCTCAATAAAACATAAGACTAGGTATTCAGCAAGTACAATATAAATAAAAACATAAATAGTAATGTAGTAATAGCAATGGTGATTATGATGGTAATACTTGTAATTAAAAAGTCACATCAATGCTGTACAACACAGATTTTTATAAGCATTTAACCATATTAAATATGCATATTTTCCAAAGGCAAAGATGTACGTTATGTGCAGGAAATGTCTATAATGTGCATAATGTTCAAGTTTACATTCAGTATTGTAATTTGGGGGAAGCTCAGAGACTTTCATTGTTGCAGATCCAGCGATATGCTTATTTTGTAGCTATGCAAAATAATATGTTTTTTTATGGTTTTTTTTTTATACTTTCAATATTCGGTTTTGTATTACATTTCTGTGTTTGCATGTTAAAATGATGCTGGATGAAGAGGTATACCATAACAACTCCTCAAATTGTAATGCAACTTAGTATAGGAATTCCTCTATTACAGTTTACTGATTTTGGGATTCTGGTTGGATTATTTGTGGACCTTAGTGTTTTCCTATCTTATGTATAATTTCTAGGCCAGTTGGGAGAAATCAACATGCATTAGTCAGTGTTCATTAGTTCAGGGTAGCTCCTAACCTTCTAGAGTGCAGTGCTATGAATGACCTGACACAAAGGGCTGGCAGAGGCTGGTTTCCAATGCCCGCAGTGACTTCAATCTGCTCTCAGCACAAGCGCACCCAGTAATGTTGCAATACCGCTGGCACTGCTTGTGCTTTTTAAAATGACCTTGAAGTTCAGCATTTTTCAGAGCTCTGTTGTCTGTGCACCATAACAGGCAAGAAAAATGCACAGCGCCAAATGATTATAAAGAGAACAAACAGAAGAAAAAAAAAACACAAAGGGGCAAAAGCACATTTTCTGATGCTTTCTGTAGGGCAAGATATAATGAATGGAGTCTGACTCTTCAGCTCGTCTCTGTATGCCCACAGGGTACAGATGATTAGGAGTAGTTTTATGTAAAATGCCTGTTGATTACGAACAGATTGAATGCAGTATTAATGCAGGTGGTGCACTTTTTAAAAATGTGTTTGATTTAGTGTTACTTTGTGCTCATTAGCGACCTGGAAAGCTATACGTGGGATTGCATTCAAGGTCAGGCATATGCAAAGACGCTAGAGCTTCTTTTTCAGTATTGGACCCAGTTCATTTTATGGTTGCTGTAATGGTTGTTGAACTGGAGAATGCTAGAAACCAAAGTAATTAAAACAAAGAAGCATACCGAGCCAGCCTACCTGTCAGTTTGACAAATGACTTATTTTATCTTTTAATTCAAATTCTGCAAGTGTTGGTTTTAATCAGCGTCCTTTTACCATTTTCAAAACTTTTCTAAAAAAAATAAATAAATAAAAAAAGCTAAGGAGAGACTTTTTATTGTACCAAGGTCCAAATCTGGACCATCGCTACATTTTCTAGAGTCGTATCTTTTGTTTTCAGTTGCATTCATGTTCTATGAAAGCAGTTTTCTTACTTTAAAATTGCATTGCCTTATAAAAGATTATAATGGTAAATGTGTATTTTGGAGTTTGTTATACCTTTGCCTTTAATGTGCTTTGTTTTTACAATCATTTACCACAAGTATGTAATACTGTGTTACACTTTTATCATGGGATACCACAGTACACATTTTAGGTCTATAAGCACAGAAGTATGAAATAAAAATGTGTGTTTGTCAGGAACCAGGCAATACGAAAGGGCAGCCAAGGGAGTTTATAGACAGACCAATGGAACTACAAGGAAAAACAAAGAAATCTAAATGTATCAATGTATCAAATGTATCAGAAATCTAATTGATTCAAAACCCGGATAATTACTAAACAGTGTTTAAAAGCATTTGTGTATCTTGTTGTGTTTGGCTCCAGACTTTAACTGTAAGCAAGTAAAAATAAAAAATAAAAAAATAATGACATACAATATTTGACTACCTCATGCATTACAGCAGGTAAATGATGCTTTCTTGTAAGCATAAAGAAATACAAGATTGTTCAGCTCTGTAGATGTCTGTGTAACATTATCAATGAACCACAAGAGGGCATTGCTTGCTAGTTTTGCAGTGGATTCAGTAATGTCTTTTGTACTGGCCAAGCCTAAGTGGTCTTGTATCTACACGCACAAAGCAGACAATACATGGACTTTTAAATCCCAGTTTCAAAAACAACATTTGGTGTCTGTACAGCTCCCCACCACGTTTTTAGTATTGCCCTCTTTGTCAGTTCACTGTTAGTCACAGCAGGTGATTATCACATGTCTACCTCCTGGAGAATTCTCTTATTTTTCACACAGTGACACTTCGTTGTTTTCAAAGTGGAGAATGCTTTTTGTTAACCTGTTTGGCTCTGGATTTCAGTGCAGGCTGTGTTTGGACCGTAAATGGCTTTTTGTGTGTGTGTTTTTTTTTTTTTTTACAAAGGGGCAGAGAAGTACTGGATAATTTTATCAACAACATTAAAAAAGAAAATTGCATCCTCTGCTGTATTACAAATATTGTTACTCAAACAGAAATCTCCAGCTAATGCAATTATTAGGTTGGGCATATAGTATAACAAAGGCAGCATTTCTTTCTTTCATATTCCCCCAACTCTATCAAACTATTTTATATTGTTTTTTTTCAGTGTAAGCAATTTCATTCGGCACCACACACAGTAACAGAGTGAATAAATACAGTTTGATCTGCAATCATTTCCCCTTTGTGTACCCAGCATCAAATTTACACACCTGCTGACAATAAAGTTGCAAGAATGTAATTTTAAATAGCAACAGAGAACCGAATATAAACCTTGGAAATCCAATTGACTTTTTTAGTTTGTGACCAAAGCGAATTTCATTTGGGGAAAAGAAGAATCCCTGAGCTACAAAGCTTTGAGAGTTCAGCTTTGAAATGGGAAGGCAGAGAGAGAATAAAGGAGCTCACCCCCCCTTGAAATGCTGATTAAATCCTGCCTTCAGACCCGTAGGCTCAGTCAAGTCCAGAGCCAGCGGAGAAACAAACTCAGTCAGCCTTTGCTGAGATTAGCAGCCCTCCTTGTTACTATCTGATTTTTAATTAAGCAAGTGACATTGTTTGCTTCGGGCAAGGGACTCTGTCCCAGTTTAAACTTGGCAATGAAAAGAAAGAGGAGGGAGAGAGAAGGAAAGGCTCTGTGTAGTTGTTAATATCCCCCCCCCAATATTAAACTAATCAGGAGTGAAATGGTGTTTTTATCTTTTCTTTTTCCATGCCTGGTGCGCACCCTGCTTTCACTAGCTCGGTAATGCTGGGTTATTCGCTGTCACTTTCATAATGTAATGACTTTGGTTGATAAATGTTCTTCCCTATATTGAATCAAAGAACATTAGAGTTCATTTACTTTGTTGAAATCTCCTTGACTGAAATACAAAATAGGAAAAACAAAATGTAGTTCAAAGGAAAAAACTTGAAGCTTGAAATCCCTGTCTACTCATTTATCATGGATTTGGGAATTTTTCAGCAAAATATTAAAATTGTGTATGTTACAGTATACAGAATCTTAAATAGAAACACTGACCAGTACAAGTTGACATGAATATATCCTATGCAGTATAACTAAATAAACTACTATCCATCACATGTTTTGAGCATATTAATGGAACAGACCCATCAAGTGTAGCATCTCTGATATGTTTTTGAGGAATCGCCCTGATATGTTTTAAATATGATGTACTTACTGATTCAGACACCAGATGGCATTCGTAAGAGTTCCTATCTCAACTGATGACACCTAACAAACCCTAAACTGTGAGGAATTTCCAACAGGGTTAAAGGTTTCATAAAGATGACAGTTTCAACTGATATTTTTGTACACTGAATCTCAACTGACATGTGCAGCAAAGCATGCAGACGCATAGCTTTGTGTCTTTTGGGATTCCATATCTGGAGCAGTACTAACCAGAAGTAGCTGTACTGCCTTGTGTAATAATACAGCTCCAAGCTTTTAGACCAGCTCAGCTGGTTTCAGAAGCTGTCAATGTAGCTATTGGTTATTATTTATAAGCTGGTTATAAGGATGGTATGTAATCAACAGTAATAATGTTCCCCAGTGTGACCCAAGTAACATGGTACAGTACATGAAAGACTGATATATTTTATGTGGTGGAGATTGTGTTACAGTACATTGTTTAATATTAGAAGACCATTCCTGTCAAAAATGTTATAATTACTAAAAAAAATCAGCCCATTGCTGCTGTGTCCTTGAACTGAATTGTATTACAAATTGCAAAATTGCAAAAAAAAATTGAATGCAGTTATTTGTTACTGAAATTTAGCTGTCTAAGTCAATATCAGTCTTATGTTTCATCCAAATGTAATTTGTTAAAAAAAAAATAGAAGATGGATCTCAGAAAGGTTTTAAGTTGCAACTGAAGGATGGTTTGCCTGCTGCCCTAACAGCCATTGGGATAAATTAAAACCTTTCCTCCTCTTGTCTTCTCACCACTTTCCCCACCTGTTCCCAGGCCCTGGTGACTGACCTCAGCCCCTCCTCTGTATAATAGCACAACATCTGTCCAGACAGTGTGTTTGATTAGAGTCGGGTCTGAAGCAGCAGGGCAGATGTTCAAGAGGGCTTGGCATTACAACAAGTCCCTCTGTGCAAGGGATAAATCGGGAACTTCTCAAAGAAAAGCCTTTGTGAAAGCTGCATTAACACTTCTGCACAGTACAGACTGTGTAATTAACAGAATACACAGCTCATAAGCTTAGTTTCAAAGGCAGTATCCCCCACCAGTCCTCTTAAAGTAAAATAAATAGATACAGTGCTATACCAACTGTTTTAAAGATACAGTACTGCCTAGTGTATTCAAACATAGTAAGTAAAGGTACTGGTAGATTTACTAATGTATATATTACAAAAGCAAGTTCAAGGTGACACAATATCATTAGTTTGTAAAGATGACGTTTCCCTGTGCAAATGCAAGAACATGTAGTACAATGTGAACAATACCATATTGTATTCAAACATGTCTTACCTCCACCACCGTTATTACAGAATGAAGGTGCATACAGTATATTCCTACATTAGAGGCTGGGTTGAATGGGAAACATGGAAATCGAAGATGTAGGATGCAAATAAGTTAAACTGAAGATAACATAGTACTGTAGTACTGAGTGGTGTTGTAGCAGTAACATAGGCAGTGGAGGATGGGAGTTGGAAGAGATCTAGAGGTTAACTGGGATAAGAAGAGTTACGTTTGGGCAGACTGTTGATTTGAGATTGCTGATAATATACAAAGAGAATGAAGAGCTTGTATTGAGTTCATGATTTCGCCAAATGCTCTTCAGCCTACATGCAGTACAGCAATTTCTTATCTAAATAAATTGATTAATTATAAAAGGAATTTGAAATTCTAATGCATTTGCTTGATTCTCTATTTTCTAAGCCTCACCCTTGGTGCAGATTGCATGTCTGCAGGGCTAATGAAGTCTTTTTCTTTTAAAGCCTGTAAGAGCTCACTAATGAATGGACACTGCCAGAGCAAAGCGGTCTATAAATGGTGAAATCTAGGAGAATACAATTTTATATTAAAAGTACATTATTAAGCGGATGGAATTCAACTTGGATCATCTGCCTTCAAGCATAGTAATCACACTTTCCATTAAAAACACAGAGGGGTAGTTTAGGAAAGTATTTCTTTTTTTGTTCTTTCTTCAAGCTCCCAAAGCCCTGCTTTAAGATTGAGTAGGCATATTCAGGCAATGACGGTGGTGTGTCAGAGGTTACTTACAGTCAGTGTTTATCAGATTGAGTACAGAAAAATAAATGAGAATGTCTAAGAAAGTTATGTTTAATTGGCGGACACAGATGTAATTGCAAAATCGATTTAATGGTCATATTTTCTACTGTCAACTCATTTTGCTGTGGAGAGAAATCTGCATTTTATAAGTCTCCGTATAATAGGTTTTAAAATAGTTTCTAATTATTCTGCAGTGCTGTTGCAGGTAGTGTCTTTATTGAGCAGAGAAACAACATTTCTGGCTCAAGCTGTTGAATTATAATTGCTCTACCTCTTGCAGAAACGTTTTAATTGTAATGTTAGCAGGGACAATATTTTAAGAGCATTTTACTTTTATCTTTTTGACTGCTGTATCTGTCTCTACAGTAAAGTGAGGAATGGTTAGCTGCAGTTAAGTATTTAGCATAAGCCACTTGATTACAACATTGCCTGCCCCATTTAAAAAAAAAAAAAAATCATAGAAAAATAATGCAACATAAGCAGTAATATGTATTCAATTTTACTGGGCAACATTTTTTTCTTAATAGAATATGAAGTTGTTACATGTATTAAAGTTATGTGTGTGTAATTTATAATACACCTCAAAAGCTGTTTTTTTTTGTTTACTGATGGGAAGGCATTGTACTCTTTCACTGTTAGGTTTCTTCCTTGTTTGGTGTTTCTTCCTGGTTGTAGTTTCTTGCTTTTGATGCTGCTGTTATCTACAAATAAGTAAAGATACAAATAAGAGGATTGTCCTGCGCCAAGTTCAAAAAAAAAAAAATCAACCATCTCCTAATAAGACAGACAACGGGCCCCACCCGCTTGCCTTTGGTATTCAGATTTCTTATTAATTAGATCCAGAAGTCATTTCTTCAGATGCCTCAAAAAAAAAAAAAAAAAAAATAGCATCAAAGACTAACTCAGTGGAAAAAGAAGCTAGCGTATGACTAAATCAGTATTAGCATTTCTATAAATTGCCCTTCATTTGCTTCTAGCGCTTTTGAAAATATTGCCCTTTGTAATGTTAACATCAACTAAACTGTTTATGCGAGAAGAATCGACTAACTAGACCAGCATTATTGTGCTCTGGGTTCAATTCTTAAATATTTATATATGTTTTTATTGTTTTAAACTGCATGGCAAACCCATTGTGTTCATAACAAGGTTTAACTGTAAAAGATAGTGACTTAAAAGCATTAGTCTTCTTTTTAGTGGACTATGCCAGGTTGCTATAAAAGCTTTTCTGGCGATGGCATACATATAAAATTGTAATTTCTCTAGTCATTAACAATTCTGATACCGTAATCACCTTAATACCCCTACACAATTGCACCCTGAATGTACTTGTGATGAATTCCTTGCAATGCCACAGTGCCATTAGTGTAATTAAAAGGAGAGGGCTCGCTTGCTGGACAGCTGTGTGCAGGATTAGAGTAATTCTCTGCCAGGGAGGTAGATTTGGGTCTCTGATCTCTTTGCACTCAAGGTCCTCCTTACTGGCTCTGCAGAGGTTCTCTTACACAAAAATGCATTCTCTTTGATTTCAATGCAGTGCTTGTTTACTCGCTCTTCTGCTGAGTGGATTTAACTCTCTCACTGCTGCAGTGAAAGCTGCAGTCGAGCAGGGGAGAAGCAGGGCTTGGCCAGTCCACTCCTCTATGGTAGCAGACCACCAGTTTTCAATAGGCAGACCAGGTATCTAGTAAGGACAACTTAAAAGTGGTGCATTACTTGTTCATGCATGCAAGATTTGCCAGCTGTTGTGCATTATTGTTCATAACTAGCAGTATTCCTGACATTTTGTATAACAAATACTGTTTCATTTGCTGTACAGAATCCATTGATTTAAATGATCTTCTATTGTCCTTGACTTCATTGTCAGGGATAGAATACAGATCACAATTTCCATTTGCACTTCATTTCCTGAGCTCAAGGAGCAGGATAAAGGACATGTTTACAGAAAATGTGGCCAGTATCCAAAAAAAAAACTCGAATGACCCTACACCCAAATAGGCAGACTCCATCAAAAGTAGGGTGAAAAAAACACACTCTTCCAACACACTTAACCCTGACATAACCGAAAATGTCATCTACAGTCCTATTTTAACTAGATAGCCATAATAATACAAATGACTACTTATACAACTGAGTATATAATTTCAATTCTGAAATATGCACTTGGACATAAAAACCCAATTCTCTTTTGCTTTTCCTGATAACCCGAGTCATTAAGTTGAATTGCCTGTAGTTTCATTTTTAGTTGCAGTGTTGCCCTTATTTCCTCCTCCATCGGGGTCCCTTCCCTCTCGCTCCAGGCTAGTTGATAATTGAACTTAAAAGCTTGTAGTTAGTCAGCTATGTCTAATCGCTGGCTATCGGGTTTGTAATAAGTGCATTTCATGTTTTTTTTTCCCCATTTGAAGAGCAGATCAATTTGTTAGAAAAATAATTAAAACCTCTTTCCAGAACAGTTAGACAAGTCAGCAGTTGTACAACGCCATGCCTACATGTGCAGGGCAATCTCAAGGCAAGTGCTAATGGATTTTGCATACTCCAAAGAATTCATATTAATTATTTTAATCCTTAAACTTTATTTTTTTATTTTTTTTATTTTTTTTATTTTAGCTGTTAGCATTACACTTGAGAAACTGCAGTGTACTTATTAAGGGTATAACTTATATACATATTTAAATGGGACATACATGCTTTAATTTCAGTACCATATCTTTCGTTTAAATCCGGTAGTTCCATCTTGTTCTTGCTAAAAGTCAGCACCTAATGTACTGTAATGTAAACACTTCAGCCTCTGCCTAAAAGAAGTACATCTGAAATCTGGTGTGAAAACGACCAGTTTTAAATGCGTTTCGGCTAATGCTACTTGCAAGGGTTTAAGCATAGGGCTGTGTAATTTTAGCCTGCTGACTATACTGCTCAGTTACAGCCCAGCTCATCTTCTGCATCTATAAAAATTACTTCCCATCCATGTGAATGGGAGGTGGCATATAAATTATAGCAAATCTATTGCCATTGTCACTTCTGGCAGGGCCGTTATCAAGTAAAGCCCTTTCAGATTCAGATAACGTCTCCAGACAAGCAGAAGGGAAGCCTTCGGGGATACAGCAACACTAAAAGTGTGTGTGTGTGTTCTGTCTTATTTAATACATTTGAAAAAAAATGCATGTTTGTTTACCTGATCATGCACACAAGTCAGCTAAAGAAAAAAGAAAACTAACACAAATGAGAGCTCAAAAAATGCCTCATGAAAGCAAAAAACAGGGATCATATTTGCTTGGGCTTGTTTTTTCTTAGATTCATAACCTGGTAAACTATGACTTATTTGTTATTTTATTATGGCATAAATATACAGTGTATAATACACAAGTAAAGACTTTTTATATACGTTACTTGCAGGCAAGATGCTGCACTTTTTACTTTCGTTACCCCCACAAATCACCTAAAAATGCTTCTACATTTAGCAGAGGTGAAATATTGAACAAGCTGGTGGGATGACACTTATATTCTAAAAGTTTAAAGCACTATGTTTGCTATGCAATTTACTTTTTTTTAACCACAAGAGGTTTGCATTTGAGCTAAAAAGAAGCTGTAAAAGGTAACAGTGTATGGGAGCTGCAGTTCCATTTTTCAAACACCAGACGTGTGCAGTTGAGCTTGGTGAAGAGAAATCCAATTGAATGCTATCAACACCAAGTTAGGGCTGATTGACCTGAATTCATTGTGGTTGTGTGAATGCCTTTGTATTATTAGAGAAAGAACGTGGGTTGGCAGAAAATAGCATTTGGCAATACTGTACATGGTTAATATGTAATACTTGTATTCAACATAATGCCCAGGGATAAAAACAGATCCCAGGCTTGTGGAGAAATATGGTTGTAAAAGTAAGTGACATTTGACATAATGTAATTCACATGTAGTTTTCCACAAGTTAAATGACATCCTACCTGACACCATTGAAAACGAGCTACGAAGCTCAATGTTTTTTTTTTTTTTTTTCCTGGTTACCACATTAAATAAATAAAATGCATAGTTGGGTACAAACTCCAACTGAGCAGGGCTTTGAGATGATTGTGACAAGTACTGAGGACGCAGGTGTTAATTAGCAACAGAGTTTACTTTGGGATTGCTGTGCCCTGCGCTTGATTTGAATTGGATCTCTGTGATCAGTTAATGGGTGATGGGGGAGTTTTTGACCTTTTTCTTGTTGTCTGTATTTGGAAGACTGCCTTGGTTAGTGTTCAGGGGAAGAATATGGAGTCACATTTCAATGATTTCAATTGTTACAGTCTTTTTCATGTATTTTTATCCACAATCTACTAGTTATTAGTGATTCGATTCCACCATTTATCAACCCACAGCCTTTGCACTTGACAATCTACAAATCATCCCCCTGTAATAATGTTTAACTGCCTGGCAGTGCAGCCCAGAGAGTGCCCCTGACAGTGTGCTACTGATATGGGAGCAGCTGTTGTGTGAGTCTCATTTGTTGCAGCGGCTTCTCTGGGGAAAGTGTTGAAGCAATTTAACAAAAAACACAATTTTGTTTGGCCTTATCCCTGTAGGTTCAGGAAATGGGATTGATTTCTTGCAATGCAGTCTAATAGGGAAAATCAAAAACACATGATTTGGCCAGGTGAGACTTATCAGTAAGGACACAGATGACAGTGGCCTTGATGAAGGTTTGGTGTGTTAACAGAGTGTTGTCTGTTGAATGAAAGTACTATTCTTTTCTTACAGAAAGTACAGTAGATGTTTGTGTGTCTCAAATGGGCAGCTAAGAATGAAATGTGTTTTATTTTTTATTTTTGAGAAAGCCTTTCAACTGTACCATTAGGAATCAATACAATTAAATAATTAAATAAAATGAAACTCGAAGTGGACATAATTGTCTGAGAGTCAGACAGTCGAGGATATTGTGTAAAACTCTTGTTGGTTTACTTGCATTGGTGAGGATGTGGAGGCCCGTGATTTAGTAATGGTTTCAGGTTTAATAGATGGATTGCACATTCAGTATAAGCTTAGGACACTCCTGCGAAACACAAACCTTAACTGCCCAAATAAGTCAATACTGCCCAAATAAGTCAATACTGGCAATGTACCAGAGAACAGAGATACATTAACATTTGCACACAAAAAAAAAAAACGTTTTAATACTGTTCGAACCCATCTTTTATAATACTATTTTATATAAAATAAAACCCATTAGCACTAAGCACAGAAAGACAGTCAGATAACACATTAATACTGTACTGTAGTTCTAGTCTAGTCTGCTGTCTTGAGTAGAGTTAATTGTACAATGCCAGACCTATGGTCTGTAGTGTTGAGTCACAGCAGATTAAAAAAAATAAACATATTTGTAAATATGACATCAATAGTCAGTCTGTAGACTTTTTTTTTTTTTAATTTTATCTGGCTACGTATTTGAGGGCTTCATGAAAAATGTAGGGTAGTCTAGTCATAGTGTATTTCTGTAGAATTAATTACCATTTTTAACCACTAGAGGTGTGCTGTTGAGCTGTGTATGATCATTTTAACCCACTGGGTTATACAATGTGTGTATGTGTGGGTTATTTTTTGTAACCATCCGTTAAAAACATTGTGCCATATGTCAAATCAAACTCATGAGAGAGGTACACTATGTAACATATTGTTTTTGTTAAAGTTTGCATAAAAAATATAATAACAACTTTGTCTGATATGTATGTCCAGTGCTTGCAATTGTAATTTTCTTGAATTCAGTAGGGAGTGCTTATACTTGAGTTGTGAGATATGGCCCTTCTTAAACAGTTAAGACTTCTAAGTTCAGCCACAAGCTTGTATTCACAAGGGGTAACCAATCTCCAGAGTTGAAACGACATAAAAAAGTGCTTTGAACACTTAATTAAGATGCAGCCAATTTAAGACACTTTGTGAAGAAATGGGCAAACTGATAAAATCTTATCAGCTGACTTCCTCTGAAAGAGTAAAGTGTATACGATAACACTGATGGAATTAATTTAAACTAAAAAAAAATGTATAAAACTCTTGCTTTAGGCTTTTTTTTTTCCTCCTAGATAGTGTTCTGAAATAAAATGGTATCTTCCTGTTGCAAGTCAATATCATTCACTATAGACAGGACATCATATCTGACTTTGCTGCAGGGCAGATAACAGGCAGTCGGATGAGAGGTGCTTCAGTATCCAAGACTGCACAGTTTACTTATGTTTCAAGAGACTCTAAAAGTGAATATCATGTTTGCTCTTCTGGAAAAGAAGAATGATCACTGTACGGGCTTGACGCAATTAATCCGTCTTGTCCTGGTTGCCCATAGTGGCTCTCCCCTATTGACAGTGTTATGGCAGGTGTTTCTTTTTATATATTTTTGTCCAGGCCTTTTTGCTTGACCATGGTGCAATGCATTTCACTTACATTTTGCAGAACAACAGAAGTGCAAATGATTGGAACATATGCATGCAGGAGTCATGCTGCTAGCACTCAGCCAAACGTGTGCTTTTACTATCCATTCTTCTATTTATTCTATGACAAGTTTAGTTTACTTTAACAGCAGACACGTCCTTTTAAAGATTGTAAGAGCGGAACACACTGGAACCTACTTGTATGTTGCTAATTGGACCTGTTTCCTTTCCAGAAAACTGGTCACTTTTAATTGTATGCTCCTGAAAGTGACTATCCCCATAGAGCCCCTACAATCCAACTCAACCCTCCTCTGAACAGCTGTCCGTGTCATAAGCCATCGGTCATAGCCCCTTGGGTGAACTGATATTATGTAACACAATATACAGTGCCTTGCGAAAGTATTCGGCCCCCTTGAACTTTATGCACCTTTTGCCACATTTCAGGCTTCAAACATAAAGATATGAAACTGTAATTTTTGTGAAGAATCAACAACAAGTGGGACACAATCATGAAGTGGAACGAAATTTATTGGATATTTCAAACTTTTTAACAAATAAAAACTGAAAAATTGGGCGGCAAAATTATTCAGCCCCTTTACTTTCAGTGCAGCAAACTCTCTCCAGAAGTTCAGTGAGGATCTCTGAATGATCCAATGTTGACCTAAATGACTAATGATGATAAATAGAATCCACCTGTGTGTAATCAAGTCTCCAGATAAATGCACCTGCACTGTGATAGTCTCAGAGGTCCGCTTAAAGCGCAGAGAGCATCATGAAGAACAAGGAACACACCAGGCAGGTCCAAGATACTGTTGTGGAGAAGTTTAAAGTCGGATTTGGATACAAAAAGATTTCCCAAGCTTTAAACATCCCAAGGAGCACTGTGCAAGCGATAATATTGAAATGGAAGGAGTATCAGACCACTGCAAATCTACCAAGACCTGGCCGTCCCTCTAAACTTTCAGCTCATACAAGGAGAAGACTGATCAGAGATGCAGCCAAGAGGCCCATGATCACTCTGGATGAACTGCAGAGATCTACAGCTGAGGTGGGAGACTCTGTCCATAGGACAACAATCAGTCGATACTGCACAAATCTGGCCTTTATGGAAGAGTGGCAAGAAGAAAGCCATTTCTTAAAGATATCCATAAAAGTGTCGCTTACAGTTTGCCACAAGCCACCTGGGAGACACACCAAACATGTGGAAGAAGGTGCTCTGGTCAGATGAAACCAAAATCGAACTTTTGGCAACAATGCAAAACGTTATGTTTGGCGTAAAGCAACACAGCTCATCACCCTGAACACACCATCCCCACTGTCAAACATGGTGGTGGCAGCATCATGGTTTGGGCCTGCTTTTCTTCAGCAGGGACAGGGAAGATGGTTAAAATTGATGGGAAGATGGATGGAGCCAAATACAGGACCATTCTGGAAGAAAACCTGATGGAGTCTGCAAAAGACCTGAGACTGGGACGGAGATTTGTCTTCCAACAAGACAATGATCCAAAACATAAAGCAAAATCTACAATGGAATGGTTCACAAATAAACATATCCAGGTGTTAGAATGGCCAAGTCAAAGTCCAGACCTGAATCCAATCGAGAATCTGTGGAAAGAACTGAAAACTGCTGTTCACAAATGCTCTCCATCCAACCTCACTGAGCTCGAAAGCTGTTTTGCAAGGAGGAATGGGCAAAAATTTCAGTCTCTCGATGTGCAAAACTGATAGAGACATACCCCAAGCGACTTACAGCTGTAATCGCAGCAAAAGGTGGCGCTACAAAGTATTAACTTAAGGGGCTGAATAATTTTGCACGCCAATTTTTCAGTTTTTATTTGTTAAAAAGTTTGAAATATCCAATAAATTTCGTTCCACTTCATGATTGTGTCCCACTTGTTGTTGATTCTTCACAAAAAATTACAGTTTCATATCTTTATGTTTGAAGCCTGAAATGTGGCAAAAGGTCGCAAAGTTCAAGGGGGCCGAATACTTTCGCAAGGCACTGTAACTAATGTTTTGGTGAGTCTTAGTTTGGGAATTTGTTTATATATTGGATGTTCCCCATTTTTTCCTGCTCTTGGGCAGTAATACACCATTGTATGTGTATACAGATCATACAAAATAATTGTGATTGCTCAGATTATGTTGCATGTGAAAATGTGTGTTAGATACAACTGGGTTTTCAGACTGGGGATTATGAAAGATCAAAGTCAGCCCCAGCAACTGATAGAACAGTATCCCAATCCAATTAGCATCTATTCCAGTTTTATATACAGATTTCATTTTAGCAATTAACTGTATACTGCAGTCATGTCATAAATCTTTATTGAGCTGACGCATATTGTATCTGAAAATAGCCATGAACATCAATTGCTTCATATCCCTGTCCGTGCTCCTAATCTATAATGTGTTATCAGTAATTATAACAAAAACAACTGTAGTAATACTGAAAGAAAAATAGTAAATGTGATAAACATGAAGACACTGAGGAAGACTTCTAGTCCAAACATTTGTCAAATAATTTTATTTTAGTTTATTTTACTATTACTATATCATATACATTATAAAGTATTACTAAAAGATAGTAGAGGCGGTATCCCCTTTTTTTTGTGTAACTCCATTAACCTACAGGCAAGAATCGCCCACTGTAAACTGAAATGTAATTCCACAATTAGAGAATGCATCTGTTCCATTGCTCTTCTCTTTTCATGTCATTTTCAGGTTCGAGTTATATGTAATGTTATATTAAATAAACAGTTTCAGCAGACTGTGATTTTAGCATTGTAAACTACTTGACCTAAGGTAACCAAATGTAGTCTAGGATAAGTGTTAACCAGAGTTTTATATAAATAGTATATGACTCCATAAAAATAAGAAACAAGTTTGGGGTTTAAAATGACTGCGTAGGACACAATGTCTTGACTGATGGTTTTCTCTGATTGTGGACTCCAGGATGTCTGCTATTCTGTTTAGGTTCTTTGTCTGTTCGGAGTACAGTCGTGCTGTTAGGGGGTCATATCTCTTACTGTCAGAAGCACGTATTTCAGGGCCCTCTGTCCTTGTGGTTGTGATGTGGCTGCAGTTACCTTTCGTATAGCTACCCACCGCTGGATTCCCGAGCTAGTATCAAACCGGTTACTTCTCAGTGTCCCTCTGTACATGATTTTATTTATTTTTGAGCATCACATTCTTTAAAATAAATAGCAGCAAGAAGAGGTTAATGGAAGCACAGCATCCACAAGAGGGAGTCACTCACATTTTCCCCCTGGCATTTACTGCAGTGCAGACACAGGGCATATCTGTACCTACTGAAATCCTGGATTCTCCAGGTCCCTGTTTTATATTGTATACTGTTTTGTTTAAAACTATTTTTTAAACTAAACGTTAACAGAGTATCTCCATATATGAACATTTCACAAAGCATAAGTATCTTGCCATGCATGGTAAATTATTATTATTATTTATTTATTTATTTAGCAAACGCCTTTATCCAAGGCGACTTACAGAGACTAGGGTGTGTGAACTATGCATCAGCTGCAGAGTCACTTACAATTACGTCTCACCCGAAAGACGGAGCACAAGGAGGTCAAGTGACTTGCTCAGGGTCACACAATGAGTCAGTGGCTGAGGTGGGATTTGAACCAGGGACCTCCTGGTTACAAGCCCATTCATTTAACCACTGGACCACACAGCCTCCTTGCCAGCCTTTGCAATTCACAATCTAAAGGTCATCTGATCCCTTGAAGGATTCCTGAAGGCTTGCTTCTTTTACTCATGTGCTGTTTAAACATATTAACTCTTGAATGTCTTTTGACAGTTTTTATTTCTCTTCATCTTCAGCAAACCCAAATATGGTTGACATTGGGAAACTAAATATTATCCAACCACCTCTATGTTCAGGTGTTATTACAGGAAGGATAATGTAAATCTCCAGTCTGACTAGAATTAATGGCGAGATGTTCTATTAATAAATGTAGATATCTGTTCAAGTAATTATTACATATGTACTGTGGTGATTTGGGGACAAAACTGTGGGCCACAATTTTTCAATGTTAAGATATGTACTTAACAAAACCAGTAGAGGGCGCCACCCTCCCACAAATTGTATGCACTCCAGTAAGGCAATGCGTATAGACTTGTGCTTGTAATGTACAACATGTCTGTCATATCACTTTGTTACATGTCATGCTTTGAAAGCTATACTTTGTGTGCTCACAAGGTCAGGTGAAGTGCTTGTAGCAGCAGTCATCACTTCAAACTTTCCAGACCTTGTCTCTTCACCTAATCCCAGATATTCATCACTTTTCTCTGTGCGGTGTCAGCTTTATATTCTTATCCTTCACACGTTCTGTCCCTGAAAGCCTCAGTGTGCTCTGTTTCATTCAGGTGGTGCATTTTTTCTTAGTTTGCCAAAAAAAAAAATTACTGCTGTCTAAATAAAAACAAAGTCACTTTTTTTTTTGCTGGGTAATGCTGATTTTTAGTAGACAAATTACAAGCATATTGCACTATTCAGGAACCTGCATTTTTGGAATTATTTTCACGTATTATAAATTATTCTAACTTGATGTTCAGGGTTAAGGAACTCTTTGATATGCATGCCCTTGAAGTTCTGAGAGGACTATGCACAAAAACCTTCAGAAGTGAAGTGGCATTAGCAACAATTCCAGAAATGTATTTTGTTTCTGATGCTGTCTAGATAAAGTGGTCTGGGGGCCCAGATGTTTAAGCCAAAATAACTAAAAGCAGATTTGGACTTGCATGTAATCATTAACAGAGAATAACAAACACTGTTTTTAATGTTTTATAATTTCTTAATTTAAGTTCTCTGGCATTCTGCTAAACCCCAACTCATGAGGTTTGACCACAAAAATACAAAATCTGCCAGTATTTTCATTTGGAGCTATAAGGAAGATGTGTAAGCTTAAGTATAGGAAACCATTCTGTGTAATGACCAAAAACAACTTGATCATGGTAACAGTTATAAATAAATGTATTGTTATGTACTAAACAAGTTGGCTTTAATTAAAGTAAATGTTTCCTTAATGCTTAGGAGAGTCACCTAGTCTTTTTTTTATAAACCATAGTATTTTTTTTGTGTTTGATTACAGTATTTTTAAATATTTATTTATTCTACGTTTTATGTGGCATTTTATTATTGGAAAAAAAAACTGCATTGTAGTTTCACTAAACAGACACCAGGGGTGCGCAGTTGAGCAAGGCTGCAAGCCACTCCCCTAAGTCCTCCCATTGCCTCCAGCCCTCCCATTTCCTGTCCCCTTATCCGCCCTTCAGCACCCCACCCAACCCTCTCACTCCCACCTCCACCATCTGCTGCAGCATCGGACATTTTCTGACTCACAGCTGCCTGTGTTTGGGATCCATTTTATGCTTCATTCTGTTCAGCATAATGAAAGGAACAAGGAGTTCACAGACTCTGCATTCAGCAGCGCATTTAGCAAGTGAACAAAGCACATTCACTGCCTTTGTGTTATTGTACACTAAGCATATGTAATGTACACATTTAGAAGCTGTACACAGTGATTTTCATAGAAGTGACATTTAAAAAACTAAAAGGGTATAAGATCCTTTTGACTGAACTATTACTCCTTATAGGTCGTTTTTTAAATACAGTTTAGTAGTTTATAAACCACTTGTGCAGAGAAATTGGGTACTGATTTTTTAAAACATCTTTATTAACTGTTAATCTGTAGTGACTTCAGTAAAGAAAACAACTGTTCTTTTATCTTGCCTGAATAACAGCTTCTAACTTTTAGTTTGGACAAAAGTTCTGACAGTTCTATAGATGGCAGATAATACTCTTCTAAAAAGTGACAGTAAAAGAAAAGCTGAACTGATAACAACTTTCATTGATCTTGATTATTAACATGTTCTTTTCACCTGTGTATTTACCTAATCATGTTTTTTTTTTAAAGTACATGCACTGCAAGTTACCCTTTTTTCTGTTGCACACATTAATCGAGCAAAATCTATATAAAATAACCTGTTTAACTTGAATATAAAGCAAATCAAAAACATTTGGTACAACTTGTATTGTTAGTGAATGACCACAAGGGGTGCGCAGTTGAGCTGATGACGGGAACTTTGGAATCAGGCCAAACATTTCAGACAATGAATTCTGTCGTCTGCTAGCCTATATTTTAAAAATAGCACTGACCTAATCTATAAAATGTGTTATAGAAATGGGCTATGCTGGATTTTTGCAATTCTGTGAGTGTGTGTATCTGTGTGTGTTTCAGGGAGACAGGAATGGGGTTTATGGAGACTATTAACATTCAGAATTCTAACTCCGACAGCCACACCCTGCAGCTTCAGAACCTGGCTTTCATGAAAACAGACCTTTTAAGGAGAGAGAGAGAGAGAGAGAGAGAGAGAGAGAGAGAGAGAGAGAGAGAGAAAAGCAAGCAAGCAACTGGAAGTGTGTGTGCGTTGGTGGGCGGAGGAGGTGTTCCTTTTTTATTGTTTTGTTCTTATTTTTTCACTTGCAGTACCTATTATGTTTTTATTATTATTTTTTTATTTTTTTATTTTTTATTATGTTGAGTTCATTTCTTACTGGACATGTCCTGTTCATGGCATGTAACAAACATGTTGACAAGCCTCAGGTGTAGAGACAGCTGTGAGATGTGGGTCTGTTGTATTGTATTGTCTAGAGATCCCTAAGGTCTAGTAACAGAGACAGGTGGGAAGTAGGCTAAATACAAAATTAATCCAATCAAAGAAAGTTAAAAGCTTCACAGAATACTACAGATAACCCTTAGAAATTATTAGCAATTACATTTGAGGGAAATAACCTAAGGAGCAAAAAAAGAAACTGGTATTAGATGGGAAGAAGGTTTTAAACTACAGGCCAATAAAGTAGGTAGCTAGCATTGTGAATGTTAAAATAATTGAACTTGTTGTTTCTCATTGTAGGAAATAGTGCATACAAAATTATACCAATTATATTGGACATTGAGCAACAGTGTGGGGGTGTTTCATTAAGGAGGCACAATTGTATGTACTGAATAGAACAGACTGAGGTACCCTTCTGTCTGTCACAACCTACATACAGATTCTGAAGGTGTGGGTTCAATCATGTGCCTAAAACCTCCAACATGACAGTAAAAAAGGCAGATAGTACATCTTACTTGAACTGTTTGTTTTAAAAGATTGCTGATCTAATACGCTACTGGTTTGGAGATAGTAAGCACCACTACAGAAATGCCTGGTTTCCTCCTTCATTCACAAGTAGCAGGATGGACAATACATTCCTTTCCTGCACACACACACAGTGCTTAATGTGATCAAAACAATGCTAGTAATATGGTGTGCTTTTAAACACTGCTCTAATGTTCTATCCCTCCTAGTGTTGATTACAACATCTGAATACATTTAACTTTATATCCTGTTTAAACATGATCACATAATTGCTGTGGTTAATGATTAGATCATTTCTCTGCAGTAGTATGACTAATTGCAGATATTCTGTTATTTTTTTAATGTTTTTTTTTTATTTTTTTAGTTGAGGGTTTTCCCACTAACAGACAGCAGGGGTGTGCAGTTGAGCTGTAAACAGAATTTAATAAAATCCTCCACTGCAGTATTTAGCAGCCATTTTGTGGTTTAGGATTTCTGTGCTGCTGTCCCCATTTTATGAACAAGATGTATTTTTCCATTAGCAGAGTGAACATTACAACGTGCACAGACTTCAGAAGAGGTTAGAAGCACAGTGATAATGGATTAGGCTATAAAAGAACCTACTAGTTAATAAATAGCAGGGCTTTGAGAAATCCCTAGCAAGAACCAGTGCAGAACACAGATTTTAGCATGCATTAATGTATGTATGGGTGTATGTTGTATTATAGACTTTTATACATCTGTAGACATTTTAATGATAAAAAAAAAATGTACACGAATGAAATTGCTTGTTTGTGTTTAATAGTAAGGCAAAAAAGGCTAACCTTTCTAGTAACTGTTTATTCTTCAGAATTCATGTGATATTACATTAATATTAAAGAGCTTTTGAAAAAGTGGCATTGCTTTGATTCTTTACTAAGCAGAGCCACTTGTTTTAATGGATTAAAATGTGATGCCTGCATCAGCACCTAGGGAGATGAGAATTTCTTGGGGTTGAACTAGGTAATGAGCACAGCCTTTGAGCTATTCAGGGATGCTGTGGATCACTTCTCCCTGGCGATGATGGTTGTTACCCACAGGGTTTGAGAGAGGAGGAGAGGGGAGGGAGGGAGTGTTGAAAAGGCTTCTTCTCCCCTGTGATCAAGTTACTGAATACACATGCCTTCCGCTTTTCAAAATCAACATTGTAGACTACATTTCAGATGGTCACATGCAAAATTCGGCCTCAAGGGAATTCTGGAATGTACACGGTTTATTTTACAATCACGACTCTTACTATAAATCCACACTGTATATATTTCTGGGTTTGTGGTTGAGGACATCATGTCTGAACAATGTCTTTGAGTAGATTGAAATGCACTCTGGAATCCTATTGTAACAATGATTGCTTGACTGTAAAACAGGGCAGCAGAAAGTCTACCTTCTGAAAAGGGGCTGATTGTACTTGCTGCTTCTGTACCTTTTCACTTATTTTGCAAGTGCTCTTATATACTGTGAAAGGGGTCATTTAGCAAATACCCCCAACAACAGGACGCACGTCCTTCAAAGGCAAACTAGGGTAATTGATTTATTTTTTAAGTTTGAAGTTTGTTTAGTTTTCTATTAGTAGTATTAAAGGTTACAAACTATTGCTTGAAAAGGGCTTTATCCACAAATTTTTTTCTCACTTTGTTGTTGTAAATGAATAGCCATACCACCCTCTTTGCTGATGCCCTCCCCCATTGTAAGACTTTTCAAAAAACCCTGCCCATTTGCCCAGTAGTGGCACATGGTAAGGGAGGCAGATCTGCAGTGTTTATGGGTTTATCCTAACACAGCTGCTAGATTAACCCCATCACATAGCAGGGTGACCCCACAAGCCATCTGTTCACAGCACAAGAAAACAATGGGCTGTTTCCCTATTGAAGTGTATAGAAATGATGATCAGTTCTGTAGGCATCTGCGGGATAAACAGCACGTACACTTGTAGAGTCTTCCCAGAATGTGATTCAAACTAGCAGTGAGATCTCAAGAAGGGATTGCGATTCAGGCTTCATAAACAACACATTTGTGTTCACTTTAGTCATTTGAAAAGCTGCTTTGAAAAAAAGCTCATGTTCTGATTTAGTGTGACTTCAATCCCCACGTACTGTGTGTTATTGCAAATCCAAGCTACATTCTGCATGGCTGAGTATCTTTCTTTTATTGCCAGCTCCTCTGAACTTAGCTATTCATTTCTTGTTCTATCCTGTCTCCCCCTCTTCCATGACCTTTGGGTGCACCGATGTGACGCTCCGGTATTGAACAGATTAAAGTGGATGAGCTGTATGGGGTTTCAATGTGCAGCTTGCAGGCAGTGCCTACTCAAATCTGAGGTCATCAGTTGGCATAAATGAAGGAGCAGCTGCTTGACGTACTGTTAAGTTTTCAGCAGTTTTGCATCTGGTCTGGTTATGGAGGAATTCATTTGCCTGTAAAATAAATAAATACTGCGTATGAATAATATTTTTGTGGAAAAATTTATTTTTCCACACAAAAAAAAAAAAAGAAACTAACTCCACTGAGCACAACAGACCAGTTAACAGGGCCTAGTCACGTTGTATGCCCCAGTATCATTTTGTATGAATTATTTCCACATAAAACATTTGAAAATATTGTATGTAATTATAGTAGGGAAAAGCATGTTAGTGCTAAAACAGTTACAATGCAAGCAACTGAACATATGGTAAGCAATCACTTCTTTTTTTTTTTTCTCGAGATAGTGAGACACAGAAACACCCTGTTATTATAGATAATCCTCATACTTTATGTATCTAATAAAGAAAATAGGTTGATTAACTGATATACAGTAAGCATGTAATGTAATATTCCACACTTCATGGTGTCTGGATCTAAGAGTTCTTTGTTCCTTGTTAGAGCAGATGTTATCTGTTTTTCATTGACTTATGAATGGACAGTATACATAACAATAACTGCATTGTCGCTAATTATCCAGACATTTTATTTCTGTACTCAAGGCAGTCTCATGAACTTATGAATAGTGTGAACTGTATTTGTTTCACACAACTGCTGAAACATACTGCTTTGAACGGATTCATTGACTATTTGATCACAGAGCAGTGTATGCCCATTTGTTTGTATTATTTCAATGTGTAAACTGTTCCTGGCTGAAAAAGGGTTAACTAATTCTGAGCTTGTGCTCTTCTACAAAGATTGCTAATTTACAAAATGACTGGACTCCATCAATGTAATGCATTTATCCCATAAACATGATAACCAAAGACATGATGTCATATCTAGCCAGTCAGGAACTGGGATTATAAATGCAGTAAGGTAGGCCACCTCCCTGGAGACCCTCAGAGTGTGTAGGGCTGTAGAGGAGGGGGCACTCTTCAAGCAGCTTGTGTTCTTTAGGGGAGGGGAGGGGATATACAGTGTGGAATATAGACCTCGGCACATTACCTTGATTATGTTTTATAGAGACATTGGGTATACTGCACTAATGTTCACAGCCAGCTTAAAGAGCATCTCGGTAGGGCTCTCAATTGTGTCTTTTCATGAATTAAAGTAACCTGTCCCCTGCAACACTTTACAGTGGATGCAAGAAGTACCACATTTGTTCTATGTGGTATTTCTTACTGATGTAGTTTTTAGATACATGAGCGGTAGGTGTTTTGGGAGGACAGGTTAGTGGTTACACTCTGATGTACCAGCTGTGCTTTGAGGTAAGATATCAGGATGTGATGACTAAAACAGAATGCTGGAGTCAAGCTCTGGTTTTAAACAAAAAATGTGTATTTTTATTAATAAAGCTGTGAATAATCTGGTCCTTTAAGGCAGGATCAAGGTCAAAATCAATAAAGTAATCATAATTGATGAAAGGGTTGTTGTCCTCCAGTTTCAAACCAACACTGAACTGTGAATCTCTTCTTTTTATACGCGTGTTAGAAATAGTAAATAAAAATATAGTGAGAGTCAATGAGAAACTCTACAAATATATAAATGCAAACTTGTGTGTGTGTGTGTGTGTGTGTGTGTGTGTGTGTGAAAGTTCCCTTTATCACAGAGACATCGGGTCAACCTTGTGCCAAAGCACTTCAGCGGTTGATGTCTTTCATGTCAAAAGAAAAGCACGGCTCCTGTGATGTCGGTTTGATTGAAATTGACAAATGTTTGGATGTTTGGGTTCTCATGATATATTCCTGCTAGGACTGTGAAAATATGTCGCACAAGAATGCAAAGGGTCAGGGCTTGAAGAAGTACCATCTCGTGTGACCAGAACTATTATTTTCTGTGGATGTCTTATAGGACTGTACTCCTCCAAGCTTTATAAATGTTTTAAGTGCACCCATCAGTTTCTGAATGTAACATGCATTGCTGAGCCGCCTTGTATCTTGTGCAACCTTTACCTCTTAAATATAATACCTCCCAACAGCACCATATTAACGCACTGTACACTGCGAGAATGTGGCATGTGTGTGTCACACAGAGCTTGTGTATAGCACTAAATTATCCTAAAATTTCTAAAAGACTAGAAGCCCTTTATAGTATGGTATTAAACAGAAATTCAAGCTTTTAAAACCACTGTCTTTAATATTTAGAATATGTACAGTACTGTGCAAAAGTTTTAGGCAGGTGTGAAAAAATGTGTAAAGTAAGAATGCTTTCAAAATAGACATGTTAATAGATTATATTTATCAATTAACTAAATGCAAAAGTGAGTGAACAGAAGAAAAATCTAAATCAAATCCATATTTGTGTGACCACCCTTTGCCTTCAAAACAGCATCAATTCTTCTAGGTACACTTGCACAAAGTCAGGGATTTTGTAGGCATATAGTCAGGTGTATGATTAAACAATTATACCAAACAGGTGCTAATGATCATCAATTCAATATGTAGGTTGAAACACAATCATTAACTGAAACAGAAACAGCTGTGTAGGAGGAATAAAACTGGTGAGGAACAGCCAAACTCAGCTAACAAGGTGAGGTTGCTGAAGACAGTTTACTGTCAAAAGTCATACACCATGGCAAGACTGAGCACAGCAACAAGACACAAGGTAGTTATACTGCATCAGCAAGGTCTCTCCCAGGCAGAAATTTCAAGGCAGACAGGGGTTTCCAGATGTGCTGTCCAAGCTCTTTTGAAGAAGCACAAAGAAACGGGCAACGTTGAGGACCGTGAGACGCAGTGGTCGGCCAAGGAAACTTACTGCAGCAGATGAAAGACACATCATGCTTACTTCCTTCGCAATCGGAAGATGTCCAGCAGTGCCATCAGCTCAGAACTGGCAGAAAACAGTGGGACCTGGTACACCCATCTACTGTCCGGAGAAGTCTGGTCAGAAGTGGCCTTCATGGAAGACTTTGCGGCCAAAAGCCATACCTCCGACGTGGAAACAAGGCTAAGCGACTCAACTATGCACGAAAACACAGGAACTGGGGTGCAGAAAAATGGCAGCAGGTGCTCTGGACTGATGAGTCAAAATTTGAAATATTTGGCTGTAGCAGAAGGCAGTTTGTTCGCCGAAGGGCTGGAGAGCGATACGAATGAGTGTCTGCAGGCAACAGTGAAGCATGGTGGAGGTTCCTTGCAAGTTTGGGGCTGCATTTCTGCAAATGGAGTTGGGATTTGGTCAGAATTAATGGTCTCCTCAATGCTGAGAAGTACAGGCAGATACTTATCCATCATGCAATACCATCAGGGAGGCATCTGATTGGCCCCAAATTTATTCTGCAGCATGACAACGACCCCAAACATACAGCGAAAGTCATTAAGAACTATCTTCAGCGTAAAGAAGAACAAGGAGTCCTGGAAGTGATGGTATGGCCCCACAGAGCCCTGATCTCAACATCATCGAGTCTGTCTGGGATTACATGAAGAGAGAGAAGCAACTGAGGCTGCCTAAATCCACAGAAGAACTGTGGTTAGTTCTCCAAGATGTTTGAGCCAACCTACCTGCCAGTTCCTTCAAAACTGTGTGCAAGTGTACCTAGAAGAATTGATGCTTGATACTGTTTTGAAGGCAAAGGTGGTCACACCAAATATGGATTTGATTTAGATTTTCTTCTGTTCACTCACTTTGCATTTAGTTAATTGATAAATATAATCTATTAACATGTCTATTTTTGAAAGCATTCTTACTTTACAGCATTTTTTCACACCTGCCTAAAACTTTTTGCACAGTACTGTATATCTGAGAATACTAGCCTCAAGGCATATACATAGGATTGAATGATTTTAAAAGATAAAAAAATAAGTGTATTTCACACCCACATAATGTTCAGTCTTCCTTCCAGCAGTGTTGTCTGATCAATACTGTTTCTTTAATCCTCTTTTTTTTTCTTTTTCTATTACAGTGAAAAAAGAACAGGATGGAACAGATGACAAGAAAATGGCTCAGAAGAAGAAGGTGAAAGAATTGAAAGTGCTGGATGGTAAAACTGCACAGAATCTGTGTAAGTATATCAGCCCCCTTTTCATGCCTTGCTGTGACCAGCAAGTAGCCCACATGATAACTCCGGTATTACTTCAGATCAGTCTTTTGTAAAATATTAAATTGAGACAATTGTAAGGTATTCTTCTTTCTATTAAATAGTAAATAAACATCTGATCTGATAAGAAAAAAGTGTAATTAAATAAACAGACAAACACTACCACTACTATTACTACTACATGTATAATAATAATACTAATAATAACTGGGGGCCGTCGTTAATGGGTGTCTCTATTAAGTGTCATTAGAGATCTGATATTAGGAGAAGTGGGTATGGTTTATTCTGTCAATAAGTTCTAGCTACATACTAAGCAATTACCTGTCCCTGCTTCACAAGTCTCATTTTTAAGAGCAGTCAGGGTTAATCACTCTGTACAGGGACAAACATTGTAGAATAAAAAAGATGAAATATAAACGTGTCAATTTTACTGGCTTTCTTTCTCTTTTATTACAGTAAGTTGTATACAGCATCCAACCAGATGTAAATGTGTGATTATATCTGAGACAGTTGCACATAAACAGTAGTAAATCTGAGTAACTGTCATACAATACAATGCAACAGCTTTAATATAACAAAAATGCTGTGGTGTGTTATTTAAATGACATTTTCCATGGAATCATTCTATTCAATAAGGAACACAGAATGACGAGTCATGAAGTATTTATTTAACGCTGTTTTACTTTCTATTACCATATTTGCAGCTGTGGTACAGGGTGGTAAACTATTCTAGACACTGTCTTTCTGTAAAATGTAGGCATGAGGTAAGGCTGTTAAATAAATTCACTCTGTCCAACTCTCTGATAGCTAGACATTGAGTTTGGTTTTATATTGTAGGTTTTCTCCGTCTTGAGGTCAGCCTCTAACCTTATAGCCAAGGAAAGCCATCTATACTCTGAGATCATACTATTGCAGCACAGTGTTGCATATAACTGCATGTTAATACTTTTTACATGTAAGGGTCTTGGGTCCCTCAAAAATACTAGCTCATAGAACAAACTTCAAATAAAGAGAACTAGAATGTGTTATTGCTTTGTATTGTATTGTATTTTCTCTCATCAGCTATCTTCTTGGGATCTTTCCGACTTCCATACGAGGAGATAAAGAACGTTATCCTCGAGGTCAACGAGAGCGTCCTCACTGAGTCCATGGTGCAGGTACTGCTTTAGCATTTGTATAATTGTGGCAAGCTTTCACTGTTGTTTTCCATTCTGGAGAGTCTTTATTCTAGCACTGCATATACACATCCTTAAAGAAACCCCAGAAGCAGTGTGTTCTTAAGAGTCTCTTTAATTTCCCTCTCCCAAGAGCACAACTTGCCTCCTGTTTCCCCTCTACTTGCCTGATACTGTTTATACTGTAGAGCTGGAATCCTGCTGCATTCCCATCAACAATTAAAGAACCTGCAGCACTTGGCTGCAGTGTCACAGCAGTAAAGCAAATTGTTCCACCCCTGTGCTTTGTGTTGTTTTACTGTGGATTTAGATATTTTTAGGTACAAATCTTGCTGACTGCCAAAACATTCACCACACACGGCAGTACAGAAACAAACAAACACAGTAGCATGTCTCAGCTAAGGCTACAATCTTGGGTCCTGACCTTGAGCAAGTTATTTTTCCTGCTGATGTTTTAGCTGCAGGGCCTTTCTGAAAATGTCTTGTTTCTTCTGTAGGGTTATCTGCTTCCTGCAGAGCGACTGTTACACTTAAATTCCTTGAAAGACAAAGGCTATCTTTTTTTTTTTTTTTAATGCATTCTTAGTTTCAAATATCCATTATCTCTTTCCTGTATACAGTTTAAGGTTGCACATGAGATGACAATACGTCTAAATAAGAAAACACAAAAGCACCACTCTCAGTTTTACATTAAGGTGATGATTGCAAATAACAGGCTGATTTTGCAGACCCTGATTAGCACTAATTGTAAGGTAATGTTAGAAAGTCCATTACTGTTTTTTTGGGGTCTTTGAAACCAGCCGTATATATGTCTTTACAGTAGGTGATATTGAAAAAGTAATCAGAACCTCTTGTGAATGAAGTAGGCTGGTGTACTAGGCTGCCTCAAAACTCAAACTTGACTTTTTGTCACGCACAGAACCTGGTTAAGCAGCTTCCAGAAGCAGAGCAGTTGAGTGTGTTGTCAGAAATGAAAGGGGAATATGATGATCTGGCTGAGCCTGAACAGTTCGGTGTTGTGGTGAGTTGAGACACACAAGTCTGTCCAGTATGTATTTAATAATTTCCATGTCAATGTAAGTCACAGTAATACAAAATAATGCCCACCAGATATTTCAAGCATCATTATCAATTTATTTTTGGAACCACAGCTTTTGATCATATTTAGAAATGGGGGTTAAATCACTCTATATTATAGCAACCTATAATTTAACACTGTAGCTAACTTAATGTGACCTCATTTTCTGATGCACTGCAATTTCAGATAGCTGTATTGCATCAATCAAGGCCTTTGGAGTTAAACACATTGTTTGGTTTACAGAGTTACATCCAAATGCAAAGAGCACTGTGCACAGTACATCAAGTGAATCAAGGTTACAGAAAGAACTGATGCATTCAGTAGTTCCTTCCCCATACTAATACTGAGCGTGTGGGATGGTCTGTGTGGGGGAGGGTTGTGTCATTGCACGAGTTGCAAAGCAATTCTGAATCATCCAATGTGTCATTAAATTATGAGTTTTAACTACATTGTTTGTTAGCTTTGTCACCAGACACAAGTCATTGCGTGTATTCTATAATCCCTCCCCAATATACACACCCAATTTTAGTTGTCTATTCTACAGTGAGATTTGCTTATGTGTTCTGTATTTGCATTTTGTTTTCACGCTGTGGAGATGAATAAACCCTGATACAGGAATATAGTGGAGGCCAACGTACTCCTGTCTGTCAAATGTCAATTTGTACATGCATCTTGAATACAAATTAAGTTTATACAATTGTGGGGGTATATGGATGAAATCTGTTTGTTGACCGGTATCTCACATATATCTAAAGAACCACTTATTGTTATGAAACTTTGTGCTGGTTTTCCCTTCCCTCTATCACAGATCAGCACTGTGCCAAAGCTTCATGTTCGTCTGAACGCCATCCTGTTCAGGCTGCAGTTTGAAGAGCAGATCAACAACATCAAGCCAGACATTGTGTCTGTGATTGCCGCCTGCGAGGAGCTGAGCCAGAGTGAGAACTTCTCCAAGTTACTGGAGCTCATCCTGCTGGTCGGGAACTTCATGAATGCGGGTTCAAGGAACGCCCGCGCCTTTGGCTTCAGCATCAGCTACCTCTGCAAAGTAAAAAAATAATAATAAACGGTTCATTTACAGATTATGGCTGAATTACTGTGGCATTTATAACAGCCACATAAAACAAAAAAATCTTTCACACAACAATACCGTTTTAGAGACCGTTGAAGTTCACGTGAATAATACTATTGGCTAAACATTATGTACCCATTTGGGTTTTAGGCACTGTGTTTTTTTTTGTTTTTTTTTCTGACTATAAACACTCAAGTCTGAAAATGTATGTCTGTCACTTCAATTTCATGTTATGCCCAAGTCCCAAGAGTTGAATAAATACCAGACTTCAGGACATCCCTGTTTTGTTTAAAGGTTTATTGTGTAGTTTTTATTTTATTTATTTGTCTGATCTCGGTTTTTCCTTCCCTCCTCAGCTTCGAGACACCAAGTCTGCTGATCAGAAGATGACTCTCCTGCACTTCCTAGCTGAGGTCTGTCAGGAGCAGCACCCAGAAGTGTTGCACTTCATAGATGAACTGACCCATGTGGACAAAGCAAGCCGAGGTATGAGTGACTAAGCTCTACTGTTAGAACTCAGCTTGCAGCCAGCTGATACCATAGCAACCAGGCTAGTAAACAGGGAAAGAATCTCCATTTTATAGTTCTTCTAGCACCAGTAGCTACAAACTCAGTATTGTAAGTCAGGAAGGAATAAATCTTTCTAACAGTATTGTAGCTAGAAATAATTCCATAAATCTTACACATTTTGCACTTCCATTAGCCACATAAGTCTCAAATGTGCAGCTTTTAAAGAAACACATGTTGACATAGGTGCGGAAAGAGGGGCCGCGCTCTTTACCTGGTGCAGAAGGATGGGCCAATGTAAAACTGTACTATATTCTTTCGAACACATGAAACATTCTCTTTGAACCGTTGCTTTTGGGGTTAGGTTTAGGAATTAAGAACTGATTTAAATCCTAAATTCAGTATTCAAATTCTCTCAGCTGGCCTGTCGCTTGAAAGCCTGGCCCGTCTTTCTAAACCAATGCTAACATCTTCCTACTGGTAGGTTAAAGAAACTTCTTGGTTTTCTTGCCTTGCCTTTGAGGAAGTATGCTGCTACTTTACTTCCTTGGTCATTTCACCGCAGCAGTGTCTGCGGCGTCAAACATGTACTACTGGCTGAAGGCATGTTAGTCAACAGAGGAAGCAGCTGATTGGCTATTGACAGGAATGAAGCCAGTGAATGGGTGGGGATTTCTTTAATCTAGTGTAGTACCCAATTTCATGTTTGAAAATAGAAATGTTTGCTTGAACATGTGTGTCTTTCAAAACTGTACATTTGAGAGCTGTATAATGGGTGCATGTGCATAGCAAAAAAAATGTATGTACTGTTCTGTTAGCTGCAATTACTTTGTTAGCTAGCTGTTTAGTTGAAATTTGTTATTTCTTTTAAACAATTCTGAACGCTTGATCTTCAATGTATTCCTCCAGTTTCTGCTGAAACGCTACAGAAGAACGTAGACCAGATGTTAAAGCAGATTTCCAACTTGGAGAAAGATGTACAGGCATTCCCTCCAACCACCAACGAGAAAGACAAGTTTGTGGAGAAGATGGAAATATCCTTTTAAAAATGAAGTTTAAGATAACAACCATGCTAGTTCTGACCACAGAGTCCTTCACAAAGGAACACATGAGGGACATTGCATTCTGTTGTTGTTAAGAGGATAGTGTCAGCCCACTTTGCGTGCTTCAAACAAGTAGACCATAGCATTTCACTTCATCTCCATAAAATATCATAGCTGTTTTGTGCTGAATCTGAACCAAGTTAAAGCCAGGATACAGAGATTCAAATGCAAATGACCAGCAAAGTGTGGTTGACTTTGTTGTAGTTGACAAAAAAAAACATCTAAATCAAATGTTTGTATGTAAGTTAGTGAATTTTAAAGCAGTCAGTTTGTAGTTCATTTTCTCTATCCTTTTTATTTATTTTTCTAAGGCTGATTAAGTCATGTTCAAGCCTACTGGGAATAAAAGCAAAAACTGCATTAGATAATTATCCCTGTTATCAGCACGGTCTGAACAAGCCATTTTTCATTACAATGTACTTTCATTGATTAAAGGCACTGCTACAGTACATTCCTTTAAGTAATTTACAGCACCTTATAAACATCATCCATATTAATAAGACAGCACTGGATTAATTATATATTGATTGTATACACATTTCTTGTGGTTTTTTTTTTTTTTAGATACAGTGGTATTATTAGTTAATCTTATATGATGTCCTTGAGCTTGGGTAGCCAATATACGTTTTAAATGTTAAACCACCAGGAAATGTAGTTAAGAAATTATATAACTATACCCTTTATGAAGGCCAATATATGTGTTTGTTTCATATTAATTAGTGACAGACCAATTAAACAGAGAGGTTACTGATGGTGTCACTGTGTATTACTGTTAATACACATAGGGGCTGATGTAAGGATAGGCGCAGTGCAAAAAATAGCAGCTGCAAAATCCAAATTGCCAAGCAGCCAGGCAATTATTTTGCACTGCGGCCTATGTAAGCTTAAGAGCAATGCAAATTACTCAAAACCCACAAATAATGAGCTGCAATCATGATCATGAGGGTTGCAACGAGCGCCGCCTGTGCATCGGGCTGTTTAACGGCCGCACTTACAGCTGAGTTAGGAGTACAGAGAGCAGAAGATGCTGTATATGATTTGTGGCGCACGAAAATCAAACCAAATAAAATATTTCATAGGAAGGGCAGTAAAGTCCTCTTGGCGCATGGATAGCGGGTGCAGAACGCCAGTTGAAAAACATACATACATTGCATTTTTAGTGACCACTAAAGTCCCACTTTACGCCAGCTAAACATGTTTTTTGGCAGCTGCAAACAACTTATCCTTACATCGGCTCTAATAAAATATTTAACATGGGGTTCTATTTGACCTGAACTATGGCAAATCTAAATCCTGTCCTATATCACTAAATAATACCCTTAATAGTCATCACTGTTTTCGATAAATTCAGTAGACTTCAGTATCTTAAAACAATGCTATATTCCACCGCCGTGCATGAGAAAGGTTGAAGTCTTGAATCAATTATATTGATTGGATTTTCTGCAGAACTATGTCATGGATATTATTAAACAAGGGGCATGATCATTTTTAAATTAGCTCAAAGAATCTGCCTTTTTTTCTTCATTTCTGTATGAGGAATATGTTGCAGTGAAAGCAGGCGGTCAAACTAAATTCATAAATATTGGCTGGCTTTCCATATTAAATAGCATAAGAACAGAAAGGAAAAAAAAAAAAAAGCCTCATCTGTCACCCGGTAGAAGTGCAGCCGCGTGGTGCGCAGGGCTTAGTCATACAGCGTAGGTTCATGTCCTGGCTGTGTGAAGCAGGGAGAGTCATACAGCGTAGGTTCATGTCCTGGCTGTGTGAAGTAGGCCGGTCTTCGCTGGGGACTCCAAAGGGTTCATTACATTGGGTCTGGCATTCCTGTGGGTTAGGGAGGCAAAACTGGCAGGGACTGTTTCTCCTCATCGCTCTACAACGAACCCTGCTAGCCAGGCACCCAGTGCGCTCAGAGCAGACACCTGGAAGGCTGGCCTTTGTCCTCCAAAGGTCGGTAGCTCGCTGACATTTGCTCTTGAGTTCCAGGGTGAAAAAGGAATCTGGCCTGGTCGTGGGATCGGAGGACGCCCACTGAATCTTTGGGTCTCCTGAACCATATGGGGAATTGCTGCGGTGAGGAGAATTGGGAATTCCAAATTGGGAGAAAATGGGGGGAGTGCCTCATCGATTCATTGAGTGAGATATTAATCTCTTGTATAAATTAACTGAACTACTGGCTGAAGATAAAACGTAACTCATTTTTCAACTTCTTTTGAAACAGTTTGTAAAAGGAGAAGAAAAAAAATATTCCAACTCATGTGTCCTGCTGCTATCTTATTCATTTATGATATTCTATATCCTGGGGCATTTCACATATCCAGAGATAAGTTTTAATATCATAACATTCGAGAGAGATTGTAACACGTTGTTTCATTCTGCTTTTTAAACTGTATGTGATGTGGCTTTCTGGAGATAATGAATCACCCTTTTATTTTTTTCATGCCCAGCTATTTGTGGAAAATGGGGAGAGAACATTTGAATATCTAATATATTGTAGTCACCAGCCTTTATAAATTGAAACATACCCTGATGTACAATAACAGAAGGTAGGGGCCACAGTAAAGATTAGACAAGTGAATCGCAGGCTTGTGGGCGTCATTTGTTTGCTTTATTGTTACAAGAAACAGGATTTCTGCATTGCTGCCAGAACATTTTGGTTTATAATTGCAACTTTTAAAGTGTGCGTCGCTTCCAATTGTATTGTATTTTTGTTTAATGTACAAGTCTGTAAGGTGCTACATATAAAAGCTACTCTTCCGTTCCAGTTGCCTGCCATAAATGTATGTAACACAGGTTATTAGATAGTGTCCAACCCCTGCCTTTTGGCT
The DNA here is from genome assembly GCA_030684275.1 of Acipenser oxyrinchus oxyrinchus. Taxonomy (NCBI): domain Eukaryota; kingdom Metazoa; phylum Chordata; class Actinopteri; order Acipenseriformes; family Acipenseridae; genus Acipenser; species Acipenser oxyrinchus. Next base: position 9,567,537 of record CM060268.1, read on the forward strand.
ACAGTTTTCTTCTGTTTTTTTTTTTCTGACAATATACTGCTGTGCACTAGATATAGTTCTGGAGTTACTGTACTAATATAAAAACACTCTGTCTTACTTGGCCTGTTTGATTAATTCCAGTACAAACAAAGACAATTACGTTTGAAGCTACCTTCTCTTTAATTAAGGTTAATAACACTAAGGGGTAAATGTCTTTGCACAGAGGCCAGGCTGTTTCAGATTAAAGAAATGTTAATTAGCCTGTTCGCTACAGAATACAAAGGATTTGTTGCTATTTTCATACCAAAGCTCCATGAGAGACCCAAGTAGTAACTAATGATCTGTTTTGAATTGGTCTTGCTCTAGGGGCAGAATACTGAATCAATTGTAGCATACTGGCATTTCAGCTGTTCCAATTAACATTTTGAGTACCGGATCAGACACAGTATTTTGCTTTAGACACAGTAATTTGCTTTAAAAATGTCCATTATGTCCTCAAGACTTAGTAGGTGCCCTCCTGTGGGAAAGTATTTTAAGCAGTGTTGAATCAGCAGAACTAGTCTGGCAAAACAGGAAGTCTGTTGAACATATCTACCTCTCCCACTGTTTACAGTATTTTAACCTTTGGATTTCAGGGGGTAAAAATCTGACCTCCTTGCTCACATGTGAGGTAATTGCTGTTTGATTCCTTGGTAAATGTAGTGAAGTTACCAAAATATATAGGAATATATTGTGTCAGTTTACTGTAGGTAACAAAACATCTTTGAAAACGATAAGGTCAACAAACATGTTTATGAAAAATAATAACTTAATATAACTTGAGATTCTAGTACAGCATCGCTAAGATACAAATCAATACAACCTCTCTCAAATATACTACAGAACTGTACTTTTTTTTTCTTTATTTTTTTTTCATGCTTTAAGTTGCAGTTGCATATTCACTTCTGTGTGAAAGTACTGTTTAAAAACTTGGTTAAACACCTGTTTTCCCCCCAAAGTGGTGAAATCTGTCTGGTTGAGTCTGCTCTTTATTCCCTTAACCCTGTGTCTGCACAGTTTTGTCAAGACTGCCCGAGAGCAGTATGAGAAGCTGGCCCTCATGTACAACAACATGGAGAAGCAATATGAGGACCTGGGGGCCTACTTTGTCTTTAACCCCAAAAAGATATCTGTGGAGGAGTTCTTCGGGGACCTCAGCAACTTCAAAAGCATGTTCCAGGTGAGTGGAAAACTATAAACATTTCCCGTTCATTACCTTAGAGGAATATACAGTAACCTGCATACAGTCATGAAAGCTAACTTAGAATGCAATTTGGTTCCTCCAAGAAACAGGATGCCATAGATTGTGATAGAAATGATCACATGATTTAAAGAACAAACAAATAACCTTAACCAACTGAATTGGCACACACTGTTTTAAAAGAGCAGATGCTCAGGAGAACTGACCAATGAAGCAGGTGAATTTCCACAAAGTAGCCTGAAATACTAAAACATTAAATCGGTTAGCTGTGCTCCTTTGATAACGGCCTGGTAATCCAGTGAAGAAACTGAACAGTTGCTGACTCTGGGCTTAAATACAATGGAATCTTTAACTGTACTGGCTTGACACTTTATCACCAAGTGAAGGGACACTATACACTGTATCTCCTAGTTCATCCTCCACTGATCATACCACAGTGGATTGTAGAGTAAGATGTCTAATCATAAACTCAGTCAAGGGAACAGACGCAATTAACCATACTTGAGAATAGAACAGATTGTGTCTTGTGCTAAATTTTGAATATTTCCAGAGAGCACAAACAATATTCTATTCTCTAGTACATGAACACAGATACTTGTACCACAACTCTTATCACAGTCCGGAAGTGACAGCCAATTAAGATATGCAGCACTACTGTATGTCTTGTACCATGATTTGATCTCATGCATGCTAATCTAAAACTAACAAAACTGCTCCCTTGTGTCCTCCAGATAACACCATAATTGTAATTGTACTGATGGAAGTTTAATGCTAAAATCTAGGCTGCATCTTAGCAAAACATCCTTCGGTTACGCATCCATTGAATTATGAAATAATATTCCCAATGGGAGCAGGAAGTCTTTGTTTTTTACAGTGACCGCTTTATCAATCTTCATGCACTTCAATGACCTCTATTCAAATGTTAATATGTGTAGGTTAAGTATCTATATAAGTGGTCTGATTTACTATAATGGTTTATATTTTAATGTTTGCATGTTATTTTGTGTGTGTGTGTGCATTGTAAGTGTTAGCTTAACACCATTTGAAACATTTCAGGAACCAAACTGATCCAAGCACATGTTTCTCTTTCTTAATAGTAGTTTGGGAAATACAAGTGCACACAATATCAGCAAATGTTTAATTAGAGGTACAAAATAAAGATGTAATTTGTATTTATGAAAAAACATATATTTTTATTATACTAAAGCACAGAAAAATGCAATTATCTATAAACCGGTATATGCAACCTTATCAATAATTTTCTAGAGAAGCCATGTACCCAGGGACAGGCTTTACAACCAAAGCATTATAACATTTGAGAGATTTCACCCTTTAATAATATAATATAATAGTATCTTTATATAGCACCTTTCATAGTGGACCACCATCACAAAGCACTTTACAGAGGTAGGCTGTGAACTGTGCATTATATGCAGAGTCACTTACAATAGGACATTGATTTAACATCTCATCCGCAGGATGGAGCACAAAGAGGTTAAGTGACTTGCTCAGGGTCACACAGTCAATCAGTCAGTGGACTTTAACATGGACTTTTACTCAGCAGGGTGGTAGTTCTGATATCATCATCTTTTTTTTAAGCAGTCCACTTCAGGTGGATAAAGGCTATTCTTGTGCCATTTCAAGTCATTTTAATAAACACATACATGAGGTATACGCATCATGCAATTGCAGATACATTACAGCTATTGCAGATGCCACTAATAAAAGGCCTAGCTCCAAGTGATTCCCTGGTTATGAGGCGCTTGATCAAGGCAATCTCAACCATTGCCCAGTCTGCTTTTATAATATATTAAATACCTTGTTTGTCATCTTCAGCAAGCGGTGAAGGAGAACCAGAAAAGGAAGGAGGCAGATGAGAAAATCCGCAAGGCAAAACTGGCGAGGGAGAAAGCAGAGAAGGAGAAAGAAGAGAAACAGAAGAGGAACCAACTCATCGACATTAATGCCGGTAAGAGGGAATCCTTTACCTAGGGAAAGAAACATGTCACCTGTTTTTCTTTGCTCTTGAATACCCCATAACAGTACCTGATAGACTACTTCAAAACACCAGAACTGCTTTGTGGTTTTCTTACAATTCTACAATGATCACAAATACAATAATAGACAACATACCACAGAAAAGTTAACATAGACTCTGAGGGTACTAACGTGAACAAAACACTTAGCTCGGTATAAATGCTTGCAATCTCAGAGTTACATGATCAAGCTGTTCACAAATTTGATGAAACACTCTTTAATTCTAAGTTTGTGAGTCAAGAATTACGGAGTGATTCAGGAGCACTCTTAAATGATTAACTGGTTCACTTGCCCCATGGTAAGCTGTAAGAAACGTGACAGCTAACAGAAGGCTCATGGTTGCTTGGCTGACAATGCAGTGATCTCTCTTTGGGACTGAAAGTAGCCTGCCAGGATAATAGTAACCCCTATAGAGCAATGAATGGTGAAGAACACATGCTGTGCGAAGGAGGTTATATGGGTCCCAGCTACCGACATTTTAAGGTTGTGTTCCTCCTGTTTTAGCTTCATAACTTTGCCACTTGACTCTTTACCATGTCCAGAAGGTTATTGTGGCATAGCAGTTCCTACCCCTCATCATAAAGTTCAAAAGCATAAAGGGACCTCTCTTTACTTAAGATGTCCACTTGCAAACAGATATGTTTTAATGTTTTAATTGTCAGGATTGTTTGTACTATAAAGGTTACTGCTGGTGGTATTTTGATATCAGTTAAGTTTCAAAGGTAGTGAATAGAAAGGGAAGGATTAAATAATTAATAGTTTTTCCTAAAAAGTTATATTAAAAAAAATATCTTATGAGTACTGAACTACCTTCTTCTCCCAAGTAGAGGGCGCTCAGAGTTCAGATTACAGTATGTTGGTCTGCCGATCCTTGCTGTATTGTAGTGTACTCTGTGAAAAAGGGCTTCAAAATAAAAAATAAAAAAATAGCTCCTTTGCCTAAAATCTATAACATTCCCCCCAGGAGCAAAGGATAAAAGCATTTCCCTTGGTTGTCTAGCTTCACCTGCCACTCAGAATTGCTTCAGTATCTTTTGAGTTAGTGAGCTAGCTTAAAAAGATTACACTTGTGGCTGCTCTGAATTGATTAATCCACTTCCTGTGTAATCTTTAATCAGCATAGATGGGATTCACACAGATATGAGCAGAAGTGACTGTATATGTGTGTTGGTGGTAGTTTTAAACCTCAGGAATATGAAAAGTTTTAAATCAAGCTACTGTTATGTATACATTGTACTTTCTTTATCCTGAAGTTTAATATTATGTATCTATTCCTGTGTTGTGCTGTCTCATCCATGTTATATATTTTGCGACCTGTGTTTAGTACTTAATTAAAATAAATCCTCAACTTGTGTAAATGTTAACCTGTTGTAAATACACATAATAACTTGTTTAATCATTTTGTCAAAAGCTGTGAGTAATGCCTTACTAGTAGTCAGATGAGGTTGGTACACTCAGGCTTAATATGGTAAATAGAGTAATGTTTCTTCAAGGGCAAATTGTACATTGTCCAGTTCCCAAGTAAAGAGTCACTGCATCCCATCCTGTCTGATTGTGTAATCGTTCTTGTGTGTCACAGCTGCTGTGTTCTTTTCTGCAAGCATCCTGCCTTCTGCCTTCCTTCCACTCCTTTCACCTCCACACTGCCCCCCCCTTCTGTTTGAAACATATTATATATTCATTTCATTAAAAAGAAAGGCCTACATCTGTAAAACCAGGAAAGAAAATAGCAAAGGGATTTATTTGTGTTGGAACTAAACGCAGGTAGGTAACCCTGTCAGGTAGCACCCTCAAAAACTTGCAATTGTAACTACTAGCAGCTCTAGCATTAGCCAAGCAAAAGTCTCAATAATGAAGATTTAAACCCCTACTCTATGTACCAATTTATCGTACAGTACTTAACTTACACTGTACTTTACCTGCAGGGTAAAACCGCTCCTTAAAAGGAAAGCTGCTGATTTAATTCATGTGAACCATTAAGATATATACTTTTTTTAGAAAAAAAAAGTACTCTGTGTCATAACATGACCAACTGTATGTATTTCTTTATTAAGTTTCCTCATTCATCTTTGCCATTCTGATACCCCACGGCCACCCTCCTTTCAATAGTTGCTATTTTTAGATTCTGTTTCTGCCAGAACCTCTCTACTGCAGCATAAGAAGGACATTGTACCCTCCACATCTGCTTTAAATCACAAACCACCTGATTGCTCGGTTACCCTGGCTCTCCTTTGTGAAATGTATCTGTTTTGAATAATTCCCTTTCCTGCAGAGATCTGTGTAGCCAGGCACCAGGGAATAACAAGATGCCAATGTTACTTATTCTTTTATAAAATACCTAATTTATAAGTTTACTTCAGGGCTGACTCTGTGCCTCCCTTGTAAGGGCTACAAACTCAGTTTATTTGTTACATTTCAGAAATTGATGTGCCAGTTGGCATCAGTTTTCATCATCCACAAATAGAAAGCCTGTTTATTGTCAGCTGCACAGTCAAGGTTGTTTTTCTTTCTTTCTTTCTTTCTTTCTTTCTTTCTTTCTTTCTTTCCAGAAGCCCTACTTACTTCTCTTAATCTTTGTCTCTGTATGTATTGTGTGTATATATATATATATATATATATATATATATATATATATATATATATATATATATATATATATATATATATATATGTTGCTGTGAGTCAAGCTGTGTGTCTTGTTACTATGAGTCAAGCTGTGTGTCATCTTCTGTTCCACCCAATTTTCTTTTTGTTGTCTCTTGTTTTGGATTTGTTTTTTCTCTGTTGGCATTTTAAAGTGTTCCCTCATTAACTGACATGGGATACACAGTATATAACCACAGTTGATATCCATGTTTGCAGATATGTGCCGAGGTGAGCACATTTGTAAAATTATTATTTAAGAAGTTGCTGATTTAGGTTTAAACAGAAGTGTGATTCAAGGGTAGCTGATTGAATTACAAACTGAGACGAAAGGCATGCAATCATTTGGCTGTGTTTATTTTATTATACCAGTCCAGTATTTCTTGGAAATTGTATAGTCAAAAAGTTGAAATTACAACTCATTTAGCCCACCCCTGCCATTTGCATAAGGTAAACAAATGAGAGAAAAAACATAGTTTGTATTATTTATATGTAGGTCACAAGCAGTTCTATTTTTTGGCCAGAAGATGTCAGTGTTGTCAACAAGTGAGGCAAAGGAAAACAGTGACAGATGTGCTAATGTGATTTCATAGATTGTACTTCCAACATAGGCTGTTACCATGGCATCCAGGATGTGAAGAGCTTTGTACTAAAATACAGTTAACTCTTTCATTCCTGGAGAGAAACACATCACTTGGTCACTAGACCTTTAATATCGGATAATCTAGGATTGACACATTGAAAAGATTGAGAGGAACAGTACACACAATAGATCTAGACACTATACACTAAACATATCGAATATTATCTAGAGAATTTATGCAATGATTTTTAAGCTGTCACTATAGTTAGAAATGTACAGTAGAATGATATATAAATTAATTTGATATGCTTATAAATATATATTTTGTTATTAAAAATGTAGAAACAAAGTGTTTTGATAGAAAAGGGAAAAATGCAGTTGTGCTATGGGTTAAAATGTTTCTACGTGTTGGTTAGAACTCAATAGACCAGTCTATATTTAGCTATCTATTCTCTTTATACAGCAATTTTAGCTTTCCTGAAGTACTTGAATCATTCCATTCTACAGTATATTCCCTTGTGTGTGTGTGTGTGTGTGTGTGTGTGTGTGTGTTTGGGGTGGGGGTTCTGCCGTGGTTGCATTACAATGTTTTATTTATTGAGATAAAATCATGGTGTTACATCAGCCGAATGTGAATGAAAAGTAAAATGTTTATAAGGGAGCATTAAGAAAATCCTCCCTACTTCACTTTTCTGCCAGAGTGTGGCGTATTTGAGCCATCCTGTGATTTTTGCTCCTTTGGCTTGGTGTTACATGGCCCCAGCTGTTACATGTTACCGTGACTGGAATGAGATTGTTTGTGGGGAGGATGGGCAGGGTTCTACGTAAGCTATTCTCTTGAGATGCCAGGAAACCTTTAACCTTTTCTATGTAGAGTAAAGTAATCAATGCCATCTGCCAGTCTCTCTCTCTTTGTGTTGAGCTGTAAACCTTGCAGTATAATTGCACAAATGTACACAGGCATAACACAAATGTTATTCATTTTAAATATGTTACCTATTATAACATTTTGATTCTCTCAGAACTGAATATTAATGTTGGTCCTTCAGTTTATTCATATTCACAATTATTCTCACTACTTAGTTGCAAGGTTAATGTTTTGATCATTTTTTTTTTAAGAAGATTACTTTCCCTTTATCTCTTTGTGCAGTCTGTCAAAGCTGCTCTGAGAATTCACTCCAGGGGCAGGGGGCAATGTGGCAGAAAAATTAAAGGATTATATATAATTGCTGCAGTATTCTGATAGGAGCCATGCATTTAATATCACTACAGCTGCCTCCTTGTGTTCCTGTTCTGCTTTACAGTGTAACACTGTATTCCTGTGTGTGTAATTCCGGTAATTACACAGTCTGTCTCGTGCATGTCTCCCTCATGCACACATACACTACTGCCCTTTATTTTTTGCTTGTTTATATTTTTGCAAGTGAAAGGAATTTTGTTTACGATTCATCCTAGAAGTCTCTCTGAATTATCCTCAAAGGCAGTGTGTTTACTTCTCAAGAGCCGTGTTTTCAAATCCTAATCTGTCTGCATTGAATCCATTCTATTCTGTGCAGCATAGTCTCTTCATCTTCTCCTCCTCCTCCTCCTCCAATCCCCTCCAGCTTAGAGCGAGTGAGCGATGTGAGTCCCATTTCAAACTGGGTCACTGCTCATCTGGGTTAATGTAAGCTTCCCTGCACTGCTGAACTGACTTTCCCTGTCAAAGCAGCAGAATCCCCCACTTGCATAAATAGAATATATAGATACAAATATATATATATATATATATATATATATATATATATATATATATATATATATATATATATATATATATATGGGTATGTGTAAATAATATTATTATTATTGTTCTATTTCTTTTTTTGCTTGCAGTGAATCGGATTAAGAGCATGCATTAAAACGATCCCTCTGCTTTTCAGACCTGCTTTCTTGGGGTCAGGTAGCAATGGATATTCTGTCAAGTTGCATTAGTCACAGATGCAGTGTTTGCATACAGGCGTCGTTCAGAGAGAGAGAGAAAGAAAAACAAGGTGTTGGCTTTGTTCAGACAATTCTTATTTTGTTTTTCATAATGCCCCCCATTGACAGCATAAGATTTAGTTACCTTTGTTGGCTTTGCCTTGCTGCTTCACTAGCTGACGTCAGGTGCTATGGCGCTTAACAAAAGCTGTTCTAGGGAGAAGGGTTGAAGAATAGATGCTTTGGTTGGATCACAGCCCTACAGTACCATGTTGGATACCCAGCAGTGCTACTGTATGTCACCCTCAGGGCGTTTCGGTCTATGAAAAACTATTCATATTGCCTCGCATTGTATGTGGGACTCCTGCTAAATCTTTTTAATATCTTTATTTGTCATACTTTCTTTTGTCTGGTGATAGAATAAAAGGTGCACAAGTCACAAACCAATGCATAATTGGTTTGATTCCTGCTGTTTCCCTATTTTATTTACCTGGCTTCAGTGGTACCTCGGTGTTCCTTAGGCTGTTTGCAAATGTCATGACATTGGCCAAATTACTGTTATAGCCCCTGCTGAGTGAAATGTTTTACCAATGGAGTGAAGCAATCAGTTTAAGCCTTGAGTGTTGAGACCAAACCAAATTATGTAAATGTGTAAATGACGTTCTATGTAAGTGATACTGTGGGTGCTTCTGGCCCCTGGTAAAAAAATAATTTTAATAAATAGATAATACATTAAATAAACAAGACCATTAATCAGCCCATGCATTACCCCCTGTCACCACTATAGTTCAAACTAAACACCAGGCTCAAGTGTCACCAACCAGGCATAACTATTTACCCAAGAGTGTTAAAACAGGAAATCCAAAGTATCATGTTCAATTCATGGCAACTGGGGTACTGTTTTCACTGAGTATGGAGCACATTGTGTTTAGGAAAGACTAAAAAGGGTTTGAACATACTGTAGTCTTGCCCTGCCACGTTTCACTTTTTTTTTTAAGTTCATAAACCTCAGATACAGTATCATTTAATGTACTTTTCTATCTTCTTTACATATCATTTCCTTGCCATCATCTGCAACGTTGTAAATAGAAATGATGACTTACAATTGTTATAATAATGCCAGCTTCTGGAAAGGTGACTTTGAACTGCTTGTCAGGAAATTGATACTGTAATACTGCCTTCCTGCAGATGTTCAGAGAGTTTAAACTGCATTTTAAAAAACTGCAGAGCACTATAGAATTGAATATTCATTCCCCTGTGATTTAATTAGCTATGATTTCAGAGTTCTGTCAATAACCTAATGGCACGGATAGAATAGAAAAGTGCATTGATTCATTTAAAATACCAGTACAAGCAAAATTCAGCTGCATTGTAAAATCTGGTCTCACATTTCTTCCCCCTAGAAAATCAAAGAAATAACTATTTACTGTGATCTTTCTTTACTTTGATTATTGCACATCAATAGCATTTTGCCATAACTAGTGGTCATAATGAGTGAAATTATGTATAATTCCAGTTCCTTTTAATTTTTGTATATTTGAGTTTGAGTTTTTTTTTTTTTTTACATTAGCATTATGCCTTTAGAACTAGTCAATGTTTCATTCTTATTGTTGTCATGGAAACTGAAAGTAAAGGAGCTTTATTGACAACAACACTATCAGACAGAATGGAAATGAATTGTAACCATGAAAATACTGTATTACAGCTTGTCTTTGACCCCTTAAATGAACAGTATGCCTGAACACTTTTCTTGACATTTATTTTTTGCTTCTCTACAGAGGGTGATGAAACTGGAATTATGGATGGCCTGATGGAAGCCTTGCAGTCAGGTGCCGCCTTTAGGAGAAAGAGGGGCCCTAGGCAGGCGGGTAAGTGTCTTTCATTCTAACTGCAGAACCAGCAGTCTGGGGTGCTATACGCTTACAGAAGCAGTGGGTCTGAGAGAAGCTCACATCGTGCATTGGTGAAAGACCGGTATCTACAAGGACTGCATTCAACAGTTTGAGACCTGAACCTTCCGTTATATACTGTATGTTTTCTAATGTTTAAATACAAAGTTTTCTTTCAACAGTACTTTTGTGGGCCAGGACTAATTTAGAGCAATCATTCAAAGCCATGGTGTTCAGCCATTTCATAAAATGAACAACAGTTTAAAGTAATTGGGTTGCGTCAGAATCTGAGAAGGCCTGGAAGTACATGTAGACCTCTCAGGCCGTGCCGATTGATCTATTGGAGTTTGTATCTCAGGTCACGTACTGATAAAGGACTTGTGTCATTGATTCCTTTGCCCAGGGGTGGTAAAGCGGAGTGTTTGTTCTAGTTCTGTATCTGAATATATAGGACTCATCCTACTCCGCTACATTAATAACAGTGATGTCCTTATTTTATCTCGCCACTGCCACTGATCTATATACCCCATTCCTGTTGGACCTAATTAGCTTTTTATAAATATGCAGATTAAAGATGTGTTTCTCTACTCTGCCAAATGCTCATCAGGGTGCCACTTTGCACTTGAAACAGTCATACATTTCAGGATGAGACAGGAACCTTTTGATCTGACAAATGTGCACAATGTTTAGCCGTCTGCTCCTTCCAGCCTATAGAGTAGACATTATATAGTTTTTGCTAACGGATGCATACAAATTGAATTAAAGCATTTAAACCTGCTTTTTCAACCATATTGATCAATCTAACAGAAATATACTAGAAGGGGAAGTTATTAACATTGCACCTATATCCCTTAGCAACAATAATAAAGGTATATTCTCGCTGAAGCGATTTGTTTATGAGCTTAGAGAAAATATACAATAAGCACAGCATTTTTCATCTACTTACTAGATGATAAATGGACATATGTAGTTCTGAAAGCTTGTGTGCATTTTGTGTGTGAAGCCTGGAATAATATGTATTGTTGCCAAATGTCTGTATTTATTCCAGATATGCACTGTGTAGCATTAACAGCAGTGACTACAAATGATTACACCACTACATAACCTCCACTTACCAATAAAGCTGGAACAAGCTGCTGGCCCTATTACCTTGGTACACAAGTCACGTATTTGTATGGAGACCTTGGCTAGGTTAGAGTTGATCGATGGGGGCTGGTCCATGGAAGCAGGAAGATGTATTGTGTTTTGCAGTCAGGCAGGTAGGTCAAGGCAAACCAAGCATGTCTACCTTAACAGTCAATAGCAGTCATCAACCCACATGCAAAGTACATGGCCTTCAATCATTTTGTTACTTTGCTTGCCAAAGAAGCATTGACCAAGAAGAAGAAAAGGAGGAGGAGGGAGGGAGAATGTTGCCAAAAAAAAGAAGTCTACATTTTGATGGGATTGACCTCATTTACTTCACATAGAGTATGAATTGAGATGTGAGCTGTACAAACAGAAAAATACCTTCTCACTTTATTGGTTAAAAATAAATAAACTCAGTCTCTACTTATTGGCAGACCTAAAGAGTAATTTGAATAATCATTGATTTGTAACACTGGGGTTTTCTGAAGTAGTCTGTGAATTGTGCAGATTATTATTTTAATATGAGTTGTTTATTTAGCAGACGCCTTTCTCCAAGGCAACTTACAGAGACTAGGGTGTGTGAACTATGCATCAGCTGCAGAGTCACTTACAACAACGTCTCACCCAAAAGACAGAGCTCAAGGAAGTGACTTGCTTAAGGTCAAACAGTGAATCAGTGGCTGAGCCGGGATTTGAACTGGGGACCTCCTGCTTCAAGCCCTTTTCTTTAACCACCGGACTACACAGCTGCTTATGTGCTGCTGTAACATAATGTTTAATCAAATCATCTCGAAGAGAAAGGACTTCATTGTGCTTTTATTCAGTGCATCCGCTTTACTAATGGTAATCATTATACGAAAAAAGAGACTTTTGAAATGCTGTGTTTTTAAAATGTATAATTGTTCTTCCATGTACTTTTCTTCGTCCTTTCTTTTCACTGTATACAGTATATCTTCCTAGGTTGTTAAACTACACTCTGTAGCTGTTCATTAGCTCATCTTTCTCAGATTTGAAGATAGTTTTGTTCCATAATTAGCACTGTTTTCAGTCTGCCTTCTAATTCTATCAGCCCTCTTATTCTTGGGAACTTTCACAACTTAAATAGGCAGCATCTGCTCTTTAATTCTATCTGCCTCGGATCTGAAAGCTGAATTGGTTACCCAAGCACCTTCTGCTGTCTGGCACATTTGGATGGCATAGAGTTTCGTCCTGCTGAGGTACAAACACAAAGTCAGAGGTAAACATGAACTTTGTAAGGGGATAATCTTGACAGATCTGGAATTTAGACTAATCTGTCTGTCTGATCTTTTAACGCGCTCTGTGCAGTATTCTGTTAGTCATGGGAGAAGTATTGATTTAGATGTGGGGTGATCAGCTGTCAAGGTTAAGAGACGATTAGAGGAGCAGATCCCACTTTGAAACCTGGATAAGAAAGCGATATGGAGTGGCTCAGGCTGGATTGTGATGTGGTATTAATAAAACAAATCTTGCCTGATTGCATACAGTAGAAAATGTGAGGTATGAAAACATGCAGAATATTTCCTGATAACTTATCATAGTATCCAAGACCTGGGATTTCTATGTCTGCGGATGTCTATTTAATTACACGTGGAACAAATCAGAATTTAAACCAGATTACAATTAATATCCCATTTCATTTTAGCTATCAATCTGCAAAACATCTTGCATTTCCCACAGCAAATTGCTATTGCTTCCTTAAAAAAAATAATACATAAATATCTGTGTAACTGTGAAGTTATCCAGAGTTTATCTTAATTAGTAAGCTGACTATTAACATAATACTATCTAGCAACAGCACATTGAATCTTCATGTCGGCACTAACTAATATTTAAACTGGGGAAAAAATAGCTTTACGTGGGCATTGGATTGACACAGATGATGTCATATTAGAGATTTGCCCACATACCTTAAATTAGAGGCTTTAAGTCACAGTCAGAGGATTATTAAACAAAGGTAAATTCGGTTTGCCTTTTTATGCTGTTCAGCCCACACAACAAGTTATGACATACACTGCGCAGCCCAGCCCAGCTCAGCGCTGCCTCCCTGCTGTCTCTCCATGGACTGCTTACTCTACATGCTGTTCAGATATTTTCCTAAACTGTGTGTGCTTGTACTTGCATGTCATTCTCTGACAACGCATTCACTTTTTAATGCCTGTCATTCTGGTTTTAAGTATTAGTCCCCAATATAAGACGGTGAAGTCTACCTTTTTAATGAAACAGTTTGTTAAGCAGTTGTCAAAAAAAGTGAGGGATTGATCAGTCAAAAGCAAGTCCATTGATAACTTCAAAAAAAACTCAATCATAGTAAAACTTTAACCAAAGTAATTGTCCATCATCGTTGTTTCTTAAAAGATCATAAGCACATCTTATCCATGTGCTGGTGCTTATTTTATCAATGTGGTCGGTGTGGGAACTCACAATTGCAACCTGCCTGTAACAATATTCTATCTTATAATAAATGTACTCATTTACTAAAAGTTGTATCTACATAAGCTTCACCAGTTCATGGTTTGATTTGGTATTTGTAAGATTTTTGAGAGCTTACACTGCTGGAGGCGCCATTGTCTTTATCATTAAACAAAAAAAAAAAAATAGGTTACTGTTAAATAAATCAATAAAAAAACTAGAATGCAAAAAAGATACACATATATTAACAAGACTGGAAAGGCTTCAAAGGGAACATTAGCAACAAATGTCTATCCCCTTGATATTAGTATTCGTTTAAAAACGAGTAGTATTGATCTCTCTCACACCACAGCTTTCTCTGGCTGTCTTAGAACTTCCCTTGTCCTCTCTGATGTAGTGCTTAGAAACTGAATATTTAATGCCGCTCAGGTGATTAAATATGCAGACACTGCGGAGAGGCTGTCAGGTTTGCTTTCTGTGGATAATTAAGGGCATGTGCTGTACGAAGGGAGCAAGGCATTCATTCACTGCTGGATCTAGAATAGGAACGGCAGTACATTTCCAGCTATGCTCTGGGTCAAAAGTTTACTTCGCCAGGATCCTGCAGGGCATAAACCCTAGTGTGTAGCGTGAATCTGCTTTTGAGCTGAAAGATTAAAAAAAAGCAAAGACATTATTTTGAATTACTCTAGGTACTTCTATTTTGTAACACAATCAAATTCTATACAGTATTTATTTAAGTAACATTTCCTTTTAAGACTTCTATTTTTGTAGGTAATGAAATTTACTTTTCCCAACTTCAACGAATCCTATTATCACCCAACCTTATATTTGCACATGCTTGCATAAACTGTAAGAAAGTAATCCAGTTTGTGATTTTGTGTGGCAGATTTGTTTATGCCCTTGGCCATTTCATTAGCAGTGACACAGAATGTTTTTGGTTGTCAATATGTTGGTGGGTCCAAACAGTCAGTAGTTGTAGTGGGTAGTAATGGTTTAGTATTTCTTTCTACTCTAGCTGTGAGTTGACCTAAAGGACTGTGCCATTTTCAGTGTCTATTCATGTGTCCATTTTTTTTTATAGTTGAAAGTTTTTTAGGTATAAACAAAATTGTATCTTGATTGTATCAATTCTGAGGAAGGCATATGACATTTGTATCAGTAATTGGAATAGCATGATTTCATAAAAATGTACATTTCTTTTAAGCTGTGGTAATTTAAGATATCAGAAATGAGAAGTTTCAATATACTGCATTAACAAACAAGCACCTCCAGGTATGCAACTATTCTATATCAACCAATTTCTAAACACGCTTCTGTGTCTAACTAGACACTAACACACTCAGTTCTGTTAAACGAGGAACCCGAAAATGAATAAATATTTACAAAAAGCCAGCAGTCATCTTTTCTGAGTCTTTAATAAAACCTATCGCCGAAATAAAAACGAAATGAAAGGAGGAAAATCTGGAAATGTAATTGGCTCCTGGGAGTAAAGTGAGCAGATGCTGTGAGTGATGTGTGCTCCCATACTGGTAGTTCAAATAGTTTGACGCTAGACCAGCAGCTAGGAAATTGTTTCAAGCTGCACAGTTGTTCGTCAAAAAAACGAATTTCGAAAGTGTACCATGTTTATAAAGATTGTATTCACTGTCACTGGGGAATCATTAACTTTGCATTGAACAGCAACAGAGGATATATTTTTGTATGAATTTACTACACAACAGTGGTTTACAACTTCACCAAGGGAAGAATACTAAGCCATTAAACTGACACATACGAATGCCAAAATAATATTGATTTATTTTCGTATTGGGTTATAAGCATCAATACAGTATGGGTTTATTTTCTTAAGAAGTAATTTTCTTGATTACTCATGCAAAAGAAAACACAAAACGAAGTGTTAGAAATTCTTCTTGGTTTCTGTATATTTTTTGAGTAAACATAGACTGGGGTGGTTCAGTTAGTTCAAACAGACCGCAACACTTTACCATCCGTTGGCTTCATCAGGCATAACTTTAAACATCATTCCAGTATGTATGTGTGTATGTGTGTGTGTGTGTGTATATATATATATATATATATATATATATATATATGTGTATATATATATATATATATATATAGTTTGAAAGGTATACAACCAAAGTAGTTGGGCCACCAGGTTTCTAGACTTTGAGTGATTCAGTATTGGCGTAATATATAAGAATACAGTTTACTCTCCTTTTTTAAATAAATTAAAAAGAAAAAAAACATCTGTGTGTTGTCATGCTTTGGAGAGTTTCTCTGATAGTGTTTGTGGCATCATCATGGCTAAGTGGACAGGGCTGTATCTTAAATAGTGATGTAGGGAGATGAGAAAGAATTAGTACGACTTGTGGTACAGTTTCCAAGAAATTCAGTCCTCACTGAATATTTGAACCATATGAAACTAAAAATAAATCAAATAAAAAGCTACCCATCCTAACCATCTAGCTACAGTGTCCCACTAAACAGGGAGTCGCTCTGGGTTTGTGCGGTGTCTGCATTGTAATGAGCAGTCTATAACTCTGCATTAATGAACTTGCATGTTCAGTGGAGTTTTTAAAGTACTGGTAGGGTAAAAACACTTTATTTAAAATAATCTATCGCATTTTTAAATGTATTTAACTGTGTCATACCATTGTGTTTTATATGCTTTTGGGTCCATTATCAGAGCAGTTTGAATAGTTTTATTTTCTGCTCTTTAATAGAAGAGTTTAATTTGAGAACATAAACGCCACAGAGGGTTTAAAGAAGCATTCTTTAACATTCGTTGACACCGGTTTATAAATTTGTTTATTTAATAAATAATTCTTCATTGGGAGATTAATTTTAGTAATGTGTAAGTAACACTGTGTCCATCAAAACTGTTTAAATGATGCAATGTATTTTCACTTATATGTGACGTGAAAAGCTTCTATAAAAATACCAACAATAACTAAGATTTCATATATGTAGTTAATACCGAAGCTTAAAAAAAATAGTCTAAATACTTGCAGGTTATTAGTACAAAACAGCACTAGAAGGATATTCGCCATAAGTACTTCTTTCTTCATTTTATATTAAAATCGTTTTTGCTGGTAACAGACACGAGTACAGATATTTCCTTGTATTATTTCACAAAGGCAATACTTTCTTTGCCCCAGATTTGAAAGCCCTTTCGCTCCCCATCCTCACTTGATGAATAATACTTGTTCAACCTCTGGTAGCAGCAGCTTCTTTTCTGCTCTGTATCTTTTATTGGCTCTTGAAACTGCCGTTTCAGCGCCAGCCATCAGACAATAAGACAGACCTGGGACAATAGGCCCCGCACAAGCCTTTTTGTTCCACCAAAACTAAATAAAGTTAGCACACCAGAGAACCCTTAGAGTGAGACCCTGCGCCTCATCTGAAAGAATGGACCCTAGGAGGCAGACGGGGAGATGGGCAACCATGAAACTCATGGCTGGTTTGATCTTTGACTTCCATTTACAATCCCAGCAGATGGCTTCATTCTGAGTTATTTTGTGTGTTCTTAAATAAAAAAAAAAAAAAAAAAAAAAAAAAGGAAGGGAGAGGAATGACATAGGGGGCAACAGACTACCTTCTGTGGGGCTAATTACCGACAAAAGACATTGTTCCCTTGTAGCATGTGGTCTGTCTTGGTCAAACTGGGACGTCAGGCCACTGCTCAAGCTTTGTACTTTACAATAATGGGTTAGTGTGTGTGTGTCGCATGCAGCAGAATTATGCCAGCAACTTGTTGGAATAGTTAGAGGCAGCAACATGTGTTTGGACAAAAGTTTAAACCATTCTTCTTTTTGACCACAAATAACACAATAAGCCCATCTGCAGAATTATAAATGACCTGAATTGGAGGGCTGGTGAATTTAAAACCCATCCTGTTTGTGAGTATATTGGAATGCACTCAGATGTCAGTGGCTGTTAAAGTGAAGAGCAGTTACACTTTACAAACTGCTGAGGGTGCTGATGATCAGGAAACACTACCTGTGCAAAGTTCTGAACAGTTTGCTGTAAGCTTTTATATTGTGTAAGACATACTTATATTAACATCAAAGGAAGTATACAATACATAAATATATTTTTTTTTTTTGTTAAGATTGACAATAGCCTCCCCTATTGTGGTTTCTAAACCACATCACACCATCCACCACATGTTTATCTGCCAGGCATCTACTTGCCTTTAGCATACAATGATATTTGCGTACCATGCCATTAGCTCCAGATTTTATTCATCTTATAACTCTTAGTCCCTTTTGTTTTTGAAGTGGGGACAAATTATTACAGCTGTAAAAAATGGTCCTGGAACTGCTTTATACAATTTTATAATATCCAGACTGTTTTGTGAGACCAACTTTATTTGTATTGCATGTTTTATTTACCGGAATAATAGTCTAGACCAGAGATTTCCTGGGCTGTTACTGTTTTGGTAAAAGAGTAACACACTCTTTAGTGTCCTGTTTTTAAAATGATCATTCATAACATTCATGGTTACAAGTTTGCATTTCAAGAGATGCTTTATATTGCTGAAACCAAATTGTTTTCTATAATGAAATTAATAGTTTTTTGTCCTCCATGTATAAACTTGCTGTCCATTTTGTTAGGAACCACCCACAGTTTGCCTATAACCCTTCGTTTGGTTCTGCAATAAGGCTGAATAAAGTCTTGTTTGAACCTGAAAATTGTTGCTGATCAAGTCAACGCAATCTGGACCTTTCAAGATCATTGTCCAGCCACAAGGAAACAAGTTATTCCTTGTCCCATGTCCAATAACATTTCTAGTGTTTTGAGTTGAGGTTGTCAGGGTACCTGTACTGGTTTATACTGTTTGACGGATCCATATAATGAGATGCACTTCTGCAAGAGATTAGCATGAAAAACGCCATCCTTTAACATTATTTTAATCAGATCAGTTTGAAAGGATTATCACCCTTGTGTATTTTTTAAGGAATTAAAAAGGTGCAAATGAGATGTTAGCAGCAACTTGTTTATTAAGCAGCGGGATTTTAAAGAAAAACACGTTTAAATGAATGTTACCTAACTTGCCGAGTAACAGAGCTCCTGTTTTTAATTAAAAGGGTACTGTTTTTTAAATGGGCCTTTCCATGTTAATCTGCCTCTATATGCTTTGGTTTTCTGCCGTTTGTTTTAAGCACACATAATCTAACATTTTCTTTTCTTTCTCTGTAGACTCCATGCTCTCCTTGTCAGAGTACAGTGAGGAAAACCTGGTAAACGGTTTGGTGTGTGTTTGACTGTGTGTTTGAGTGTGTGACTAATCCCAGTTTATCCCAGACGACAAGAGTACCATTCTTAACCCTCACCTCTACCTCCAAAACAAACCAATGCATTATCTGTAGCTGGATATGGTACAGAAGTACATTGACAAATCCATGTTGTTAAAATGTGCCATTCTCTTCAAGTAGAAGAGAATGGGGCTGAAATAATAATAATAATAATAATAATAATAATAATAATAATAATAATAATAATAATAATAATAATAATGAAAGGGAAGTGACCATATGCTATAATGATAAAAGACAGGTGAAAAAGAATTTTGAAACACTTCTGTTTTTAGTTGATATACATAATTGGATTTTTTTTTTATTTTTTAATCAAAATATTTATTTTATATTGTCATTGAATGCTTTGGAAAGGGAGGCAGCCCTTGAAATTATTCACTGGTGATTACTGAATATAATGCTTTAATACGTGTGTGCTTTTTTTTTTTTTTTTGGTCAGGGGTCAGTCCCTAAGATGCTTCTGTCTGAAGACTATATTGCTTGACTCGTATTGTGTCAGATACATAATCTTGTGCAGTTTGGACCCACGAAACTGAGAGGTTCTGTGTGCTCAAGCTGTGAAAAATGACATTACTCATATAATACATAGCACCCTAGAAACCAGAAGGAATAACTGTTTAACATAGAAAGGGTTTGTTTGTTTTAGTGCTTCTATGTACAGGATGCCATCTGCACACACATTTGTAATCGTGATTGGCTCTTCTATGTGATTTTATAATACCATTTAATCATTCCGAGCCAGATTCATTATTACAGGCCTGCTTGTGTAACAGTGGTTTTCTCAAACAAAAGAAAACAAACATCCAAGAGTTTTCATTCTCCTCTGTTGAAAAATATAAAAGATCAAAGCTGGTTCCAACTTGCATGAAACTGACTGTACAGTTTTGTCTCTCAGTGATTCTGGGAGAAGTCATAAAATACATAACACAAAAATGTCTTTCCTTCCTAAAAATAGGTAATCGCTACAACCTTTTGTGTGCTGCTTTGATGTGGTAAAACATCCATCCTATTCAGGGATGAAAGCCAGATTTAGCTTTTAAAATGTAAACCATTTTCAAAATAATTGCAAAGAAAAACAGGTGTGTGTTTTCATGTGACTATCAATGCACCAGACTTTTTTTTTTTCTTTTTATATACACAAAAGTTTCAACTTAGCTCCAGTAAACTAGTCAAGGGTTTTATTATTAGGCTTCTAATCTTGATGACCTTCAAAAATTAGTCTTTATGGTGCAAATAAGGCCTTGATGGCAACAGGAATGGGTGGGCTTTAAAAACATGAAGGTTCCTCCTTTGAAATAATGTTCCTCTTAAGGAT
This sequence comes from Acipenser oxyrinchus oxyrinchus, assembly GCA_030684275.1. Taxonomy (NCBI): domain Eukaryota; kingdom Metazoa; phylum Chordata; class Actinopteri; order Acipenseriformes; family Acipenseridae; genus Acipenser; species Acipenser oxyrinchus. Next base: position 9,588,067 of record CM060268.1, read on the forward strand.
TAACCTTCTCAAGAGGGTATGTTTTGAGGAAAATTTGAACTGGTTTAATCTCAACTAGGCTATAATTGGATGTTCCTGAACTAGCCCAACAATGAGTCAAGACCTGTGTAAGAAAATGTTCAATTAACCCTCACGCTTCAAAGGTACACCTTAAATGTGCCTTTAACTTTGAAAACTCCTTAATGATCTTCATTTCATGGGGGGTCGAGTAAACTGTTGTCATGTCAGTCTAAAAAAGCCTACAGAAATCTCATAGTGAGCAAAGGAAACATAGTGGCTGCCTTTAAGATCATAGGGTTACAGTAAACTGGAAAGAGCTTAACCACAGATCACGTTCACTGGGTTCATGGCCAAAGCTGTGGTATGCCCTTTTTTCCTGGTGTCTTTTCTATAACTCCCCCTGCTGGAAGAATTGAGAAGCCTGCTAATATGTGCTCCTGATTTGCATTAATTTACTAGTTTTGTCATTTTGTATTGAAGAAATCCATAACCCAGTCACCAGTGGAAAGCTGAATTCTCCTTCACAGTTTATATATGTGTAAACTCACTCCACTGTATTGGATTTAGAGTTCTGAACTCATGATTAAAAGGGCTGGCATGACTTGCAAAATATTAAAATGTAAAATATATCTGCCACCATTATTGCACTGTATAACATCCAAAATTGGGCACATGATTATCAGAAAACAATCCTGCTCCATATAATATAACCAACTATAAGAAACAGTACACAGTGGTAATGATCTTGCTTTAATTTAGCCTGGGGTGAAATGTAGTAATTATGATGTCTTGTAGACTGCTGTGCCCTGACACACAGTTTTTGCATTGAGTAATGCTAATATATCTCATTTATTTTTAACATCACAATTACTTGTCTCTCACCAAGATAGTTGTTATTAAAGTGCATTAGACATTGAATGTTGCCAGGGCTTGTTGTTGTTATTATTATTAGTAGTCGTAGTAGTAGTGTCATTTAAACATATTAAGTAAACTGAGCAAGTTCTAAACAGCTGATTACTGTATTAGGTGCAAGCCCTATACATATACATGTCTAACAAACTGGGGCTTTCAGCAAAAGTCACAATGCTATAGTTTTATTTGATCGAAATATTTAAAATGTACAAAAGCAGCTAAATTGGAGTAAAAAGATTAAAGGTGAATTTCTGACAACGGGCTAACCTGATACCATTTTGGAAACTTCTGTGTGAACACTTGTAATGATCGATTGCTCTCATTAAGTAGAAGGGTGAGTTCCATGTCTTGTGTAGTAACTCGCTGGAATGCTTTTTAACTCTCTGAAATCAGCGGGAATGGCAAGGTCAACGCCTCCTTTTGATCATTATCCCACATGGCCCTCTTCAGAGGAAATGTAGTTTCTCAGGTCAGGGGTTGAAAACTAAAAACTGAATATACACAAGCATATAGAGCTGTATTCTTTTTAATGGTCTGAAATGAGTTTCAAATAACACCAGACATCCTATACGTGGGAGTCACCTTTAAACCTTACTCAGGAAGTAACTGGAGAGGACAAAAATAATCAGCTTGTCAATTATATTTCCTTTGAATTGTCTGTTTCATCAGCTGCTTTCTGTTGCCATACAGATGCTTTTACACATAACAACCTATATTTACAGATGTACATAATTGCATCTAATAAAGAATAACATTTATGTGTGGCAACCAGACACTTCCTGTGGTAGCCCACTGAAATACCAGGCACAATATTTCATTAATCAACACCTACCTCCCCCCACCGCCAAGCCCTTACAGCAATAGACTATGTATTGGCTTTATAAATAATAAAGTACCTGAGAACAAGCATTTGTAGTTTTAGATATAGTGCAGGTATGTACAGTTTGTGTGTGTGTGTCTAAAGATACACAGCACACATTTCAGGGGTAGTTAAAAAAGCTCTTTCTTATTGAAACAAAACTGTCCACTAAAGCAATATAAAAAGCCTTGTCATTATGTTATTGCACTTCTTGCTGTGCTCAGTGATTTCTCGTTTGTTCCCCACCTTCCTCCGTCTTCCCAGTTAGACTAGGTCTGGATTGCTTATTGGAAATCCATCATAGTAACTGGCTAGTGGCTGCCGTTTCAATGGAGCCTGTCTTTAGTGCCAAGTATTAAAAATCCACCCTTCTTGCCTTGAAAGGCAGATTGCATTGAGATTCCTTAAGTTCTTAACTACGCAGACTTGTAGACAAAGTTTTATTTTCTTGTTGTAATAAACTGTTAGTCGTTCTGTGCTGTGATTGTGGAAGGTAAAGATATAAGATTGTATTCATGTATTTTACATTCTTTATAGTTGCATCGTTATAAAGAAGAAATATGATTTCCTCAACAGGAGTCCTCTAATTATGAGCATACCCACAGTAGTGTTGTAAGCATGTTACCTTAAACATCACTACATGCATAAGAGTACATCCTAATTAAATGTGACCTGTATGCAAGATTGTGGTACAACTGGGGTTAAAGTTTAATGGATATTGTGTAATATACTGTAGATTTACAGTAAAGATGTGGTTTAAATTAGATGTAGATCCAGCTAAAGTGAAGTTGTAGGTATATGATTAAATGTGTGCTTAACCAACACACAAAAGCCATGTACCATAATTACAAATATATATAGCGCAAAATGTTTATACACCCACATCTTCTTAATGTGTGCAATGACATCTGAACAGTGTGGACAAGTAGATACAATAAGTATTGCTTGCCATTCCTGACATTAGTTGTTTGTTTAACATGAATCAGTGTCTACTGTTACAAAGACAAGAGCAGGGTGACTCTGAATGGTGCGTTTTATATACTAGAAAACATGGTAATTACAGTTGACCATTTTAACCAAACTAGCATTTGATAACAGGCCCTTGCAAATATGAATATCGTCTTTAGTGCTGTAAAGACTATTTATTGTTTTTATTGTTTAAAAGTGTGTGTATATATATAGTAAATCTCTATATCCTTCTTTATCTAAAGAGAAACCATTTCCATTTGTAGAGTGCCCTTTCAGTAACCAGCAAAGAATATTTAAGTAAAACATTTTAAAGTGGAAAAATGTTTCATGTTTTCTTACTAATTCAATTCTGAAAATACATATATTTAAAAAGGCAAGTCATGGTCAGTGAAAGGTTAAAGCATCAAGCAGTCCCTGTCTGTAATTCTGCCTGACCTAAATAAGATGGCATCATATCCTCAGGGTCTCTTTCTGTGCAGCTTTATAGATCTGGTGCTGTTTTTCCACTCAGGAAGGAGAGCTGCCTCTCTTTGTAAAAGGGCCTGATTAGGTGGAAGCTGTAGACAATGAATTGTTAGGGGTATGTTTATAATTAAACTGGGCTGGGGTGTAGAATGGGGCAGCAGGGGAGGATGCATGCACCTACTATAGAAGCAGAAACTGCATCTGCTGAAAATAACAGGTTTTTGCTCATCAGTCTTCTACCACGTTGCATCTGTTTATAAAATAAGGGTCCCCCTCCCCCAAAGAGAGATGTCATAGTCTATAACAAATATTATGTTTCTGGAGGGGGGGTTGGAGTGGTAGACGAATAGGTTTGGTTTCTGCTTAGAAGAGACAGTATGTCTCTGTTATGTTGGCTTCAAGGGGGTGTTGTATCTGTGTACATTTATACAGATATGTAATGTGAGAGTACAGATTATCTTCAATACCAGAAATAAAATGAACTCCAGGTCAGCAGTGTTTCAAACCACAGTGGAGTAAGTACCAGAATATGAGATTTTACTGTTGTCTAATGGGAGTCTGGTCTTGTGTACGCACTGTGACATAATGTGGCTGTCACTGTATACGTACATATGGGCGCAATAATTAGAAGCATTAATAATCAGAATCACGCAGCTCTGTTAAAAAAAAAAAATCTTAAAACACTGGTTTAAATCAGCATGACCCTCTTTCGTGTTACTCCAAGTGGATAACTTAAGATACGACCAATTCCATCAGGGGCAGCTGAGTGCTTTAAACCCATTTCACGACATCTCCTTCATCGATTATGTGAGTCGAGTCAACACCTGCAATGCAGTGGTAAATACGTCACTGCCTGTCACTCCTAAGGACACAGTTCTTTCTAAACAATCTTTTTTTTTTCAGTGAGTTGCCTGCTTAATACTGAAGAATGCAGGCTCTCCCTCTTGCCCTTAATTCAGTACTAGGTGTTAATATTGTCCTTATTTTCTTTAATCCCTATATATGTATGAGGTTGAATGCAGTCAGCATCCTCCAATGATAAAAACAACCACCTTTTAATAAAGCTGTCTGCGTGCCCACATTATTTGAGAAATTAGTAAACCCATTTGTGTTCTAAAGACATTCAAGATGTGGAGCCAGTGTATCTAGTGGTTAGTACTAGAAGCATGGGGATTGGCCTTGGAAACGTTTCTTTAGTGTTTTGTGTTGTAGTACCACTTTACATGGGGAAGATATAGCATGTTACATGTAGAAGGCATATGTCCTTTCTAAACAGCAGCCAAAACAGCATGTGAGGCCCACATACTGGAAATGTCGCATGAATTAGTTTTGCAAAGGAGACTTGCTCCTTTTTTCAATATTTTATTATTCTCTCTCCAGTATAAACACTGCAATGGAAAATTAGTCAGACGTTTCCAGATTACAGGTCAAAAGTTTTTTTGTTTTGTTTTTTTGTTTTTTTTCTAGCCAGAACTGTCCCTTTTTTGCTTGGCTTTAATATGCTGCTGTTCTGTGTGAGGTTTGCAAAGCAGAGCTTTCTATTGAACTGAAGGAATTCCAAACCATTTGTGTCATTTCATGGGTTGGATTGAAACAGTTTTACACAATGCTATTGCTCCTAGCCTGCTTTTCTTAACCCTACAGTTTAGGGCCTGTATTTTCCACAATGGGAAACGTACAGGCAAATTGCCAGCTCCATAGCAAATGTATGAAGTGGGCAATTTGCCCACAATGGGAAAACTTGGCCCAAAGTGTTCATTGAAGGCAAGCTGCTTTTCAACATACTGCGTTCTGGTAGAAGAAATTGCATTTGGTGCTTGTTAAACTGGTCAACAGTGTAGGTCGCTGCCTCTTTTAGAATGTATTGTTTAAAGTTTCATACACTTTGATTGCTTTAGTGCAGAAACTTCTCTTTTGAAATGCATTTGCATTGTGGTCTGGTTTAAATAAATAAAGTATCAGTGCCAACACCTTGTTAAAAACGAAGGGACAGAATGTTGCACACAGGAAACAACTTATGGTTCTCATTCATTTCTCTTTCATCCCCAGCACAGCCCTCTAACATGATTGCCTCACTTTTTTTTTCCATCTTTCACAATTACTTTTCAAAACCGTAACCAATCTTTTTACTAGTGAATAATGTATTTCTTTCTTTTGCAAAAGTTGGGCCACAGCATATGTATTTAACTCCCCCATGTCACTCCCTGATCCGATATTGGCTCAAAAAAGCCACCTCTTTGTAATGCATCTGGCTTTTTAATAATTACACAATCAGCAAGATTTGTGTTTTCCAGGAGATTGGGTGTTGCATGATTTAATGTTGCTGTTCCAGCAAAGGCTTTGTTGCCTGGTTATGCAAGTGTGATCTGGACACTGCAGAGACTGTTTCGCACTTATGTTCCTTTGGCCTGTTCCTCGCATGCTAATTACCTGCAGATTTTCTTTTCAGAAAACAGAAGGCAAAAGCTCCTGGCCTTGGCAAAGAGGGAGTAACAGAAGTGTTATCCAGAACCATATTATTTCCCCTTAGTTGCTTGAAAAGTATTTGAGAACTTGACTGTCTCAAGAAACCTTTAAGGACCTTTGCCGAGCCCCTGTAGATGCCTGCTGCCCTCCCATGCAGTGTGACTTGTGCATGTTACAAAACTGACCTCGCAGAGTGCCAATTGAGTTTCTTAGCAATATCTCAAACAATTTTCCTTTGTCATTCTAGCCAACAGAAGAGCTGGCAATGCTGTGACATCCCTCCTGGCCAAAGAGCTGATGCAGGAGGACGCGATATCTGCTGCACCGCTGAGAAAGAAGAAAGAAGAAAAGATTAAAGAGAAAACAATGGCTGAACCAGAACAGGAAGCACTAGAAGATATTTTAGAGGCTGCGCCTGCCAGATCCAGTTAATAATTAATCAATTGAGAATGAAGAACACAGATCATGACTGCAGCCTGAGTGAAATGACTAGCGTCACTCAAATATCAGTGTGGGTTGGTACCTGTAGTACAGGCTGTGGGTTCTTCTCCAGGAGTTCTTTATGAAGATGGTCCATGGCACTCCACTTGATGGGGGACCATTTCTTCTCAGCATCCCACAGTTTATTTTTAGCACCAGTATCGATGCTGAACATTACTATTTACACTGGATTAGGGTTAACTTTAGTGGCGCCTAAAATGCTTATACATACCATTAAAAAAAAAAAAAAAAAAAAAAATCTAATTTATATCTGTGCATATTCCAGACTTTATTGGATCTACAAATTTTCTGAGACCGCTATTGTCATACATAAATACTTTTTTTTTTTTATCAGCATAGAAATTGAATATTTAAAATTATTTTTAATCTTATTAGTCACATTAGATTAAAGACTACAAGGGACAGTTTTGAGCAGATTGTGCTGGCTCACTATTTGGCTGAAATTGACTAAAACATTGTTTTGCAGGTCGCTGGTTTAAAAATACTGTAGGGTGTATTGTAAAGTAAATAGATTTAGTTTTAACAAGTGCCAATCTGCCTTACATCTGCACATATTTCAACTAATACAATTCTTCAAATGAAAAGGTGCTGATAAGAAAGTACACTTCCACATCAATTGTTTTATAATGCATTTATACTTGTGTTTTCTGTATTCTTTTTATTTGTGGCTACCATAGTCTGGTACCTCTGTACCTTTGGGTACTTTTCTTATCTTTTTATAAAGTAGTTTCTTAAACATATTTATACAAGCACTGGATTAAAAAAAAAAAATATATATATATATATATATATATATATATATATATATATATATATATATATATATATATATATATATATATATATATATATATTAGCTCAAAGAGCCAGCTGTACTTCAGTCTTCTCAGTAAATTGCATACTTTCCTGTTGGTTTTTAGTCAGCTTCAGTCAAGTTGACATGTTCACAATGTTGGGTGTTTACTATAAAGCTGTGAACATGTGGTTGGCACCCAAAACATGCTGCATGAAGGAGGAGGAGCATAAACTAAGGCCTGAAGATACGCGTTTCATTTTGGGGGTCAGACTTGAAACAAGATTATGAAACAAAAACTTCTATTTGAAATAGAATTGATTTAAAGAGAAAAAAATACATATAGTATAAAAAATGTTTAAATAAAGTGAAAAACATGTTAATGGGATACATATCTGGGGGGTTTCCAAAAAAATCCTTTCCATGTAAGGATATATAAAGACACCGAACTTTGAGATTCATGTATTATATATTCATCTATACAACTTGGTATTCTGCTCAAATACTTAAATATACAAACCTTATCCAATTTGTCTTGAGTATTTTTTTGTCAGCAAGGTGTGTGTGTCGTGTCATGTGCCTACCCCCCCTCCAACGCCAATAATTTTCATTACTGAAATTATTGGATGACTGTTGTCAGGAGTACTACTGTGTTTTTTTTTTAAATATTTCAAACTAAATATTAATACAAAAAATGTATAACTTGGACCATGCCTTGCTGCTTTTATTCTTTCCATTATTATCTTTTATAATGGTCAAAAGTGTTGCTGCAAGACTGCTTTTTTTATGGTTGTTAGGAATGGGAGCAAGAGAATATCTGTTTGTAATATCTGAGAATGTTTCTCCCTCCGTGCTGTATGTGGTGTTGTTTTTCCTTCTCTCCATCATTCTCATTGTTGCAGGAACATATGAAGGACAAAAATCTGCAAACCAGAAGCTTATTGGAGATTATCCAAAGGAAATACCATGCAAGATACACATTTTACAAGCTTGCAGGAAGAAAACAATACCTTTCTGGTTATTATTATTATTTGTTTATTTAGCAGACGCCTTTATCCAAGGCGACTTACAGAGACTAGGGTGTGTGAACTATGCATCAGCTGCAGAGTCACTTACAATTACATCTCACCCGAAAGACGGAGCACAAGGAGGTTAAGTGACTTGCTCAGGGTCACACAATGAGTCAGTGGCTGAGGTGGGATTTGAACCGGAGACCTCCTGGTTACAAGCCCTTTTCTTTAACCACTGGACCACACAGCCTCCTGGTTACTGTATGTATATGTTTGCAGGAGGGCAGGATATCAAATTCCTGTTATTCTGTTAACACGCGTTTGCAGCATGGTTATTTTTTTTAGGTTATTTTTAACATCATCAGCTTGCAACACCAAATGACAACTTGGTAATAACCTTGCAACTGAAACTACAGACCACTGCTGAAACAGAAAGACCAGAAGCTTTTTCATATGAAGTCTTTTTTTGTAAATAGGCATCTGTTTTTAAAGGATATCCTCATTTGCTGCACTTATGTTTATGTAACACTGCCACGTCAGGGGTTAAATTCATGGAACAAGAGGAGAAAAGGCAGGAAGTGTTTCCTTTACAGAGAGCTGAGTTTGTCTGTGATTCATTAAGGAAGCACCTGGGCATGAGGCCCAAAAAAAAAAAAATGCGCTATTTGCTTTTTATGACTCCTGCCGGAATTCTTTAAAAACAAAGTTCTCTTGTTTTCTTTAGAGCTTTCATGACTTGGCAAAGGGAGGGTGGTGTTCAGAACAGGAAGTTGATAGATGGCGCTATAAGACCACAAAATGTAACTTGCCTGTAGCTGGTCATTGCAACGCCCTCCAAACTTCCTGTTTCGTAATATCCTCCTGTGATTCTTTAGCAGGCCTTGCATTGGGCAGAGTAAACGTTTAGGTTTTGTATTGGTAAGTTTATTACAGTGGCCAACAAATAAATGAATAGATTTCTTGATATTCTGGTCTATAACTCCCTTGGTAATGATTTTAAAAACTGACAATAATCCAACACCAGTGAATACATTTGAACTATAACTAAACTAGATGCACGGTCATAAAAGAAGGATAGAAAAACATTTCCAAAACGAGCCCCCTGTCATCAGTGCTCATTTTATGTTCATAGTTAAATAAATGAATATTGCACAACCATTTATCAATAATGATTATAAATTATTGATCATTTTTAATGTAGAGAAAATGATCCAATATATCATATAAACCATATCCACCTGCCATGTGAAATATTTAATATGATGAGAAATTTTGAGAAAAACAGAACATTGTCCAGATATACTGTAGTGTTACTAATACATTATTTTATTGTTGTATTGTATTAACATTCAAATGCCCTTTGCTGCTGATTTAAAAAAAAAATGCTATGCAGCATTTGACTGTCAATGTATTGATAAGGCCTGCAGTGCTTTTGGAGTTGATGTGATCACATACCATACATCATGTTCATGCAACAGATGTGTTCATACTACTACAGTTTAGTGCATTTGGTGCTGGTATTTGTAACTTTAATTCTACAATGTCTAATTGATGTGCTGGTAACATCTAAAGCTGCAAAGTGATGTGTTTCTGGAAGCAATCTGTTTTAAATTTTTTTTTTTTTTTGAGACTTGCTGGGTGGCAAAGTCGTAATCTCTGCAATGATGTAATTGGACCTTAGATGTCAGGAAACAATGTCAGAATCCAAATAATGCAGTCGAAGATATTTATTCATGTATTCATAGCCTTTAATATACAAATTGAGAGCGAAATAAGCAAGATTTGAATACATTACTCCACAACCTACTTAAAGCAACGGCACCACATCTCAAAATAAATAATGGATATTTTAAAAAGTCCTCAACGTTGGCAATTGAGCATCATGGGTTTCCATAACTCTTGACAACTTAGAATGCATGTGGTCATTACACACAAGTAATACAAGAGCAAGAGATATATTCTGTGGGCCTTATCCACATACTAATATATAAATCCTGTACCATTCCACATAACTTGTTTTACAGTACAACCACTGAGTATTTTTTTTGATATGTTTTAAATAAAGCTTTTGCTATATATAAATAAACGAGTGTTATAGTTTTAGATGTAAGGGCCATACAATCAGCTGTAAAACTAAATTTTTAACACAGCATAGCATGCTGGAAATGCAATTGACTTACTGCGGGCCAGGATGTGAAAAAAATATTTTCATGAACATCCTCCATTTCATAACAGCTGTTGCCTGTCCTACAGAATGTTAATCTGCATAGCTATTTGTACCCTTTTTTAAAAAAAAAGTTTTTTTGCTAACATTTTATTGACTGTTACAGTTATTTTTGGATGTAAATGTAAACAAAAATGTTTTCTACTGCAGTGGTTCAACTACTGAATGAACATTATAGCTGTTTTAAAGGGCCTCCTCTTGTCTGCTGTACAAAGGTGATTCATTGCTGAGTTGCAGAGGGGATGAAGTAACTACTGTACTATTTTGACTTGCACCTTATATCGCCCACAGGTCATTGCTGGAGAAAAATGTTTCACCACAACTTTGACATATACCAACCCCAATAATGCATTTACAGGGGTGGTTATATTGTGGTAATGTATTCCACACATGACAACCCTCTGTAAAAATAAAATGTCTTTGCGATTCAACAAAAAAGGTTATAATTTAAGTTGTTTTTTTTTTTAAACCTAACCCCAGAAGCAAGTTTACTTCAGTAAAGAATTGTGTGATTATATAGGTTCTATATGTACATGACAGGTTTTTTTTGTACTTTACTGGCATTTTTTAACCCAGAGGTGGGCAGACATATACACAAGTGGTTTGGCTATCTATAGCTAGCCAGGAATAACACTTTTTTTTTTTTTTGCATTATATGGTATGTTTAATTGTGTGCAAGGAGCTGTAAAATGAAAATCAAATTCTCTGTTAGAAGGTGTTTTTTTTTTCAGTTGTGTTGTTGAATTCAGATTATTTCAACACAGGATAACAAGGCCTCAAAATAAATGTTTTCTGCATGGGTTAATTAAGTTTTTGTTTTTTTCTTTTTTAAAATTTATGTTGAAATGTTTTGGAGATGGACGAAAAGCTTGAGGTTTATGGGGGGGAAAAAGGCAATTCCTGTAAATATTAACACTTTAACATTTACTGGAAAACTTGTAAAAGCACGGAGGGCTATTGAAATTCTCGTGCAATGACTTCAAGGCAGGGTGTGATATATGCACTTCATAGAGTAGCTAAAGTTCTAACCCTAATTATTCTTCATCCACTTTTAAACCCTACTCATTAGTTTGAGATTGTTCCAACCTTTTTGTGCTGGCACAATACCATGTACACCCAGGCTGTGTGTTTTGGGGTAGTGCTATATATCTTGAGAAAATATCTATTTTGCTATTAGATTTTAAATATGTCATTTTGCAAGATTGTTTTTCATAGACTAGTTGTTTTCTCATGGGGAGGTTTTTGTTTTTTCAATCTGTAAATAAAGGGAACTTATTTTATGAATTGCCTATAGTGTGACTGTTGGTCTTTTTTCGTATTTTTTCATGCAATCCTCTTTCTCTATTCATATTTCAGTGCAATTTAATTGTGTTACTATCACTGGTTTACTTCACGATTGGCTTGTGAAGGGTGCACCACCAATCCACTCAAAAATGATAAACCAGCCTCCATTGCTACCGGAATACATGGAATGGGATCTTTTAGTTTTGCTTTGTGTTTAGCATTTCAGAGGTATATCAACTAAGAAATATATTTTTTGTTCCCTGCTTCTCGTTGTGGCATGATGGGATACTGCCACCTGCTTGCAGTGATGAATTACCGCCCTGTTAACATCATCTATAATAATTACAAACTTTGTAGCAAACAAAATGATTTCATAAATCTTGCTTGTGCACTTCAGTTTGCTATATTGGTCTCAAATGTGCTGAAAGAAACATGTTGTAGCGAACAGACGTTTTCCATTGTAAAACCTGATATGTGGTTTAGGCAGTGTTGCACTGCCTGGAGCTTGGAATTGTCACCAATCCTTTCAACACCTCCTTTCCTGTCATTCGCTAATCAGCTGCTGATATGACTGTTGACTGATATGCTTTCAGCCAGTAACATGCATTTAACCAAAAGTAGGTATTTGGATTCAACCCGAATACCTACTTTTTGAGCAGGGTTCGGATTCGGCTGAATACTATATCCGCCCAGTCGCACATCCATTTTAATATATCCCTCCAATGTGTGCGGTTCTTTAAATAAAATACATGAATACAGTATTGAACATAACTGTTGTATTTAATAACAAGAACACGTTTGATGAACTCTGTCACGGCTCTCAACTCCCTATTACAGGTGGTGCACGCACTAAACATGTCATTCAGCTGTTGAATGCAAATGGGTTAAGCTTTATTTTTAGGGTCAGATAGTGCTAATGGGAAAAAAGGCATCAATGTCCTGTTGCATTAGTGATCAACAGACAGAGCAATTACTGTTGATAGAGGAAAATTAAAGAAAAATGCCAGGAGATACATTAACTATTCAGTGAGACATAAAGCAGTATTTTTTTTTTTCTATATTTGCTTGCTGTACTTGTTTTTTTGTAACGGATAAACAGAACAATGTAATAATGTCAAAACCACAAATAAAGTCAGCATTTTTAATCTCGATTCCAAGAAAAGTCTACCAATTCTTTCTGCATTATATAAGCAATATGATACAGAAGACTGTTACAGCTTTGCAGCTGATCTGAAAATGAAAAGTTTAATGTTATTGTTGCATGCTTTGCGTCTAATAAATCTTCCAAAAATGTCACAGACTTAATGTCAGACTCCGCTATACTTGGCATGGATACCATGGATCTTTTTTGTCAACGTCTTCGAACACATGGAAATATATTTGAGTACTGAGCATGTTGAAATGAAACTTGATACATCTGATATTAATCACATGGTTGCAGTTATGAGAGGAAAAAAGGTAATTATTATAGAAGCGTTTTTATAGCACACATTTTGATTTTTTGAAATCCAATATTCTAGACGCAAATGCCAAATATATTAATTGAAGACAGATGATAGTTTTGTATAGGCTATAATGGATCTTGTCTTGTTTAATCTTGTTAAATCTGTGCATTTATATGAGTTAAAGTTTTTGGAAATGTGCTGTTTTTGAAAAAACGAAAGCTTTAAAAAAAAAAAAAAGTTTCTGTGTTTAAATGAACAGTTCATTCAAAAGTTTGTTTTCTGGGATGACCTTAGTCTCACCAATTAAAAGCACTACCGCCTGGAGTGCAGGGGGAGTCATGCCAGTGTGGCTTGAGTTTGCTCACAGCATGGGACGTCAATGACCCATACTAGCCAGGTGCCCAACAAGTCCAGGGTTCAGCTTGGCAACATTCGTTTCTTAGGTTTGGCAGGTAGAAGGAGTTAATTTTCTTGACAGCGGTAATGGAAGTCAGCAATTGATCTTCAGGTGATGACAAACAATTAAATACCAGTATCCCTGTTTTATGAACATTCTTGTTGTGTGTATGTAGGTAACCACACTGATTGCCTTGCTTGTTATGAAGACCTTTGACACCAGCCCATATCATTGGATGTTCTTCATTAACCCTTTGATACCAGCCCATATCATTGGATGTTCTTCATTAATTCTTTGACACCAGCCCATATCATTGGATGTTCTTCATTAACCCTTTGACACCAGCCTATATCATTGGATGTTCTTCATTAACCCTTTGACACCAGCCTATATCATTGGATGTTCTTCATTAATTCTTTGTGCAGAAACCCTGCCCTGTTAGCATTCCCTTGTCTTGTGTTTTCGCTGCTGTTCTGGGGTTAGGAATGTCCTTTGTTCAAAGCTGCCTTCATATTTCAAAGGGGGCTGTAAAGCAAGGCTGCTTTCAGGACATGTAAAAAGTACTGTATAAGCAAGGTCATTTCAAATCTGTCACACACTTGGTTAAGTGGAGATGTATGGGTGTAGGAGAGACAGAGAGGGGTCTGTCTCCTCCTTCTTTGCTTTGTGCTTTTTCCCTTCATGATAAACTAAATAAGCTCTGCATAGTTGCTATCCTAATCATGTACAGAAACACAATGAGCACCAGATCTATACAGTAATTAACTGACTAGTTGAAAGGATAGATAATTACAGCAGGCCACTTTCTCAGGATTGTTTTTGGCAAGCATTTGTTTCTATGGTATCCATGTAGCAGCCTCATTTGCAGTCTGCATTTAGAACCTGAAATGGATGATCATTCTTCCTATACTGTATCAACATTGCCTTGTGTAATAATGCACAAATTAAAATGTATCTATATAAAACACACACACACATATATAACAGTAAATCATTATTTGAATTAATAGAAACTACCTGAGCATGTATCCGTAGCCTTCTGTGGGGAGCTGGAAAACTGAATAACATTAAAGGGACTTTACCTTTTGAGAATATTTTTTACCTTTTTAATATCCTACAGGATGATGTGTATTCTCTATTCTTTTCTATTGTTTTAATCATTACTTGCCATTCTTCCAAAATAGTTCAGCAAAATAATATTCAGATGCTGGGTCTGCTTTTAAAATCTGAATGTCTGATTAAAAAAGAATTGCCCTAGAAGTGGCCAGCCTGTAAATTCTGTCCTCCCTAAAACTGATTTTGTAATAAGAGGTTCCATTTATAAACTCACAGCTGCCATAGAACATGCAAAAATGAGTCTCGCGTCCCTAGTGGTTTTTTTTACTTCAGATAAACTACTTGAGAAATCCAGGTCTTCTGAAGCAGTCCCTGTTTTTTTTAAAAACAGCAATCAGTAAGTCTGGTCAAAGAGATTGGACAGCATATTATCAGAAAATGGATGATACTGAGACTTTAATGGCAATGTGTGCATGCTTTTCAATGCAATTTACGGTAATGTACTTATAACTAACAGCAAAGAATATATATATATATATATATATATATATATATATATATATATATATATATATATATATATATATATATATATATAATGGAGTGTTTCCTCAAACCTTGATACCAAAAGCATATACTGCTACAGGTCACTGAGATGGATCCTGTCTAAGACGCACATCCAATGTAATTACACACCAGTGTGTGCAGAAATCATGAGGGAATTCCAATACAGGGTGAGCTGATGGGAACTGATTTGCAACCAAACAAAAAGGAGAGAGAGACATAATACTTGAAATTATTTGTCAATAAATGCTATAGCTAAGGATATATACTGCATTAGTGACACCATTACCATAAGTTTATCATGAGTTTCCATTTCCTTTAATAACCTGTGGAGAATTTTGTAAAAAGGAACTCTTTTTATTAAGCTGTCATTTAATAAGCCAATTAAGCACTAAACTGTGTTTTCTAGTATCTATTAAATCAAATTAAAGTATAATTTGTGCCTAGTCTCTGTCACATATCCTCCCCCTTGTGTAACACACACACACACAACCATCTTTTTCCCCTCCCTTAAAAACCCAATCATTTCTCCACAAGTCCCAAATTGTCCATTCTTTGACTTTCTTGCAGGTGGGTTGGGGGGTGGGTCATCCGCATTCTGGCGTCTCCAGGAAAGGATGAGAACTGGCGATGGGACCTGGGCGAAATGGATAGGGCGCCGGGAGAGCAGGACATTAATGGGGTGACTGCAGCAACAGGCGAGAGCCCTGGAGACTGCGCAGTGACATCTGGCTTACCAGAGGGCGTGGAACGGGAGACCAGGCGACTGACTGTGCCCAGTGGTCCGATTCATAGGCGCCGGGCTGTTGCATAGAGGTGGTGGTCTCTTCACCTCCTCCCCCTACTCTGTAGACAGTGGTTCCTCCCTCTCTGGCTCAGGAGACTCTGCCCCTTTTCCTTCTGTGCTTCTCCCTCTGGCTCTGGAAACAGCGGTGCTTCTCTCCCTGGCTTCTATTACCTTATTTGTAGCTTCATAGTTAATGGCTAGGGCTTGCTGTTGGACAGCAGTAGCCCTCACCAAAGCTTGTACAACGTCCTCCATTGTGTACTTGCAACCCCTTCTCTTTAGACCCTTGCCCGCATTCTCCACAAGTTGTGACGTCAAGTTCAAAAAGGGCTGCTTGTGCCTGTCTATTGCAATATTCAGGGGTTCTGTACACAAAAACACGTACAGAGTTTGCTTTCAGGAACAAAAGAAAGTCTGGTTTTAACTGTAAATGTTCAAAACAAACATGCCACACCTGTGTCTGTCTGTCTCTCTGTCTGTCTGTCTGTCTCTCTCTCTCTCTCTCTCTCTCTCTCTCTCTCTCTCTCTCTTTCTGTTTGCTTTTTACTTTCAATGTTTGTTATTTCTAGTTAATTGAAATCCTTTGGCTCCATCTTAGGATTTCAATTAACCAGATGTATGTGCAGCTATCTCATCTTCCTCTAAATCAGTTTTACTGCTATTTAAATCCACACACTTGGAACAAAGTTGAAATGTAAAGCTCTAGACACTGGAAATGAAATGAAGTGGCTGAAGATAGAATCTCAGTTTATAGAAACTAAAAATAATTAAACAGTCCTCAACCTAAATAACATTTCTCCAGGCCAAAACTCTCACAGCCTCTCTTTCCTTCTTCTGTTTCCATAGACCTATTTAAGCAGAGACGGTCAAAGTATAGTGCAATAATGAATAGTTACGGTGCTTTTAAGATAAGTACCCATGTGAACTGGAGGCACCAAAATGATTACTTATAACCCATTTCAGGCCTCAGACTGTCAATTAGCATACATCTCATTGTATAATGTTATCACAGAACTACTTTACCGGCATGAACTTTGAAATTGAATCTGTGTTAAGTGTATTTACATTCCTAAAACATGGGATGTAACGATTTAAAACAATCCAAGTCAAGTGGACAAAGAAGGCATTAAGGGCAACTATTGTCTGCTTGACTTTGTTCTACCTTATAATGTATGATTGTTTTGAAGCTATGAAAGGACAAACATAGATACAGGGGCTGGACAAAAACGTGGGCACCATGGGAAGCAGAATAACTCTGATTTGACAGTGGCAGTTAATGAAAGTCAATTATCAATCAGGCAATTCCTGCTGTAGTATTATGGTTGCTTTATTTAATGTACCCTGTCCCTTATTTTTGTATGTCTATATTCCATATCTATTCCACAGGTGTAAGCCTAAAAGAAGAGACAATATTGGTATTATTTAGATAGTCACCAGGAGGACCAGAGGATAATATAAAACAACACTTGTATATAATTTTTAATTTATCCATTGTATTATTGTTAAAAGGACAAATACATGTGCAAAATGCCATTTTAAAGATGTTTGCAATTATTTGGAATGGTTCTGAGTTATGTATTTTTCCTGTATTTCTCTCTCTAGCTGAATGCCATCTTGCTTGCAGGCCTGTGTTGTTTTGCCATGTGTGTCTTTTACCTTTCAACTCTGTTCACTCCACCTACATTTTGATATTGCAAAGACAACATTTAAATGAAAAGACATTTCTTTAAAGAAAGAAAACACAGTACTGGGCCTCAAAATGCCTGCTTTCATTCGAAGCGTAATTGTTCTGTATGAAATCCTTTTCACTTCCATAAGGATTCAATTTGGAAAACTCATTTGTTTTCTACCACAAGTAATTTTTATTTATTTAACTGAGCAAAAATCATTCCCTATGATGCTGAGAATTTTGCAAATAATAGAAAATGAATAACACACAAACACACACATCAAACAAATATGCATGGTCTGAGTCCAAAATGTATCTATTTTGCAGAAAATAAGCTGGAGCTCATTTTGCAATTGGAGGAAATATTTATTAGTTAGCTTTCCAACAACTGAGCACTGCTGGATCAGCTTACAAAGGGAAAGTGTGCCTGGAATATCAATAATTCCCTCTCAGAACCCCCGCCAGCTTTGTATACTTCTTAATATAAAGAAAGAGTGAATCAGTGCTATTTTAAGAAAGTACAGCGATGACTCAGAATTGTGTATTGATGTGTGACCTTACCAGAAGATATCCAAGAGGAGGCATGCTACTATGACAGGAAACTGTGTGGTGTTAGTTTGTTTTGACCAGCACTGACCGTCATTTTTACTAAATGCAGAATTAGCAGTTTTAATATGCCTGGGTTGTTTCCAACTATTTCCCTAGCTGATTCTACAGTGGGCCTCAGAAAATTCTGTCATCCTGCCTGCTATTTATTCAGTTTGTCGTCTTCCATTTTCACTATATGTAAATGCTTAGATCTTACAAGTATCTGTTGAAACCAACACCAAAGAAAAATGTTAAAATGCAAAAACATAAACTTTCAATTGACTCTCCTTTCTTTGATCTAATACATATCAGTAGTGACCCTGGCTTGAACCTTGCAGATGATGAGTTTTACGTTTTTCCATTGCCGAGAGATTTACTATTGACTGACATTTTCTAATCTTCCACGCGATTGAACCATATTTCACTCCAAAATCAGCACCCTGAAATATCAAAGTGTTGGGAATAAAACAGATGGCTGTTTTTAATTGCTAAACATCTGTAATCGTGCTTAAAAGCTTAATGTGTCTAAAATCTACACAACAAAATGGCAGCTGGAGGTTGAATAATGATACAGTATATTGATGTCTGGATATGATTTCTATAAGATGCAGGACCACCATTTTAAAGCAAAATGTTAAAAACATGTAAGAGAAGCTGTTAGAATCTATTATCTGCCCTTTCTCCCTCCAGCACAACCTCAGAAAATGGTTTATTAGCTGGGTGTAGAAGCAGGCCATATCTAGGATGTGTCTGTTGCTATGACAACTCTCGCTCTTAACTCCTTGTGTCAGTGTTAATCTAGCATTGTAACAAGCTTAATATGTTAAAACCCTGGTGCTTACAATTGAAACAAAAAAAACACTGACAGAATATGGAATGGTTTTAGATGCACACTATGTTGAATCCCACATATAAAAATGAGAGGAAAATGCAAATGAGCGAACAGCATTTTTGCTATGTAGTGTCTGGTTTCATATCAAAATCTTAAGCATGAATCTGTGGAATCATATATTTAATTGATCAAAATCGTAAAGGAAAAAAAAGCTTTTCCATATTAATGTGAGTGAATTATCATCCATCAAGATGCTGCACTATGAATCATATTTGGGACAGCCAGCACACACAGTAATTTGCTTATATACAAGGCAAGCTTGCTTATATACAAGCTTGCCTATCTCGGTGCTCACCATCATCTCCTCCCTACAAGAGAAGAAAGCCGTTTTAGGCAATCTCAGGCGTGTAATGAAGTAGGTTGAAGTCTCTGTTGCCACGGTAACGGTGGCCTGGGGTGTCCAGGGACAAGGAAGATCTCCATGGAAAGTGGTTAAGCAGTTCAGATTTGAGAGTGTGTGCTAAATATTTCAGTAAGACGGAACTGTTGATTTGAGATCATTAAAGGCTACCCTGATGAGACTATGAAGAACTTCTCTTGGGGTCAGATGAAATATAGGTCAACAGTAGCACTGGAATCTGTGTTGCCTATCAAAGCACTACACTGTATACCTTTTTATATAAACTCACTGGAGTCTTTTCAATTGATCTAAACAGATTGTGGCAGTTTGTTTAAATCATTAAAATAGAAACCCTCCCCGGAATTTCACATATTTTTACAAACATAAGTGAACCTGTTATGTGTTTATCCAAGGCATGTAAATGTGTAAGTATTTTTTTCTCAATATTATGAATATTTGTTAGTATATCCATATTAGTAATATTGAGTTTTTGTGTTATTTATCTGAGGGTGTCAAATATACTGTAACATACTCAGACATGGGCTGTTACAACAGATCCTTACCTTGTATTTTTACTTAAAACATTTTTGGATTAGTAGTATACTCATTAAATTGGCTTTGTTTTGCTTTAAAAAAGCATGGAGAATAAATAACCATTGAAGGTGTTCCATTTCCCTACAGTTCATGATACATGATTCTGGTTTGTACCTTTATGGTTTGTGCCTCTATGCCTCTCTATATGTGAGCTCTCATTAGCACCCGTCATTCAGAATTCTTGACCTTTCCCATATAGGACAACTTTGATTGGAATTTAACACCTGTACGACTTTTATCACAGTCATATAACAAGTTCTACACAGAATACACTGTGAGAGGTTCATGGATTTGAAACATGAATGGGACTTGTGAATAAGGATATCATTTTTGAACTACCATGCTTCAACCCTGACTGCCTTTACATGTGAGATACATTGAGCCTTGTCATTACAGTGTATAAATATAGAACAATAAATGCATCACATAAAGATTGGAAAAGCATAGTCCTCAACCTACACAGTGCAAATTGATCATATTTACAACAGTACGCAATGGAAGTGCATAAAATCTACGTATGCATGTGTGTGCAGCCCCTACCGGTTACATTGGCATGCACAAGTGGAAGATAATTATAATTACTTTGTAAGTCATCAATTGTGATAATGTCCTATCACGTACTGTACTACAGAGTATTAGGGACTGTGGACACCAGTATGGCAAAATAGATCTCAAGGAAGTCAAATAAAAGCTCTTTTAATTCAAATTCAGTAGCAAATGCAGTCTGAAATGTATTCTTTCCATTTCTCTTCACTTTTGTCCACAAAAAGAAAAACAATAAGTGTGCCAGGGCATTGGCAGACTGACAGAGTTTTGTATTAAGAGTTTAAGGCCCAATGTCTCTATGGCAACCTAAGCAGACCCTGTGGACAATGCTGAGTCCCTGTTTACCACAAGACACAGGCCGTGTCCCCTGGTACATACAAGGATACCAGATGGACATTTTATTCCACAAGAATGCTTGCTTGGATGCTTTACAGCAATGCTAATTTTAAAGAATGCCTCTGAAGCCATTTTACAGATATATTTCATATATACTGCATATCCCTTCCCGTACCGGAAGAACAATATTTTACTGTGTATACCCTCGGTTGAACTAATTAAACCTAATATAATTACCCT
This sequence comes from Acipenser oxyrinchus oxyrinchus, assembly GCA_030684275.1. Classification (NCBI taxonomy): domain Eukaryota; kingdom Metazoa; phylum Chordata; class Actinopteri; order Acipenseriformes; family Acipenseridae; genus Acipenser; species Acipenser oxyrinchus. Next base: position 9,609,004 of record CM060268.1, read on the forward strand.
TTCATATTCAAGAGTTATTTTAAGAACGCTCTAAAAAGTATTTTTAGCCCAGTTTCTTTAATATAAAATAAGGGATTTCTATTTTTTTTTTCTTTTTATATTTATTGGGTCCAACACTGCTGGCAATGTGCACCCAAAGTCAAGCTGGAATGATTACTGTACTTAATTAAATGTAGGCTGAACAGTTTTCAAGGCAAACGCTATGCAAAGAGCTGGCTCATTAAAGTGTTTATTTTTCTTTGCCATTGTGTCTTGTATCTCCACTACAATTTAGCTCTCAGATCAACTGCTGCTTGCCAGCATGTAATTATGAGCCTCAAAAGACATGGCACAAGCTGGTGGTTCAGGTCTTTGCCAATGGCTTTGCATGCAATGTTTATTGTACTTATATATACAGTTCCTAAAGCAAAGAGGCAAGTCTGTTGGAAATTACAACAAGTGGGACATATTGAAAGTTGATGTGGTATGCATTTACCAGTACAGGACTTTAGAAAGTTATCTCAGAATCAGAAGTGTAATATACTAAGAGTGAGGGCTGTTATTTCCTGATGTTTATCACTGAACGAAGGAAACTTCCCAGTTCTCCATTCTTGAAACCTTACAGTGGTTGTAGCTAACACAATCATTTAAAAAATGTGTTGTGAACTTCCGTTCACTACATAGGTCTCAAATGTGCAGTTTTAAAAGAAACACATGTTATATTAAAACCGTGCTGCCTCTCTCTGCCTGTACTGCCTCTCTCTCCTCTGTCCTAATTCCCCTCAATCTCTCTGCTGCCTTTGACACTGTTGATCACTCTATTCTCCTATCCTCTCTTGCTGACCTGGGAATCTCCGGCACTGCTCTGGCCTGGTTCTCCTCCTACCTCTCTGACCACACCTACCAGGTAACCTGGCGCGGCTCAACCTCCACACCTCACCCTCTCTCCCCCAAGGATCAGTCTTGGGTCCTCTCCTGTTCTCTCTCTACACCCGCTTCCTGGGCCCCCTAATCGCATCCTATGGTTTCCCATACCATTTCTCCTCCCCGACCCCACCATCCCCTTCTGTATCTCTACCAGCCTGTCTGCTATCGCCTCCTGGATGCACTCGCATCACCTCAAACTCAACCTCTCGAAATCTGACCTCCTATTCTTCCCTTCCGACTGTAAGTCGCCCTGGGTAAGGGCATCTGCTAATAAATATACAAATAACGTGCTAAGATTATTTTTTTGTTTGTTATCACAAATGTTGATTTTTTTTTTAGGCTGTTGAAGAACGACTCAAACCCTGACGGCTGTAGAGGACACATGAGATAAGAAGATAAGGACATGACAGACCCTAATCTAGCTTAGTCTCTTCCCCTGCTCAAACTGAATGATGCAACCAAACAAGTTTATTTGAAATCAATGAAGCGGTCTCCAAGTGTATACCAAACGAGTTAGGTGATAGAGAAACATACCTCACTGTGCCCTCCACAAGTCAGATTTACATAGAACCTGTAGTGTTGAATGAGTTAACATCCCGGATAACATTTGAATTGTTACTTGCTTAAATAACCCAAGGTTATTCGAGTCTAAATATCCTGGTGTTATTATACAGTCTGATGAATAAATTAAACTGAGCCCAATGTAATTTGATGTTGACCTGAATAATGCTCTCCTCCAAAAAACATTTCTAGAGGCCCTCTCTCTGCCTTAAACTCTCGTCATTCAATTATGTATTACACTAATGTGTTTGGAGATTTAGAAATTGTGTTGAATGCTTGAAATGTGGAATTCATTTTATAACAAAGTTAATACTACAGTAATGCTTTTGTGTTTTTTTACTCATTGAACAACATTGATGGACTTTGCTTAAAGTTTGTTCAACTAATTAAAAAATAGTTTTAATATATCATAATCTCTTAAACATGTTATATTACAGAATTGATAAAACCTTACATAAGCATTTATGTTAGTCTCTGCCTGTCATGACTCTTACACAGTTTTGTATTGAGTTCTTAAAATGGTTTGTCCCTAACTTGGAAAGACCCTCAAGCAGATATGCTCCTTATAGAGAGGCTAGTGAGCTGAGATGAATATTCAAGTCAAATTTGAAGCTTAATCATATATATATATATATATATATATATATATATATATATATACTGTATATATATGATTTATTTATTTGTGGTACACATCCCTGTAAGCCTTTTGGATCTTTGAATTAATCCTGTTCCAAAGAGGCTGTTTAGATCCATCTGGCAGACAGGGCAGGACCCATAAAGCAGATGGGCCCACAAGTCTTTTGGAATGTGGCCACTTTGAACAATGACAAAGAGCCTTGAAGTGTAAAGGAACATCTGCTGGGTTTGGACCTGTTGATTAACAAAAACAAATAGGTACGTGTGGCAAAGTGCCCCCCCGTGTGTATTTTGTGTTACGTGTTGTGTGTAAATGTTGGTGTATAGGCATTGGTACACAGGATATAAGCGGGTCTGTGTTTCACATGTGTTTAAATTGTAGATTTGTATTTAGGCACGAGGAGGGCACAAATCACATCACGTGCAAGTAAAAAGTAATATGTGAGCACGGGGAATTGCACTTTAATTAATTCACGTGCAGTTGTACCGAGATTCCAATTGAATGATTGACTAGCAATCGAGTCTCGGTACAACTGCATAAAAGCTGTCTGTTTTCACTCACTTTCGGGGTTGGGTGTTCGAGAGTGGAGAACGGGAGAGAGAAGGAGAGAGAAATATTTACAAACAATTGCTATCGCGTGCTGGTAGGACCAGCACGATACTTGTTTGTTTGTTTACTCACCGTGTTTGTGTGTCTGTCCGTCCACCGTTTGTTTAATTGTTAGTCCGTTTTGTTTATATATTTATTTTGGCGAAAGTGCCGTGTCCTGTTTCTGTTTTGTGTACAAACCTTTTATTTTCTGTTTGATTATTAAACGCTGAGCCGATCACGCTCAGCTTCACCAAAACCCCAAGTCTCTGTCTGTACTGTGTTTCCTGGCTCTGCCGTGACGTCACCGCTCAGTCGTCTTTGTGACACGTGGTGTCAGAACCGGGAGCTACAGCGCCCAGGACTCAGGCCAGAGCAGGAACCGCAATTTGGGGTTTAAAAAAAAAAAAAACCCAACAACAACAACAAAAAAAAAAAAAAAAAAAAATGGAAGGCTGGAACTGGAGAGATGGCTGCCAGGATCTGGAGGTCCTCCTCGGTGGTCTAGAGGACCAAGGCTGGTGCCTTGCCTGTGGGGAGTTCGGGCACCCAGTGGTGCACTGCCCCTACCAAGAGGGAGAGGAGGAACTGGCCCAGGAGAGGAAGGTGAGGAGGAGGCAGAGAAGGGGAAAGGGGAAGAGGAAGGCGGAGTGTCCACCGCCCAAGTCTCCACCAGCAGAGGAAGAATGCCTGCTGGTTTTGCCTCCACAGCCTGAGTGGGAGGAGCCCGAACGTCCCTACGCCTGAGTGGGAGGAGCCCGAACGTCCCTACGCCTGAGTGGGAGGAGCCCGAACGTCCCTACGCCTGAGTGGGAGGAGCCCGAACGTCCCTACGCCTGAGTGGGAGGAGCCCGAACGTCCCTACGCCTGAATGGGAGGAGTCGGTGCGCCCACAGCCCAAGAGGGAGGAGTCGGTGCGCCCACAGCCCAAGAGGGAGGAGTCGGTGCGCCCACAGCCCAAGAGGGAGGAGTCGGTGCGCCCACGGCCCAAAAGGGGAAGGTAGAGCGCCCACCGCCCCAATCTCCACTAGCAGAGGGTGAATTCCTGCTGGTTCCACCTCCATTGCCATGGGAGGACCGCTTGCAGCTCCCACCTCCACCAGCAGAGGGTGAATTCCTGCTGGTCCCGCCTCCGCCACTTCCACCGCCAGGAGCAGAGCAGCAGGAGCTGCCTCTGCCTCCTCCACCAGCAGAGGGTGAATGCCTGCTGGGTCCCTGTCCACCAGCAGAGGGTGAATGCCTGCTGGGTCCCTGTCCCCAGCAGAGGGTGAATGCCTGCTGGGTCCCTGTCCACCAGCAGAGGGTGAATGCCTGCTGGGTCCCTGTCCCCAGCAGAGGGTGAATGCCTGCTGGGTCCCTGTCCCCAGCAGAGGGTGAATGCCTGCTGGGTCCCTGTCCACCAGCAGAGGGTGAATGCCTGCTGGGTCCCTGTCCACCAGCAGAGGGTGAATGCCTGCTGGGTCCCTGTCCACCAGCAGAGGGTGAATGCCTGCTGGTCTCCCCTTCCAGGCGGAGCCGCACCAGTCCCCTGCAAGAGGGGAGGGCCGCACCAGTCCCCTGAAACAAGGGTAGACTACACGCTGCTCCCACCTCCGCCGCCAGGAGACTACACGCTCCCACCTCCACCGGCAGGAGCAGAGCAGCAGGAGCTGCCTCTGCCTCCGCCACCTCCACCAGCAGGAGCAGAGCAGCAGGAGCTGCCTCTGCCTCCGCCACCTTCACTGGCAGGAGCAGAGCAGCAGGAGCTGCCTCTGCCTCCGCCACCTTCACTGGCAGGAGCAGAGCAGCAGGAGCTGCCTCTGCCTCCGCCACCTCCATCGGCAGGAGCAGAGCAGCAGGAGCTGCCTCTGCCTCCGCCAACCCCACCAGCAGAGGAGGAATGTCTGCTGGTATCACTTCCCCACCAGCAGAGGATGAATGCCTGCTGGTATCACTTCCCCACCAGCAGAGGATGAATGCCTGCTGGTATCACCTACCCCACCAGCAGAGGATGAATGCCTGCTGGTAACACTTCCCCACCAGCAGAGGATGAATGCCTGCTGGTATCACTTCCCCACCAGCAGAGGAGGAATGCCTGCTGGTAACACTTCCCCACCAGCAGAGGAGGAATGCCTGCTGGTATTACTTCCCCACCAGCAGAGGATGAATGCCTGCTGGTAACACTTTCCCCACCAGCAGAGGAGGGATGCCTGCTGGTATCATTTCCCCACCGTCACGAGGAGAGGAGCAGGAGCTGCCTCTCCCTTCACCAGAAGGACCCGGACTAGATGCTGGCGGTCCTCGGCAGCCCTTGCATAGGCTGCTGAGGGAAGCACGGGAAGAACCGCCCGGCCGCAGAGGCCGAGAAGAGGGCCAACACCTGCACCCCAGCTAGTCCTGACTCCCTGCCCCGCCTGCCCAAGGATGCCTGCCCCGCTTAGCCCAAGGATGCCTGCCCCGCCGCCCAAGGATGCCTGCCCGCCGCCCAAGGATGCCTGCCTCGCCGCCCAAGGATGCCTGCCTCGCCGCCCAAGGATGCCTGCCTCGCTCGCCCAAGGATGCCTGCCTCGCCGCCCAAGGATGCCTGCCTCGCCGCCCAAGGATGCCTGCCTCGCCGCCCAAGGATGCCTGCCTCGCCGCCCAAGGATGCCTGCCTCGCCGCCCAAGGATGCCTGCCTCGCTCGCCCAGGATGCTTGCCTTGCATCGCCTGGGGTTGCCAGCCGCTCCGCATCGCCTGGGGTTGCCAGCCGCCCGCATCGCCTGGGGTTGCCAGCCGCTCCGCGATCGCCTGGGGTTGCCAGCCGCTCCGCATCGCCTGGGGTTGCCAGCCGCTCCGCGATCGCCTGGGGTTGCCAGCCGCTCCGCACGCCTGGGGCTGCCTGTCGCCCGCATCGCCTGGGGCTGCCTGTCGCCCGCGACGCCTGGGGCTGCCTTTTGCTCCACACAGGGTACAGGGTACGAGGGAGAAGTGGAGCTCCCGCTGCCGCCTCTATGGCCAGGGGCTCCTCCCGAGTTCACCTCCCGAGGGTCCGCTGCTGCTGCCGCCGCCTCCGAGGGTCCGCTGCTGCTGCCGCCGCCTCCCGAGGGTCCGCTGCCGTCGCCTGGGGTCGCCAGGGATCCTGCTTCGCCTGGGGTAGTCGAGGGTCCTGCTTCGCCTGGGGTCGCTACACTATGGCCAGAACCCCATGAAGGGGAGCTGTCGGCCATGAAGAAAGGGGAGGTCAGGAGACCAGCTCCCCAGCCGCATTTCCGTGGCAGGAAACACGGTGGCCAGAGCCCCACGGAGGGGAGCTAGCGGCCACGGAGGAGGGGAGGTCAGGAGACCCGCTCCCCTCGCAGCAGTTTCGCTGCCGGAAGTGGGTGGCCGGCCCACGGAGGGGAACTGCCGGCCATGAAGAAGGGGGAGGTCAGGAGACCAGCTTCCCCGCAGCAGTTTCGCTGCCGGAGATTGTGTGGTCGGAGCCCCACGGAGGGAACTGCCGCCATGAAGAAGGGGGAGGTCAGGAGACCAGCTTCCCCGCAGCAGTTTCGCTGCCGGAGATTGTGTGGTCGGAGCCCCACGGAGGGGAACTGCCGGCCATGAAGAAGGGGGAGGTCAGGAGACCAGCTCCCCAGCTGCACTTTCGGCAGGAGATAGTGTGGCTGAAGCCCCGAAGAGGGAGCTGCCAGCCACGAAGAATTGGGGGTGCCAGACATTTCACCATGGCCACCCCCAGAAACAACTTGCTTCCTCCTCTTCCGGGACTTTGGGACTGAGGGGGAGGTGGCCATTGAGGCCATGTGTGCTTTGCACAAGGGGGTATATGTGGCAAAGTGCCCCCGTGTGTATTTTGTGTTACGTGTTGTGTGTAAATGTTGGTGTATAGGCATTGGTACACGGGATATAAGCGGGTCTGTGTTTCACATGTGTTTAAATTGTAGATTTGTATTTAGGCACGAGGAGGGCACAAATCACATCACGTGCAAGTAAAAGTAATATGTGAGCACGGGAATTGCACTTTAATTAATTCACGTGCAGTTGTACCGAGATTCCAATTGAATGATTGACTAGCAATCGAGTCTCGGTACAACTGCATAAAAGCTGTCTGTTTTCACTCACTCGGGTTGGGTGTTCGAGAGTGGAGAACGGGAGAGAGAAGGAGAGAGAAATATTTACAAACAATTGCTATCGCGTGCTGGTAGGACCAGCACGATACTTGTTTGTTTGTTTACTCACCGTGTTTGTGTGTCTGTCCGTCCACCGTTTGTTTAATTGTTAGTCCGTTTTGTTTATATATTTATTTTGGCGAAAGTGCCGTGTCCTGTTTCTGTTTTGTGTACAAACCTTTTATTTTCTGTTTGATTATTAAACGCTGAGCGCGATCACGCGCTCAGCTTCACCAAAAACCCCAAGTCTCTGTCTGTACTGTGTTTCCTGGCTCTGCCGTGACGTCACCGCTCAGTCGTCTTTGTGACAGTACGTCACAAATAATGGCCATCAATTACTATGCAAACCACAAAGGAAAGAAGTCTTAAATCCCCTTTATAAGTGATTAATGATATTCATGTACTGAGGTTAGTGTCTGGCAAATATATTCAACTCACGCATTTGTTCAGGAAAACTGTCTGATTGTATGCCTCTAATTGTTTTGCAAAATAGATTTCAGAGGTGAAATGTTTGATATGATTACAGGTATGACTAACAGTAAATATTTGGTATTTAAATTAATGCGTGATAAACATCTATCCTTAAAATAGTCACTTTTTTATGTCCCCTCCATTCAGATTTTTATTATTTGTAAGTTTTAGAATGTATGTGACGGGGAGAACCCGGCCACTGGTTCTTGTGCAAATGTGTGCAGCTGGGACGCGGAACAGGAGACGCGTTGCTAGGCAACCAATTGAGCAAGTGGGCTTGCCTGGCACTGAGCTGATCGGGAGGTCCAGATTGGCTGGGGGGGCGTGCCCGGGGAGGCTGTATAAATAGGGTGATCACAGGTGTTAGTTGAGAGAATTGTGCACCGCCATGCTACATAGAGGGGCGCTTTGTTTAGATTCAGGAGGAGAGTGTCCGCTCGGCAGGATAATTACCACGGAACCCTTCAACTGCAAGACGGTGCCTGTGAAGGCTCTGCCCAGCCAGGACTGTCGGAAAGACCCGGAGTCGCTGGGAGGCCGGGACTTCGGGAGCAACAGCAGTAGCTTAGTTTAAGGGATGTTGATCCCAGCCAGTATAGAGAGGGTTTTGTAGTGTAGTAGGTTCCTGGAGCGGGGCGTCTCTTTTAGTAAGACTAGCGCTCACCTTGTATGGTAAACTTTTATTTTTAGCTTTGTTTTTTTTTCTTTATTAAATCTGACATTTGGGCTACCATTGCTGGTACCCCAGTGGCAGTATGTGTGTGTGTTAATAAAATCTGCATGCCTGCGCGACGTGTCAACACCTAATGCTCTGTGTCTGCCTCATTATTATTCAGTGATGACCCACACATGTAACAAATCCCCCTGTTACAATATATTAAAAGTTTATGGTCTGCCAAGACAGATCTATGCATTATAAAATGTAACATTAAATGTGAAAATGGACATTCGCTTATGTTAAAAATATGAACACCATTTTATATTAAGCATATAATGGTCCCCAAAAAAGCCCTTTTAGTTTCTTAAAATATCACACAGCTGTTTTCACATGATGTCTGAGTAACGTCTGCCCTTTCTGCAAAGCCCACTCAATCACTGCTCATTGTGTTAATTGGGTCAGTTTAAGCAGAGACAGGCCCTCACTTTACAGTACTCTATTTTAAAAGAATTTCCCCCCTTAGGTCCTGTAGTGACCCCCCACATACTGCCACAGGGAACTTGATGAAATTTCACACAATGACATGTGAGTCATGCAGTCTAACAACTTGTTAATATCTGTCATGGTGTGCAATACAAATGATCCTTTCAACTCCCAGGGTCACTATTCAGATCTCATTCTACAGCTTAAAAGCTAAAAGATTACACATACAGTATATGATAATGATTTCCTCAAATGATCTTTTTTTAATAATTTGAGGCTGCAGTATTAAGACCTGTCACAATTTAGATTATTAAAACTCTAATAATTTACATATATAGTTTTTTCCCACAGCTCACCAAGTAAAATGATTTCCATTTGGAGGGCAGGGTGATCCATATGAGCTCCAAGCTGCCTATCTTGGCTGGCAACCCACAGGGAGGGCTGCTTTGGTCTTTGCGCTCTTGCAGTGTTAGGGAGGAAAATCGACTAAGGACAAGTAGTCCCTTTATGTATTTGTTGGTTTCATGCAGTAGCAGGTTAGCTTCACTTCACTGAAAGACATCCAGCAATGGGTAGCTCAAGTAACTTAGACTATATCCAGATGTCCAATACAAAATGATCAACCTTGTTCACATCCTGTAGGATCCAGCAGTACATACAGGACAATACAAGACTACCAAAAGTTCAGCATTCACTGATCTCAAGGGCTATAGTTTTTATAAGACAAAAGAGGCCCTTAAATAGATTTCAAAATGGCATTAGGTTAATTTGTAGTTTTAAAACGTTGTGGGTTTCAGATTAAATCACAGATAATTAAAAGCAGTTTGTAGAAGTATGTAGATGTCCTGACTCCTTTTCCCACTAATCTGTTGCAGATATACCAGCGGAACTCAGGGTTTAATTGAGGAACTAACGTTCATTTGAAAAATACAAGTTAAAAGCTAAGACTGAACTAAATGTTCGTGTTTTCACTTTTTCTTTCCTGACAGGATGCACTTATTGTTGTTGGCTGAACTCCGTCTCAGCAGCAGATGTCTGATTAGTGACAGAATACACTTTGTTTTTGTCCCTTGGAAAGGGGCAGCTGGAAAATAAATAAAAAAAAGTTTGGGGCATCTGCCAGACTATCCATGTTGCTATGGAGAGTGTAGGATAAGGCAGAGCTGTCAAGAATAACCTAAACATTGGAACAAAAGGCAATTGTTTCAGTATCACTTCTTTGCATATGTGCACTGTTTTGTTTAAGCAAAATTATTTTAAATGATGTATCTGTATGTGTGGAACATGAGAAAAGCAGTTGCTCCTGTCTGGTCATTTTGTCAGGAATGTAAGATACAACTAGCCACTCTGATCTCAAAATATTGTAAGGTATTCTGAACAACATGCACTGCTCCAGACAATTAAGACATATTTGAATATGTTAATATTAGGAGTTATACTGTACATCCCAATCCTGGATTAAAACTCTGCCTAACACCCATCTGGAGTAAATGAATGCAGATGGTAGGAGGTGAGAGGTCAGGTGATGGTTCTCTGCAAATGTGCAATCCTTATTTCTGTTGAAGTTCTGTTGCAACTTAAAAGATGTATGTATTTGTTTTGTATAGCACTAGTAAACTGGGAATATATAAACACTTATATAAAACAGTACTTGTATAAAATACGCCTGTTGTAAATGCATATCATAAAGTGCTTTTTTTTTTCAAGGAAGAGGATGATAGTTACATTTATATTGAAAAAAAACAGTGGGAGTTATAAATCCAGCACAAAATCTTCAGTTGCTCCAACAGCATTAAGATTACCACAAACCAAAAAAGCGTAGTGAGTCATTGCCAGTCAGACTGACTGAACTGGGGGAAGAAACACAACACCCTGTTTGTGTCCGAATTAGAGACATATTGAGAGAACACAATACCCCCTCTGAATACATAAAACATTAACCTCTTAATCGACTTGTTGACTATTGCTGAGATACAGTAGCTTTGTCATCATTATATTCAACAGGGCTTTATCAGCGTGAGATTTGCAAACCATTGAAAGGTGACTCACAGAGGAAATGTACAGTCTCACCCACGTATTTCATAAGCTATTACGCTTTTTTTTAATGTCTTTATGTAATATCACAGAGTATTCTCTATATTAAGATATGTGTTTATTTATTAATGTATTACATATGCGAAAGTAATGGTGGTTTGAACTAATTTTCTGGGTGCAGTAGCACAAGTTCCTCATTAAAATAGAAGCAGTATCACACCCTTTTGGCCCAATAAAAAAAGCTAACAACTTGGATATTGGCAGTTCTTTTGTATATTCAAACCCTTTCTAGTAATTCTTGTGATTTATGTTAACTGGACTTTAAAGTTGTATAAGGGAAACCCACATAAGACCTAGAACCTGTCGTTATCTTGCCTCTTTGTATTTGTTTGTACAAACTCGGGTGAACATTGCTTTCGTCAGGATGTTTTTCTCAGCTCAGGGGTTGAACATGTCCTGCTGCTGGCTGCATTGCATGCTGGGATTTAGTGACAATGATGCCACTCTGGTTTTCCTGTTTGTTTCATTACCATGATTTGACCAGCCTGCTCTCGGGTGCCCAGTTTAGCACTCAACCTCCAATGGTGCTAATCTAAAGGTTATTTTATTACTTACAGTCCATTTACTTAGCACATTTACTGTAGCAACCACAGCAGAATACTCCTGATACAGCCTTAAATGCTGGAGTCAATATGGAAAATAAAAAACTGGCATCTGATCAGATCAATGTTCCATAAAGTGCAGCAAGAAGGATATCAATGTTGATATAAAGCCAACTGAAACATTGAAATAAGGTGTCAAACGAACGATGAAAGGATGCAATCATATTCTATTATATAAGGGCATACAGCTTTAAAATCTGAACTAAACCACACCGGTTTGTCCCCAACAGATTAACTCTAATGGGACTTTCCATCTGGAATGTATACTTTGCATACCACTGTGTGAATGTAATAACAGTATACAATTGGCATATGCTATCATCCATCTTCTGATTATCGAGATGCTGATTAATTTTCCTAAAATTCCTTGTAGAAAAAGATTTGGCTTCAATAATCATGTTTCATGCCAAACAATATTTTTTTGAACTAGAAGAATAGCCATACTTACATTGTGCATATATTTTAAAATTAAGAGTCCCGATCCTTAAAACAAATAGGCTGAACAAAATACCTTTTAGACTTTTTTTGGAAATCCTATTCATTTATTGACTGAACCCACCATTTCCATCTCAGACAGGTAGCTCATGATGCCTTTGCCCTAAACCTGTGACAGGCTCCTGATAGCCTCTCCCCCCCTTCTAACTGCTGCTGCAGGTTCTACAATGTACATGATTAATGCAAAGTCAGACATGCTGGTAAGATGTGCATGCAAGAATAAAAGTGTTTTAAATTGCAAACACCCACTTCTGGGTTGATTTCCCAATCTGCAACATTTTTTTTTTTTTTTTTACAAAGCTGTTTACATCTTCTAGAGTCTTTAACCAAAAGAGACACAGACAAGTTTGATTTCCATGAACACCAAAGCGAACAATGAAAACTAATGTAAAATAAAATTAAATAAAGGAACCACTACCCTCCCTCCCCCCTCTACCACCACACTGAACCACACTAGAAGAACAGGGATTGATTCTGCATCCAGTGAGCTGTGACAGAATGGAGACACAGTAGAGGCAATGCTGTTATTATGGATAATGAACATTTCATCTTCAGATACACTTCCACAAGTACTGAAGCAGCGCTGAGACACAAGTTACACTGTTTTCTTTCTTCTTTTCTTGCAAGTCAAATGCTTGAGTCAGGTATGTCACACTTCTCATCTAACCCATGTTTAAGACAAACATGAGAACCTTTGCTGAGAATTTCCACACAACATGACATGAAGGAACATTCCCACGCTGTATCTGTTTATGTTGGGGTCTCTGTGTTTTAACTCAGTCCATCTAAAACAACCTCATAATATGGGAACTAAATTAGTTTCTCATGTAGTCTGAAAACCTTGCGAGAAGTATGATAATACTTTAAACTTTGGAATTCAATATTCATATTGCTGATCATATAAAAGCCCAATCCCTCACTATGAGTCTCCACTTTCTTTAAATTGAGATAAAATTCCTCTATTAAATAGTATTAAAAAATGTTTTAAGAATAATCCCTTACACTGGTGTAATGGGGGAGTTACTGAGGTACAAATGTATCTTCCTGCTGCCTTATAGAGATCCATTAGATTTGACCCCAGGGGTTGAGATTATATATAATTTGAGGGAGGTTAAAAAATTTCAAATGATGTAGTGATTAGTGTAGGTGCCTTTGGAGTAGGAGGACTCCATGGGTCTTTTTGATCCCTTCATGGGACTGGCTTAGCCTATGGGCACATATTTATTGAATATCCTGACCAGCTGTTCAGAGGTTAGGATGAATTCTTTCTTGGATAGGCAAACAAATGCTATCCTGGCTATGAGCACCATAGCTCTGTTTGAGCATAAGAGAACTATGTAGCTCAACTGCTGTTGAATCCCCCAACTGCCAGCCCTTAAGTGTCAAACACATTGTCATTTTTCCTTGTGCATTTACAGTGTTTCCCTAGGATTCACCATTGTTTTTACTATGGTTTGACATGTGTGTCAGTGCTTTACTACCTTTGTATTGCCATGACATTCAGCAGGGAGCTTTTATAAGGAACACAAGGGAAAAGAACCACCCTATCATATAACCCTGTACATATGAAAAGGAACCAGACAAGGGGCTCTATTCAGTTGATCTAAACCATGATAGATCTGAATACTGTCATGTTTAAATACACCAGAGAGTGTAACATGCTTTGGTTTTCAGAGCTGTGATAGCCTTTTTCATTTTCTGAACAATATAGCAGTATTTATATCTGCCACTGTTTGGATCAATTGAGTTGACCCAAAGATGTTTTATCTATTCAGGGGGATTTTAAATTACATGAAGCTGAGATTGAACCCCTTTTGCCTTTTCCAGTATATTTTGTCAGTATTTTTTTTGTCAGGCTCCAATAGCCTATTTCTCTTTGGCTTTTAATATAATATGACGCAATGCCTTTTCATTGATAATGTTAGAGATTAAAGCAGTAAAAAAATAGGTCACCTCCAATTTTCCAATTTAGTATGGTATGGATTTACAAGCATGAACTGAATGCTTTTATAGACATGAACTGAATGATGAGCTGTGTGCCCAGCATTATGATGTGATAAATGCAGCACAGTCCCTGCTTTGTTTCGATTAGCTCTTGATGAAAATTGGTTATGCTTAAAGAAATAACTCAACACAACTTAGAAATACACAGGTTGTTTTGAAGAAAACTGTTTTAATTGTAATTAGTTTAGGCAGACACAGGCTTTATGCTTTTCACAGAATTTCACAATACCAGCTCGTCTTTATAAGGTTTAGCAACCAGTCTACATAGCTAGATTAGCTGCAAACATAATGCTTCTTACGGCTTTTTGCAGAAAAACAGATGGGAACAGCCGGCTATTTTCTTAAATGAAGTATCCTATGCCACTCTATACTCTTAAATGCTTCTGGATTATGTACAACTAACCTGGAAATGATTTAAATTTCCATTAGGATTGCCACCACAAACTGAAGGTAACAGTAAATCTTACCCATTGTATTACCACCAATTCAGAGGTCTCAGATTTCTCTATATGAAACATGCACACATTATGGGAAACGTGAATTTCACTTTTTAGTGGTATTTATTTGCTGCAATTAATATAGGCACACATTTCAATCTGTGGAGGTCACAAGTGATTGTTTAGAAGGATTGATCCAACATGGAGGAGTTCCGATGGGTTCTGGGAGTTAAAAGGAAATAAATATATTGCTTTTTTTTTTTAGGAGAGACGTCTGGATAGGTAATGACGAAAAAAATGTACTCTTAATAATCTTAAAATAAACATTCTAAAATGCTTTTACTTTTACAAGTACTTTACAAGAACTAGTAGCCATTGCAGCATCTTTACACCCTAAAACACCCTCTTTTAAATTTGTTTGCAAAAGCAGTACTCCATTTCAGAAGTTTAACAAGAAAAAGATCAAAATAAATACCAATCTGAGACTATACAATGATTTCAGAAGGTTTTTTTTTTATTTGAAATGTCTGTGTTCAAAGAGAAAATAAAACAGCAATATAAATATCAGCATATAAAATATGGGTGTAACACAGAATAGCACTGAACTATGCTTTTATAAGAAAGATATTTAAGTATAATATATAAGCAAAATTCATCAGCAGACACATATATATATATATATTTATTTATATATAGGACAGGAGCATTCCAGCAGCACAAACACTTATAAATCACAAACACATATAAAAAGTTACAGATGTATAGAAACACAAACATTTTTTTTTAGTACTTGTTGATAAAATAGAGAAAACACTAAGATTTGCACATCACTTTTCACAAACTACTTTCTACTCTACTGTGTTTTTGTATTATTATTTAATTTAGTGATTTTAAATGATCAGATGCTACATGACTACACTTGCTTAGATGAAATATTTAAACTTAAAAAAATAATAATAATAAAAATATGCAAAACATTCCAGTAGTAGCCACAACTGGGGGCTTTTCTCGAAGCGGTCCATACAGGTTTGGTCATATACACATTGGGCATATACACATTGGGCATATACACATTGGTCATATACACATTGGGCATGTATGTTAGGAGCAACAAATTATAATACTTTATTTTTTATAATTTTTTAATTTTTTTTTAAGAAATTAACATCCAATTACCACAAATCAAACATATTGGGTCTATAAATTTCATTAGTAAGTTTATATGCGATGTCCAGGTCAAAACCAACAATCAAAAACACAGAAACTAGTGTCTCAGTATCAATAAGCATCTTGTTAATATCCAGTTGGCAGTAAATATATATGGCCTCTCAGCTTCTGTACAGTGCTCTCATATAACCTGGTAGACCAGGAGTCGATTCTGTATTGGCCAGATCTGAATATACAGTCAGTGTTCAGTGACTTTATCCAACTTGCTGGTTTTGTAAACAGACGCCAACAGCCCCAAAGCCAATATGCATGAAGACTGTACTAAGAGATAACACTGATGCTGTACTCAATACGGTGCTAGCTTCACTAGTACACTTTCTGTATCTGCACTAAACTGAGAATACCCTTTCACCTGTGAAAATAATCTACATTCAGCGTGCAGTGCCTGATTACCAACTCTTTACACGATTCCTTCTATTTTCAAGAATACTTTAAAACCCCCTCCCTCTATGTACTGAAACCAAACCAGGAGGCTCCAGCTGTTTCTACTTGCCTATATACTGAAGCTGCCTTCGCATGCAGTTTATTTTTCACATGCAATGTATAGCAAAGATTTCGTGAAGCGAAGCAGTGTTACAGAGTATCACAAAAGTGATGGGAGTTTCATGCAAGCAATATAGTGTGTGGGAAATGCAAAGCCTTACATTTCTTCATTTTCGAGGTCAGCAAGGCCATATCCTCAAGGATGCTTGCTGGCAGGTCCTCATTGTTTTATCAGTGCTGAGCAGGCATCTAAACTCCCAATGGATTAGTACATTTAACACAAGAACTGACATCTGCACTCTGCCTATTTGGGAGCACCTTGAAATGCGGAAGCCAAGTTAGAAGTCACACAGACTTTCAATTGAAAACAGGATTTCTCTTATACTAACTGTATTATTGAAACTGAGATTATTTTGGTTATACACTAATGTTACCATTTATAAAGTAACTCGCACTTTTACTTTTGCTAACAGTGTGTTTAGTTCACCGCGTGCCAGTCTAACACTGTATTGTTCATTCAATGCATAGTTTAACTTTGTCTTTTTGTTTCTTTAGATAAGAAACACATCATGCAAATACAGTCTACATTATCACTAACAGCTACTGAAAAATTCGCAATTCTGATACTCTTCTAAAAAAAACTACTTTAATTCAAATTAGCCATTTCTAAATCCTTCCCCATTAATCAATTACTTAGCATTTTTAAGAGTCCTACACAAACTTTAATGTGACACATTAAGTAAATCAGTAATAGTCATACTAGTACTATATTATAGGGCAAAGCCCTGAAGTCCCCATTTGTATTTTACAATTAAACTTCAAAACCCAACAGGATTCATCAAAGGGATTATTTTCTTTTGTTTTCTTTTTAAACCTTATTAATCTTAAGGAACAATACCTCTACTTTGAACTTTTGTGTTATATTTCGATAACAACGTAGTCACACGATAAGAACTCCAATACAAACAAAAATGGTGACAAACACATTCATGATCAAAGTCACTAATAACAACTGAAGCTGCTAACAATCTGAGTTAACAGCAAAAAAACAAAACATAAACAGAGTGTATCACTTTGGGAGACGGTGAACTGGAAGAGATCGTTCACAGCCAGCGAGCTCTACGGTGATCTCCGTTACTTCTTCTCTTTTTTCCCAGATTTCTTCTTGTTTCCAGAGGACGGCTGGGGGTTCTTCCCTTCTGCCTGGGAGTTGCTGCCTGTCAGTGTGGAGGTGCTGCCCGGGATGTAGACATTCTGCCTGTAGTCTGGGACGTGCTGCAGGGTGAACTGAGGACTGTACCGGGTGCTCAGGCCCATGGTGCCAGCATCAAGCGTTGCTGTCGCTGCACTCACCTCTGTGACACAAAAAACAATAAATAGAGAATTATTCTACAGAAAACAAATTCATAATAATATGCATAAGACAAGAAGTATTTTTTTTTAATTAAAATATCCTATTAGCAAAGCTAATCACTTTTTTTTTAGTCTGTTTTGGGTGGATTCAAAGAGCCCTATTCTGAAAGCTTCAGCTGTTCTTGACTGTTGGTCAGCCTAGAACAGTTTCATACATATTGTACAGTATTTTATTCATTAAAACAGGCTTGCGCTTTAGGTTTGGCCAACAGTCAGCCTGCCAGATGGAATTTGTTAGCATCATGTTGGCCTACATTATGCTTTGGATATGCTTTCAATCTATATTAGGAAGTCAAAACTTTGATTGCTGGTGAGAAACAGCAATATACAACAACATATAGTAAAAAAGAGCCTAGAACAGTAAGGCCAAGGAAGCAGAACACTTCAGTGTACTAGAACACTTTGACTCAAGATGAGTCTGGTACATTGATCTTTTTTGTCTATGCTACTGAATTATTCAAAAAGATAGCAGTACAATACTTGCATAAAATGTTTTAATGTTTTAGACAAAGCATGGTGTTATTATTACAGTGGTGCAGTGATTCAGTACAGGCCAATATTCTTGTAATACTGTAGTAGCATTCTGGCTTTTTGGAGGATGTACAGTGGTATCACAGGATAAGCTGTGGTAGCATAATTGTAGTGTCATGGTTTTACAGCAGCATACTGCTGGCAGTATTGCTAAAGCAAAGGTTATAATCAAGCTCTATTTATGGACCTGCACTTGTAATTCACACAACACAAAGGGCAGAACCAGCAGTAGATTGGAATGACAGAAGTGTGCTACTGTAAATGAAATAGCTGCTGTGCATTGTCTGCACTGGATTCTTCCAAGTCTGTGAGAGGAATCCACAAATCAAAAAGACAGCTAGAAACTGCAAAGAGGGGGAGGTGGCACAGTACAATTACTATCATGGCTGCCATGGACTATCCAGTTACTAGGACTCCACTATAGAAATCTTAAATAGCAGTGCAAATTAAATTGCAAAGCCATATGCCAATTCAAGCATGCATAACTACAGTGTTTCACAGAAGATTACTTGCTATTCCCTACATCTTTTTTTCTCATGTTTTCTACTGTGCAGGGTATTCTAAATACATGAAAAGCTGCAAAAAGGGGATCAAATATTGCAAAGATGTTTTAGTAGTCTCTTGGGTTACAGTGGTTTCTATTAGTTTTAGTCTTTCCCTCTATGCTAAGCATCAAGAAGACTGTGTTTGTTACAGCACATTAAATGTATCCCCTCATTATCGTTTTTTCCCTTTTAACTGAGACCTTCACAAGATTACAAAAGTCTGCTTTTAATCAGCATTCTGGAAGGTCGTTGGA
The DNA here is from genome assembly GCA_030684275.1 of Acipenser oxyrinchus oxyrinchus. Lineage (NCBI taxonomy): Eukaryota > Metazoa > Chordata > Actinopteri > Acipenseriformes > Acipenseridae > Acipenser > Acipenser oxyrinchus. The sequence goes on from CM060268.1 coordinate 9,627,522, forward strand.
GGTAAATGTTCTTTGCAAAATTCTGCTTTCCCCTCCCACAATGTGCTACATCGCTGAGTCCTTCGAAAAGTGTCCCATTGAGCACAATCAAGATCCGGAAACTAAAGGCAGCTCCTGCTTTGATGCCAGACTGACTGCCGCAGGGGACTTCTCTCTATACTAAGGCAGAGGACCAGAAACATGGTGCAATACTATTTTGAGCAAATCAAGTTAAAAAGACACACATCACTTCTTTAAGAGGTGCTGAGGAACTAGCGTTCAATACTGTCCATAAACCTGAGAGAATCAAATGTTTTCCTGTTACCCTTATAAGAGCTGACCATGGTAAATCTTACAATGTTATTACCATTCATACTTCTGTATTTTATAATTTTGTACCACATTTTTACCATGGTATACAACTGGAAACGTGTAGGTGTGGCTCAAAACATTCCCTTATAAAGGTTTAAATTTGCAGTGATTGTGCCTGCTTTTCCCATCGTTATACATTTACTATAGTTTACCATGGTTCGCAGTGTTTTTAAACACAATTCATGTTTGTGCTTTATGATACCATGCTTTATAATACTTTACTGTGTTTTTACTGCGGTGCACTTGAATAAGGGGTGCCCTGTCTTTGATTCCTTCCACGCGTTTCGAGACTTCATATAGCAGTATTTTTCTGAGTAAGTTGTTCTAATCGTACCATTAGCTGCAGCCATCAAAGCTTGCAGTTGCTCTGCTTCAGTTGGGGGGTTTGGCCAGGGTCCAGCTTCCTCTGGGCGCTGAGAGCTAAAGACACAGCAAAGGACAGTCATTTCAGATTCACATACATACAATCTAGAAGTACAACCTAGCTACATCCATTAAATAAAAGGTTGACAACACAATTCAAATCTAATTAGAATCCAAACTCAACAATAACACCTTAAAAGGGAAGGTTGGCCCACATCTAGGTATACAAATGTTCTAGGACCCTTTCCTTGCCAGATTCATCGCTGACATTGAGGGTTAGTCACCTCTTATTTAGCAACCCCATTTAAGAATTTAAAATCTGCAGGGGTCATTTATAAACGGATTAACACATCAGTAACACATGTTATTAAGCCCCGTAAATATTATATTACCAATAAGAAATGCCCGTTAAAATGCAAGGCTTAAAAAGGGTCACACTGCTATAGATGTGTTTCTGTTTTAGTATCAGCAGACCCAGACATGTTAAACATCCCTCACCAGCATGTTTTCATTTAAATTATTAATGAGCTGAGATAAGCATCTGTGTTTCTATCACAAAGCTGTAAACTGCCCAAGAGAAACCAATTGCCCTGCAAAGCATTTCTATTTCATCCTGCAATCAAATATACAGCAGCTGCTATATGAAAACTCATAAAGACAACAGGAACATTTTTGTTATTCTCAACTGCTAGTACAGCAGTTTCTCTGGAAAAAAGATTTGAGCGCAGTTACAGACGGAGGAACTCCCCAGAGTGTTATCGGATTCCTGCAACACATTCATGTATTTCCACACATGCAGCAGCTTTTTCTCAGCTTAACCCGATCCTTGCCAAATGGGTTCCCCTCCATTGAAAAGGACACATCACAGCGAGGAGTGTGGAAAGGGTTAAGGGGGGCACTGGAAGTCTGGCAGGCTTGTTTCCTGCCAGCTGAGCTGCTGTGAACTTCTTCCTCTGGCTTTATATTTTTATGGCTCATTAATGTGGGGTTCAAAGAGAGCTGGAGAACACAGAACATGCTGCTTAAAACATAATGAGAACTACAGGAAGACCATAATCTTCCAAATGGTGATTGGAATGTACTGTATGTATATATATAATTTTAAAAAGTTAGTTGTGACTTTAGAGAAATGACAAGAAGGTTCCTAAGCCAAATTGTTTTAGAGAATTCAAGAAATAAACAGAAAACAAAGAGTAGGTTTGCTTTTCATTGTTCTTTTATGCAGGTTCAGACTGAGGTTGGATGATGATTGACTGATCTTATCAATAGAATTACATTGTCACCCAACCTGGTCTTTCACATCAGGATTACATCACCCATAGATGCTTACATTAGTGATAGCAGATATGCAGATCTGTTGATGGACATCCTTTTTAACCAGCGATTCAAATAAGAATGTTCTCTAGTGCTACAATCTATCCCTACAACAGGTTTACTCAGCCGGTTAGGATTTGTTTGATCTGCTGTCCTTATTATTATTATTATTATTTGCTTATTTAGCAGACGCCTTTATCCAAGGCGACTTACAGAGACTAGGGTGTGTGAACTATGCATCAGCTGCAGAGTCACTTACAATTACGTCTCACCCGAAAGACGGAGCACAAGGAGGTTAAGTGACTTGCTCAGGGTCACACAATGAGTCAGTGGCTGAGGTGGGATTTGAACCGGGGACCTCCTGGTTACAAGCCCTTTTCTTTAACCACTGGACCACACAGCCAATTATTACATACTGATACATCTCTCAGTATTATTATTATTATTATTATTATTATTATTATTATTATTATTATTATTATTATTATTATTATTATTATTATTATTATTATTATTATTATTATTATTAATTATATTTTTGGAAAAGCAGAGTTATTCATCTCTCAATTTGGAAAATGTTGCCTTTGTAGAACACAACAGTTTTTTGAAAAAGGTATTTTACAACGCCTTAAAGTAACTCAGTTTTACTCAACATAGACCCCTGCTGGACAGAGATGGAATAACCACTGCAATTGCCCTTGCCCTTTATTATTGATGGCTCTTATACACTCACAGGTGTGAGCAGGTGACCAGTAATGTTTTAATAAGCAAAAAAACGGGATAAGTAAAGCTCAGCTTAATTAATAATCCAGAAAAATACTAACTCAAGGGGCTTTTTGTTTCATACTTGCTGTTACAGATATTTTAAAATGGCAAATGAAATAGATTCCACACATGTACACCACCATTCATTTTAATAAACTCACTGATCTACATTCAGAACTGCGCTCATAGTCACACTTTCACCCTCCCAAGAGGTTCACTCTCCAAACTGCTTGGAGGAGTTCAAGATCAGAGGACCACAGTTATCAGCACTGAAACTGCTCACAATTATGCACAGCGGGCAAACTCATCACCTGTGCGCTATTTCTTCTTTAACTATGAGATGATCAAATAAAACAAATAGCAATATTCTAAACTCTAGCTGACAGCATGTTCTGACTGTTCATCAAGGATACATCTATATAAAACATGATGAAATGCATGTGAAGAATATTTCCCATATATGTATTTTTTTAATTTGAAATGATGACGCTATTCAGCATGTAATAATGGGAGCTTACCCGCTTGGTCCAGGTCTCTGTCCTTGGGAGAAACGCCATTCAGTATTTGCTGTTTTTTGCTAGGAAACAAAAAGAAAGATCATTTGAAGTGTATGTAAACCCAATCTATTGGAGCTGGATATAGCAGTTGATGTAAATTTCCAGGTCCAGATTCTTCCGAGCTGCTGGCAGGGGGTCCTTCAGTCTTCAGCTGTAGACAAATCATCAAAAAACAAAACAACAAAAAAAACATTTCTAGATAGAAATCAAAGGTTAATTAGCATTGACAGGAGTCAGAATCTTACCAGTTCACATCAGAGTCAGTAAAATAAGTATTTAGTCATGATAACACATATAGCACATATCAAACACCAAGTTAAGACGTTTCATTTTTGCATAACGTTAAGATAAAATATAAAAATGTACACAATAGCCGCATGACCAAAATACTTCTGCCTAAATGTATATTTAACAAATGGGAATATTGAATGCATATGTATTGTATGTACACTGCAGTATAGACCAGGTTAGTAATAAAATGCAACAGCTTGTCAGGCACATTTATAAGAATGTTGTTTTGCTTAACAGAATTTTTTTTTTTAATGGATTTATACATATATCTATATCTATATCTATATCTATATCTATATCTATATATAGTATTATTAATATATTTTCAGATTGCAAGGCTCACTGTCTATTATAATAGGAAATGTATTCATCCAAATACAGTCTCCATGGCAACAGCATATGGAAAATGTGAACACAAATATGACTCAAAATAAATGCGTACTTTTGTATTTTAGTTGCTCTGATGTGAACGAAATCATCTCTAAATTATTTAAAGTTACCTTAGAAGGTTGAAGAAAACTAGGACTGCAGAATAGAAATGTTAAATAGTAGTTCAAATTGTTCATAAATATTCTCAATTTAAACACATTGCTGTCTGGGAAACAAAATCATGTTAAATAATACATTATATCTAAATAATACATTATATCTACACACCAGCATTGTTTCTTAAAAATTTATTTCTCAATCATTAGTGTCATAAAGGCTTTCTAACCTAAAGCAGAGCCTTCCTGAAATGCATGTAGGCTATAAAGCTTTGTCAAATGAAAGGAAGCTAATCATCTGCCAGCCTTACACATCTGGCTTGCATTTTACACATCTGTGACTAATGGATGAAAAATTATATTATCATCTGCATCAATGTGGTTTACCCATCCAAAATTCCACCATTCAAACCAGCAGAAAACCCAAAGGATTGTTTTCTCCCCATTAACCCAGTTTACCAGTGAAAAACAGATTTGCTGTGCAGAGTATCCTCAGGCAGACATTTGTTTGTCATTCGTTGGGGACGCAGATCAAATCCATACTGTTTTCACACACAGTAAAACACAGGGATAGATTTTGACTCAAAACAAAAAAGTTATGTTATGAAACTGGAACCTAACAACTAAGTATTATAATTCTTAGTATTATAATTGTTAAAAATGTTAAGGAACTGAAAACAATACAACATACTCAAAAGGTAATTCTAAGGCACTTAATAAAGGATAAAGTTCTGGCTGTCACAAAGGTTCCAGGTGTTCCGAGAACAGGCTGCTAAATGGATCCTTCCAAACAGCTGAGAGATGCATTAACAGATTAGCAGAATCAACCCCATTTAAACAGCAAAATGCAGAACTATTTGAAAAATATAATCACAGCATTGCATCTGGATTATTCCCATCAACTCCAGAATGCTTGAGCTGAAGCAAGTATAATACAAGCACATGTCTCACTAGGTAAACAGAAACCATGTGCATCAGGTATATAAGTAGCATTTATGTGGATTTAGTTCAATTCATTAGATTGTTCTCCTTCAAGGCTTTGATATTGGATATAAAGAAACAGCTTTGATTTCAGTGCATGTTCTTTCTGTTTTTAAGTATTTTTAAATGCCATTAATTAAGTACCAATTTAAAATAGCAATAAACCATTTTTCGGTATGAATTACAATGTGAAAAAAAAGTGTAGTGCTACTGAAGTCTAATTTGCAACTGTAGAAACTGCAGTCTGTCAAATTGAACATATTCTATTTAAGATGTTATGGTTTCTTTACAGAAACTAAATACAGTTACTGTACAGCAAATTGAATTCTATTGGGTTATTCTGGTGTTTTTTGTATTAAGAAATAGTTATACTATATTGTTTTCTACGTCTAAAGACCTCTGAAAAGAATTACAACGTACTGTATGTTATCTCCAAAAAAGGCTATAACCCTAAAACATATTATTATAACACCATTTATAAACAATACATATAAACTGCATTGAGCTGAGGAGTAAACAATTTAGTCGCTGTGCAATAAACAGCAAGACCACCAATTAGAGAAGTGTGGAACACCTCAGCAGCTAGCCAGGTCTGACCCCCCACCCACACACACACACACATACATATTCCTCACCTCGCAGGCTGTATTAATTAAGTTACTGCTAGACAGAGACATGTCAATGGTGTTGGTATTACCCATGGGTGTAGATGGGCTACAAGTTTGGATGAACATTAAGTCACTTCTGTCAGACACCGGAGAGAGACACGACCTATAGTATTGATTCTGTGACTCCATCGAACCCCCGACCACTTCCACATATTGGATTGGCCCATCAGGGTTGAGTTGCAAATGAAGGCTTTTCTGGGATCTTTGAAAAGCTTCCCTGGAACGCAGGCTCTGCTTGCTACTGCAACAGCAGCCCAAACAACCACTGTGGCCTCCACTCTGTCTCAGGCACTTCACAATGAGGATTACGAATGCCAGGAATGAAATAGCAGAGACGGAAGCTAGAGCGATTATTAAATACAGGGTTATAGCAGACATGCCCTTTTGCTTTGCAGACGTGTCCCTGAATTCAGAGGAAGTCTCTGAGCCATTTTCTTCTACAGTTATGTCGATAGGCACAGAGGAAGAGAGTGGGGGCACCCCATTGTCTTTCACTACAATGACAAGATTCTGAATGGCCTCGTCCAGATCTTGTAATTTACGCACAGTCCTTATTTCCCCAGTGTAAGTCGCCACACGGAACAGGCCAGTGTCTTTGCTTTGTGGAATGCTGTAGGAAAGCCATGCATTATGGCCACTGTCAGGATCAACAGCTACTATCTTGGTTATAAGGTAGCCTGCCTCAGCAGAGCGAGGGACTGTAAGCTGCAGAGATGAGCCTTTCGGGAAAGATGGATACACCACTGCAGGGGCATTGTCATTTAGGTCCAAGACAAATACATGCACTGTCACGTTAGAGCTCAGTGAAGGTATGCCAGAATCTTTTACCTGCACATGGATTTGGAAAACTTTAACCTGCTCGTAGTCAAAGGAGCGCATGGAGTAAATGTTCCCATTCTCCGAGTTAATGTACACATAAGAGGACACAGATGTTCCTTGGATTGTGCTGTCCAAGACAGAATAGGAAAGCTGGGAGTTTTTGCCCACATCAGCATCAAATGCTGTTACAGAACAAATAGTGGCTCCGGGGGCATTGTTTTCTTGTATGTGGACTGTATATGAAGGTTGAGAAAACACAGGAGCATTGTCATTGACATCTGAAATACTGACAGGCAGGATTATACTAGAGGATAGTGGAGGGGAACCCGAATCAGTGGCTGTGACCGTGATGTTGTATTCAGGAACTGTTTCACGATCCAGGGGACCATCAGTTATCAAGGAGTAGTGGCCCTGAAAGGAAGACTTTAATTTAAATGGCATGCTTTCAGGTATCTGCATAAGCACCTCCCCATTTTGCCCTGAGTCCCGATCCCTTACACTAATGAGCGCAATTACAGTTCCAGGTAAAGCATTCTCTACAACAGGACTGGACAGGGACGTTATTGTCACCTCTGGAGCATTATCATTCACATCAATCACTTCCACTTTAATGTTACAAGATCCTTCCAAAGCAGGGCTTCCTTTATCTCTGGCTTGTATATTAATATCATAAACATTGCCTTCCTCAAAATCTATGACACCATTTACTGTGATTTCACCAGTTCTGGGGTCCACACTGAACAGCTGGCGAACTGTTTCTGAGGTGTACTTGCTAAATAAATAGAATATTTCACCATTCAGCCCATAATCCATATCAGATGCATTTAGTTTTGCGACTATTGTACCAGTTGACGAGTTTTCAAGTAGCGTTACCTTTTCAACTGCCTTATCAAAGACTGGTGCATTATCATTTACGTCAAGTATTTTGATAATTACATTAGTAATCCCAGATTTCTGAGGTGTTCCTCCATCAAATGCAGTAAGAAGCAGATTATACACAGATTGCTTTTCCCTGTCAAGAGCTTTCTCTAGTACCAGTTCAGGAAATTTACTGCCATCACTTTTTGTCTCCACGTTTAAAATAAAACAGTCATTTGGGCTCAGAACATAGGTGCGTAAAGAATTGGAGCCCACATCTGGATCCTGTGCGCGCTCAAGGTGAAATTTTGTTCCCGGTGTAGCAGCTTCTGAAATCTCCAACGATATATTTTTGGTTGGGAATTGAGGTGCGTTGTCATTCACATCCAGTATTTGTACTTCAACTCGGTACGATTCCAAAGGGTTTTGAAGCACGAACTGAAGGTGCAGGGAACAGGTTAAGCTTAACCCACATATCCGTTCTCGGTCTATTTTATCTTTAATAACCAAAGCTCCGCTCTCCGAGCTTACCTCGAAATACTGCACACTGGAATCAGAGACAACTCGCAGGTTGCGTTCAGAAATCTTTGCTACATCCAGTCCTAAATCTTTTGCAATATTTCCAACAAAAGCACCAGTGTTTAATTCTTCTGGGACGGAATATTTAAGCTGTCCGTAAGCACAAATCCAATGACAGGAAACATAGAAACACAATACTTGCCAGTGCAAAGCTCGTTTCCTTTTTCTGCATTCCATTGTGGAAAAAATCCAGTTCGTCAGACCAAATATACAGCTTAACATGTATTTATAAATTCATGGGGTCTTGTCAAGCAGCCACTGCCAGCAGTAACACTAATTCGCAGAAAACAGCCATTACTCGTTAAAAAGACACTATAAAGCGCTGATTTTGGAAAAATAAAATAAAAAAAGGAAAACAGAAATCCATCTCGTCTCACATGTAATTCCAAGCACTGAGGGGTTACGCTGCTTTGCAAGGGGCGGGGGAGTTGATCGCTGAACAGAATCCAGCACCTTATTGGTGGACAGCACCACGCATTTCCTCCAATAGCTGTTACAGAATCTCTTAAAGGAATAGACTGCCTGCAGTAAGACTGAATGCACGCCTGAATTGCAGGAGGTCGATGCTGATTTACAAACCGCATTTTCTGCATATTCAAGCCTTACATAATGTATATAGCTCTAGCAAATGCGACAAAGGAAATGGTTCAGTCACTTCTGACAATTTAAACACCAATAACAGCAAATAATAATATGTATATTTGGCTGTATAAAAAAGGATCTTTGTTTTAAAATACATGCCTTGGAATAATAATAATAATAATAATAATAATAATAATAATAATAATAATAATAATAATAATAATAATAATAATAAATAAATTAATTAATTAATTAATTAATTAATTAATACCATGTATAATACCAAGACAGGAACATGTTATTTAATTTAGCTTTTACCATTGGAGGATAAGTGCCTCCAAAACAATTGATTGAAACTGAGTAATTAAACTTCGCCACCAGGTGTCGCAGTGAAGGCATGCTGGACCTCGCAATAGAAACAATGGCCTGTTCAAATCGAACTCATAGCATTGCTCTGTATTTGACGTTAAAAGTAAAATCATCACAAAACACATTATTATTATTATTATTATTATTATTATTATTATTATTATTATTATTATTAACATGATACTAAAGCATGTTTAAAATACTGCTACTACTGCTGCTGCTGCTGCTACTACTACTAATGCTACAGATGTTGTTTTACAATGTATAACTGTGCTCCTGAGCACAGATAATAATAATAATAATAATAATAATAATAATAATAATAATAATAATAATAATAATACACAAAGGCAATCTGGGGCTTTATATCCTCACCTTGTTTCATTTAAGAGTGTTCCAATTGTTGACACTAGGGGAGCTGATATTGTCCATGGGTGAACTCAAAGACTTAACAAACATAAATGCACTCCTGTCAGAAACAGGGGAGAAACAAGATCTGTAGCACTGTATTTGGGAAGGTATTCCACCTCCCCCCACTTCCACATACTGTACAGGTCTGTCAACATTATACTGGGAATGAAAATTGCCACCGGCATACTTATATAAACCCTTCAGATTCCTCTGCTTTCTGCAGCAACAGTTACATAGCATTGTCCATCATTCCTGGCGAATAAAGGCAAATAAAGTCAGAAAGAAAATAACCAAGAGAGGTGAGTGCAACCCCTGCAGCATTGTCATTCACATCTGTGATGTCCACTGTCACAATGCGTGTTCAACCATTGCGGGGGAGCCCAGGTCATGTGCTGGCATTTCCAGCTCATAGACAGCTGAGTGTTCAAAATCGAGGTTCCTCCGAACACAAATTCCACCCGTTTTTGGATCAGGACTAAAGATACTGTTTAAAGGGTCTTGATTGTGACTCGTCTAAATCAGTAGCATTGAGTTTAATCACTAAAGTATCCAGAGGTGAATTTTCCATTACACTAATCTTGTAGGATAATTCATCAAAAAATACAGGGTGGTTATCATTGGCATCCAACACATTATTATTATTATTATTATTATTATTATTATTATTATTATTATTATTATTATTATTATTATTATTATTATTAACAACTTATGAAACACCACTTCACCGTCAGACGACACTAACTTTTAAAGAGTAAATGGCGCCACCTAGCCACACTATAGGACAAAGCCAGACCGTATACATATTTGTACTTCAAACGTTTTCAAAATGAAGTAAATTAATTTAACAACACTTCTTCAAAAAGAATGCAGATTGCTGCAACTGTTAGAGAATACATTGTGTGCTTTCCAAACTATGAATACCCCACTTCACAATCCTAGCCGAAAACAGAGTTCACATTGTGTAATGAACACACACCCTTTTTTTGAAGACGAAGAAATTTGTCCTCAAACATTTACATATAAAATAAAAAAAAAAATAAAAACAGGCAATTATTTTACAACGAACTTCAATCTAAATACAGGAGCAAAATATTAATTTCAGTCAATGCTCACCTGCTGAAATGCATTATTGTCGGTATTGTCAACACAACTTACAGCATCCTTGAAACTAGATTCACCGCTGGGCTTAAGAAACGTGAAATCACTCGCCTCTGACACGGGTGAGAAGCATGACCTATAGGACTGGCTCTGAGACAGCATGTCACCTCCTAGCACTTCAACGTACTTTATAGGGCCGTCCGTGTTTAACTGTATTTGCAGGTTTCTGTTTGCGTGTTTATATCCATCGTTAGAAGCAGCACGTCTGAAATATCTATTTCTAATGCACTTCACTGTTAATATAACAACAGTCAGGAAAGAAATAGCAGAAATTGATGCTAGGGATATTATCAAGTAGCGAGTTATGTTACTATAATGATAACCATGTGTTTTAGATGTATCGTGATAGTCTAATATGGGTTCATAGACACCGTCTTCTAATGATATGGTAACTGTAACTGTAGCTGACTGCACTGGCTCCCCATTGTCCTTTATTTCTATAACAAGCCGCTGGGAGGCGTCATCTTGCTCCAGAGCACCGCGTTTAGTCCTAATCTCCCCAGTATGAAGAGCCACGCTGAACAAGGTGTCATCTGTAGCCTGTATAAGCCGATAGGAAATCCACGCGTTCTGACCAGAGTCTGCATCCACTGCCGTCACTTTAGTGACGAGGTATCCTGCTTTAGCAGACATGGGCATTTTCTGATGAGGAAGAGAACCCATTTCAGCCGAAGGATATATAACAGCAGGCGCATTGTCGTTTTGGTCCAAAATAAACACACTGACAGTCACGTTGCTGCTTAGGGACGGAGACCCTTGGTCTTTTACCTGTACTTGGATCTGGAAAACTTTTATTTGTTCATAGTCAAATGAATGCCCCGTATAAATGCTGCCATTTTCTGAATTGATGTAAATATATGAGGAAACAGACAGATCTTGTACCCGGGTATCCAAAACTGAATAGGAGAGCTGAGAGTTTGTATCCAAGTCGGGATCAGAAGCAGACACTGAACATAACAATTTCCCCGGGACGTTGTTTTCTTTCATATACACAGAGTAGGATGGCTGTGAGAAGCGCGGAGGGTTGTCGTTGACATCTAAAATATTAACAGTGATTATTTTCTTGGATGAGAGAGGCGGTGACCCCGAGTCAGTTGCAATTATTTCTATATTGTACTGAGGAAATGCTTCACGGTCCAAGAGGGCATCAGTTATCAATGCGTAGTGGTTTGTAAAGGAAGGTTTCAATGTAAATGGATATTCTGGAGGTACTTGTAAATGTATCTTTCCATTGTCTTCAGAATCTAAATCCCTCGCACTTATCAAGGCTATTACAGTTCCAATGGCTGCATCTTCCATAACAGGACTCGGCAATGAAGTCAGAATGATTTCTGGAGTATTATCGTTCATATCCTCAATTGCAATTTGAACAGTGCAGCGACCCTCCATTTCTGGGTTACCCTTGTCTTTAGCAAGCACATCAAATTTATACAAACTAGACACCTCGTAATCCAATTGCTCCTTTACGGTTATCTCTCCTGTCTTTTCAATTATACTAAACACCTTGCGTACAGTTTCCGGCGTATGTTCACCGAAATAATACAATATTTCTCCATTAGCTCCTTCATCTAAGTCAGTGGCTTTAAGTTGTACAACTACAGTCCCTTGAGGAACATTTTCATTCAGGGTTATTTCATGAAAACCTTTATCAAATTGAGGTGCGTTGTCATTTATATCAAGAACCATAACAGTGATCTCTGTGCTACCAGATTTTGCAGGACTTCCACCGTCTACAGCTGTCAACACCAGCTGGTGAACAGGCTCCTTTTCTCTGTCCAGTGACTTTTCCAATACTAATTCAGGTATTTTGGCGCCATCCTTTTGAGTCTTAACATTCAAAACGAAATAATCGTTCATGTTTAAATGATAAGTTCTTAATGTGTTCGTGCCAACATCAGGATCCTGCGCACTTTCCAAGGGAAATCGCGCGCCTGGAGCTACGAGCTCGGCGATCTTTAAAACATGTTCTTTTGTAAGAAAATCAGGCGCGTTGTCGTTAATATCTCCAATTTCAATCTCAACCCGATACAGCTGCAATGGTGTTTCAACAATAATTTCCAGGGGTAACAAGCAACTGGCGCTTTGTCCACATAGATATTCCCTGTCGATTCTCTCACTCACAACCAAATCGCCCTTTCCCAAATCCACAGTAAAATATTGCTTACCCGCTTCAGAAGCTATCCGCAGCTTACGGTGGGGAATTTCAGCTAAATCAAGTCCCAAATCCTTTGCTATATTCCCGACAAAGGAACCCTTATTTAACTCTTCTGGAATTGTGTATCGAATCTGTCCATATGTTGTATTCCACAAGAGAAAGAAATGAAACAACCACAGCGCCTGCCATTTCAAGATCTCTTTTCTTGTCCCACTTTTCATTTCCCAATACGTTTAAAATAGATTTTCAAGAAAAGATGTTCTTGAAATGAATATAAAAATTACATATCCAAAGAAATTATCTGAATATGAAGCAGCATTAATGTATTAAGATCTGAATACTGTTTGAAATAATTACTGTATGGGTGGATGTGCACACGGCTTTCTCTCTCCCAACTCTCTGCATTGGAAGGGTTACCGTGCTATGACTGGGGGAGGGAGTAGATCTCCAAGCCCAGTTCATCACTTTATTGGCGCACAGCGCCACACAGGCTTACCCAATAGAAACTGTATAACACTTTAAAGGTACAGTAGCCTTTCATTTTAATGTCGGGCGTTTGCATAGCTGATTTTCATTTTAAATACCTTTTATACTGAGTATAATTCAGTTGTGGAATGGCTAAATGTCCGCTTAATATTTATAATTAAACAAAAAGATCATATACTTTGTTTTCTAACTGCATTTATTATTATTATTATTATTATTATTATTATTATTATTATTATTATTATTATTATTATTATTATTATTATCTGTGCTCAGGAGCACAGTTATACATTGTAAAACAACATCTGTAGCATTAGTAGTAGTAGTAGTAGTAGTATTTTAAACATGCTTTAGTATCATGTTAATAATAATAATAATAATAATAATAATAATAATAATAATAATAATAATAATAATCACTAAATAGTGTTAGGTGTTCTGTCGTTTAAACTATACAAATAGTATTTAACTCACATTCAGCATGACGTGATTTTCTTTCCTTTTGATTATTATCTGAAAATGAAGCACCGTCTGCCTAAGTGACACAGAAGCGCTGTGTGTGATAAGGAACCCCTGCTGGTCTCACAGCTGAATACTTCTGTTTATTGTGGCACAGCGCCACACGCGGTTAAAATGCGTTCTTTAAATTTCAAAATCCTAGCAATCACTTCAGCACTGGTACTCATAACACACAAAGAAAACTGGCTAAATGCATTCCACTCACAGACTATCATTCTGATTTGGATGAAATTAAAATTCACATCGCTTTTAAACATTCATTGTAGCTACATCTACACCAAATCTCTTACAACGTAATAATAGAAGGTATTTCAAAAGCTTTAACCTTTTTTTATCATTAGGTCATATTATCATATATATTACTATGTACATTTGTAATATCGCTGTCAATCAGCTATGACTATATATATATATATATATATATATATATATATATATATATATATATATATATATATATATATATATATATATATATATCATGTCAGAAATCATAAACGTCAGCAGCATTATCAAGCTAGCCTTATTACTGCAATTTCCATGTTTAGCTGTGGGAGTTGGTAGACAAAGAAAGCTAATTAACATGAAATCACTCTTATCTGACAATCGAGATACGCTTGGGTTGGAGTGCTGACATTAAACCCTTTATATCCGGTTCTGATTGTTTAATAGGTTAATCAGAACTAAACTGCATTTGAAGCATACTGCTTAGGTGTGCAATTGTACTCGGTTCTCTCTGTCGTTTGCAGGAACCAGTGTGTCAAAAACAAAATAAGAGAAACTACAGCTGGTGAAGTAATGAAATAAAATGTTAACTTGGATTATTCTCCGAGAGGGGAAGCACCACTGAACCCGGAACATCACTTTCTCTGAGAAGGGAGATGATCGCGGAATACTTTTCAGCACCTTATTGATGAACAGCGCCACAGACATACAGGAGAGAGCATGCTGCCGACACAACTTTAAAGCGACTTTAAAGCTTTCTTTCTTTCTTTCTTTCTTTCTTTCTTTCTTTCTTTCTTTCTTTCTTTCGGTTTGCGGTGCTATATCAAGGGGATAACTGTTGTCTAACGCAATGTTTCTTATGCCCTCTGTCCCTTTGGTCCTTTGCCTCAGTCTTGTCTCTGCATTAAGTTTAACACAGAAAAGAAACAACAATGATCTACATCTTGATATATCACCACAAAAGGGAATGTTAAAACATATTTCCAGGATATAAAGCGATCCTGAATATGTGCGATTTAACAAAAAAAAACACAATAAGGTTTAAGTTTAAGTAATAAACATGGTTTCTTAATCGGTTTTTTTATGGTTTCATTGCTTACTTTCATTTAGTTTAAAAAACACATGTGTATCTTGTTGTATTTGATCACTAAGGGTTTATATTGGGCATATGCTCTTTCAAATAACTGAGAGCTTGAACAAACCAGGGTGCAAAACTAGCGAATTAACACAAATGCATTTTATATTGCTAAGAAATGTTCTTTTGTAAGAGAGTTTGCTGAGGGAAGCAGGAACATTGCAAAATGTAAAGCTGCTGCTGCTGCTGCTGCTGTAGATAATCTGAAGATATTAAAACCATAGAACTGACTTCAGTGTATGTTTTAATTGTAAAAGGATTACTGCGTGCATGCCTTTCTTTAAAAGATCAGTCAGCCAGTTGCTGGTGGATCAGTAGTTTTGCTGCCATTTAGGAATGAGACATTATTTCAAGTAAGCATCTCAGCTTTACAATATGAACTACATAGCACATGCATTCTATTTGTGAAGCACTTTTCTCCACTGTTGCTACTGATGCTGCTCACTTCACTTTTCTAGTATGTGATTTCTTATCTGTTATGTGTGTTCTGTATAATATGCTATTCATCTTGCTAGATATAAGATGGGGGAGCATATACATGTTGCACTGTGCACCAAGCCCCAACGTGCCCTGAACGCTGTAGAATGATAATATGCCAACCCACAATCAGCTATGTTTGCTGCAACAGCAAGTGGGCATGGCAAATAATGATCTAAACAGGAAAAACAACACCAACAGATAATTCTACAGAGCACAGTAGTAGATTATATAAAGTATCCCTATATTGTAACAAAAAAGTAAAACCCACAAGTAATATGAGTCAGCTCTTGATTACAATATGTATATTATTTTAATATGTTTGTTGTTGGTGCAGATAATGAAGTAGTATCATTATTGCATGAAATAACTAATTTGTGTATAAGTTATGTGTGTATAATTGCATTAATCCCAGGATAGTCTCTGTAACTCGCCTTGGATCAAGGCGTCTGCTAAATAAACTACTACTACTACTAATAATAATATGTTAAAAAACATTCTACTTCTTGGCACAAAGAACCCTAACCTCCTGTGCATCACATCATGTAAGTGATCTGTCCTCTGATAACTTTCACTCCAGATCTGCACCATCTCTCTATGGGATCTTAGAAGTTGGATATAATTACCTTTAATTTCTTCATTTTATTGAGCTGCATTGCTTCTACTGTATACACCAAGTAAAACCAACAACATTATAAGCAGATACTATGCATCACAAACCCATTTACTCTGCTCGAATGAAACCTCTGAACCAACCCCCCACGCCCACACACATTCAACCTCCATGAATCAGAAATGTGGGCACAGTTACATAAAATCCAAGCCCATAAAACTCCAATCATATCAGGAGTTGCATTACATTACAGTACAACACTTTTTTTTTAAATTTGTGAAATTATTATTCTAAAAAAAAAAATAAATAAAATAGGGGATCCTTTTGTGAGAGCACCAGTACATAAACTATCAAATGTTTTTCACCTAAACTATTTGATATATAATGCAATATAAATTATTACAAATAGAATAATAGCAAATATGTAATCATACAAACTATTTATTAAAGTATATAGATACAGGCCCATATTAGCCGCTGTGGATAAAATGCAGACAACCTGCCACTCCATACTGCATGTATGGCATGGGCAATCACACAGTGAAAAATCCAGCCCATTAACTCTGTCTATCTAGCATGCTATACAAAAACTAATTCACAACAATCAGGTTGTACCAAATCTAACAAATCATACTCGTATTCTTTTCCTACATTCTATACTATTTGTTTATTTATGTTATGGAAACGATCAACATAATGGGTTGTAACTGTAACTGGTCTGTGCTTGCAATCTAAAGTATATATATGTTTTAATGTAGCAATTATTGCACAGTACAAAGTCACTGCAATGTCTTTATCAACGAAGGCTCACCTGTATGGAAGGGTCTGTGTCATCAATTAGATTCCTCTCCTTCTGCGCGTGCAGCATGGTCTCTGCAGCACTCGGGTCAGCACTTAAAACACCTTGGCTACAAGGTCTGATGTATTTGAATTCGCTCTTTCCCGAATCGTTTGTTAAACACACCTCGTAATTGTACACATGTCGAAGTGTTCCTGTCCCCCCAACGTCTGCATACTGGGGTGGGTAATATGGAATAGCAGGGAGGTTTCCGTTTGATTTATAAAACAGTCTGGATTGTCTCCATTTGCAGAACTTTACTGACAACAGAATTATTATGGAAACAATAAAAAGAAAGGAAACTGTAGCCAATGACACCACTAAATAAAATGTCAGATTTTCATTGTAATTCTTATCTTGTGAGACGTCGCTAAATTCTGAAAGTACTTCAGGGAAGCTGTCTGCAACCGCCACGTTCACATTCACTGTAGCTGAACGAGAGGGCTGACCATTGTCCTCCACTAAAACAACAAGTCTTTGTTTCACAGCATCTTTGTCAACAACCTGGCGCAACGTCCTTATCTCCCCATTTTGCAGTCCCACATCAAAAAGTGTCCTGTCTGTAGCTTTGTGCAGTTTGTATGAGAGCCACGCATTCTGTCCAGAGTCAGCATCAACAGCTACCACTTTAGTGACGAGATAGCCAACATCAGCTGTACGCGGCAGCATTTCAGCCACCAGAGAGCCTTCAGGTTGTACTGGATAGAGAATCTGAGGCGTATTGTCGTTCTGGTCTTGCACAAAGATGTTTACAGTCACGTTGCTACTAAGAGGTGGAGAACCTCCATCCTGAGCTTTAACGTGGATTTGAAAGTCTCTTATTTGTTCATAGTCAAATGACCGCACAGCATAAATGATACCAGAGTCTGAATTAACTGAAATATAGGACGATACTGGCGTCATATTAATTTGTTTTTCTTCAAGAAAGTAAGAAATACGCGCATTCTGGCTCCAGTCTGAGTCTTTGGCTTGTAAAGAAAATATAGATACTCCCGGGGAATTGTTTTCCATCACATAAGCGGTGTATACGTCCTGGTCGAATTTCGGTGCATTGTCGTTAACATCAGATATCGCCAGTTGTATTGTCAGGTTACTCGACAGAGGAGGCTCTCCCTCGTCTGTTGCAGTGATGGTTATGTTATATTCAGAGACTGTTTCACGGTCTAAAATACTTCCTGTCACTAAACTATAGTAGTTCGTTAAGGACGACTTGATTTTAAAAGGCAGATTTCTGTCAATTGAACAACGAACCTGCCCGTTTTTCCAGAATCTAGATCTTCAACATTAATCATAGCTATCACAGTTCCAGGTAAGGAGTCTTCGGGTATTGGACTCGAGAATGACATCATAGTTACAGATGGAACGTTATCATTGATGTCAATAATTTCAATTATTACTTTACCAGAGTCTGTAAGACCGCCATGGTCTGTTGCTTGTATGTTAATCTCATACATTTTAGCTTTCTCAAAATCCAGTTGCCCTATCACTTTGATTTCACCAGTATTTGGATCTAGCTCAAATAGCTCCGAAATACTGCGAGTCGTGTGGGAAAACGAGTAGCTTACTTCTGCATTTGACCCTGTATCTGCATCAAATGCATTTACTGTCGTCACTATTGTGCCTTTTAATGCATTTTCAAGCACAGTCGCTTTGTAAGCTGACTGGCTAAAAACGGGAGCATTGTCGTTTGCATCAAGGACAACAACATGGATGTTAACTGTACCAGACCTCTGAGGGTCCCCGCCATCGACAGCAGTTAATATTACAGAATGGTGTTCCTGCTTTTCTCGATCCAGCGGTATTTGCAGCATCATCTCTACATATTTACTGCCATCCGGACGGGAGTGTGTTTTTAAAATAAAATGATCACTTGGTTTCAGTGAATAGCTTTGGAGAGTGTTAACACCCACATCAGGGTCCATGGCGCTTTCTAGTAAGAAACGCGCACCTGGTATAGCTAACTCGCTTATTTGTAGTGTAACTTCATTTTTGGGAAATGTGGGAGCATTGTCGTTAATATCAATAATTTCTACTGTAACACGAAAGAGTTCCATGGGGTTTTCAAGAATAATTTCAAAACTCAAACTGCATGGAGACGCTTGCTCACATAACCGTTCCCTGTCTATTCTTTCTTTAACAACCAATTGCCCTTTATCCACATTCAGATCCATGTACTCGGTACTGCTTCGAGTAAAAATACGAGCTCTGCCAGATGCCAGTCTTTTAAGATCTAACCCCAAGTCTTGTGCAACATTACCGACAAACGATCCCTTTTTCATTTCTTCTGGGATAGTATATCGAATCTGTCCATAAACTACGTCTGTAGCAAACACACACAAGAGGAAGAATTGTACTTGCCATTTTAGTGTCCAGCCTATGTTTTTCCAGCCGGTTTCAAGACGACCAAACCCACGATTTAGCATGATAAATATTCGATTTTGCACATTACTGCTGACTTGTAATCGTCCAAAAACGGTCTTACAAACAAATACGGATACAAATATGCCTCTAGTAAATAATCTCGTCCAAAATGTGCTGCATTTCTGTATCCGCAGTTTCTGTATTGTAATCCACGCACTGTATAACGAGCTGCTGTTTCTGTCTGTCTTATACTGAGCAATAACAGGGGAGGTCCTGCTGGATCCGTGCTTGAAGAACATCGCCTCATTGATCAACAGCGGCACTTAGAGTCAAATTCTAAAACTGCACAAGATAGTTAAAGCAAAATAATACTTTAGTATTCTGTAGAAAACTTACAATTCTTTTTTTTTAATTTTTTTTTTACCAGATATCGGTGAAGAAATCTATTCAATATGCTAATGTTTAAACAGAAAGGAAGAACAATAGAAAACTGGAGTGTTCTATAATGATGGTGTGTACAGTGTATACAGAGAACAGCCAATGTGAGGATTGCACTGATAACACGTGCATGGTTATTAGAACATCAAATCAATCATCTGCTTACTTTAAAAACAACGCTTTACATCGAATTGACATGAGTTTGAGTTGAAAGTGAAATCTATACAACGAATGCACTCTGCTGTTCAGATAAGTGTAATCCTATAAGAACGTGTATAGAACGCAGCTTTGCATTCTGTGTTTAGTTATTTACGGTTTTCGTGGCGCCGAATAACATCGCTACCTATTGTGGCAGCAACATATATTGTAAAAGAATAGACTTGGGATTTCCAGTTGCAAGACAGAAGGTAGTTTTAACATTACTATTTGGATTAGTAACACAATATTGTTTTTCAGAATTAACATAATCAATACATTTTTAAAATGATATTTTATTTTAAGATAAACTATTATAAACTGAAAAAAGACGCATTTAAATGTATGACGAACTACGAACTTATTACAAAGACTTTGAACATGGTATGGTATTCGATACATCTTTTTGTTAGAATTGCCACTGATTTCATTTTGCAACCGTGGGGAAAAAAAGCATTAGGAGCATTAGGTTCGCTTATAATGGTGTATTGGAGGACACAGACAAGCATAGTCACTCGCAATCATATATACAATAACAATAACACATACGATCTAAGCACCTGATTAAATATGGTTAAACCATAATCACTGTGTTGAGATGCTCCATAAAAAACATTGGAGGGAGAACTTTCTGGTCCAGCAAATTATAAGCATTTACACATGTATATACTGCTACGAAAATATAGCCTAATATGGGCCTTTATAAACAAAGGCTCACCTGTGTGTAAATATCCGTGTCTTGTGTGAAGTTCTTCTCCTTCTGCACGTGGAGCATTGTCTCTGCAGCACTGGGGTCAACACTTACAAGACTTTGACTGCACGGTCTGATATACTTGAATTCGCTCTTTCCCGAATCAGTCGTTAAACACACTTTGTAATTGTACACGTGGCGAAGAGTTCCAGTCCCACCAACGTCTGCATATTGAGGAGGGTAATATGAACTTGGAATTACAGGGAGGTTTCCTTTTGATTTATAAAACAGTCTGGATTGTCTCCATTTGCAGAACTTTACTGACAACAGAATTATAATTGAGACAATAAAAAGAAAGGAAACTGTAGCCAATGATACCACCAAATAAAATGTCAGATTTTCGCTGTAATCCTTAATCTGCGTGACGTCACTGAACTCTGAAAGTACTTCAGGGAAGCTGTCTGCAACCGCCACGTTCACATTGACTGTAGCTGAACGAGAGGGCTGACCATTGTCCTCCACTAAAACAACAAGTCTTTGTTTCACAGAGTCTTTGTAAACAACCTGGCGCAACGTCCTTATCTCCCCATTTTGCAGCCCCACTTCAAAAAGTGTCCTGTCTGTAGCTTTGTGCAGTTTGTATGAGAGCCACGCATTTTGTCCAGAGTCAGAATCAACAGCTACCACTTTAGTCACGAGATAGCCAACATCAGCTGAACGAGGCACCATTTCAGCCACCAGAGAGCCTTCAGTTTGTACTGGATAGAGAATCTGAGGCGCATTGTCGTTTTGGTCTTGCACAAAGATGTTTACAGTCACGTTGCTGCTAAGTGATGGTGAACCTCCATCCTGCGCCTTAACGTGGATTTGGAACTCTCTGATTTGCTCATAATCAAACGAGCGCACTGCGTAAAGTACTCCACTGTCTAAATTGATAGAAATATATGATGATACAGGCGTTCCATTGAAAGTTGATTCTTCAAGAAAGTAAACTATTCGAGCGTTCTGGTTCCAATCAGCGTCTCGAGCTTGCACAGAAAAGATAGATACTCCCGGGGAGTTGTTTTCAATCACATGTGCGGTATATAATGCCTGATTGAAAGTAGGCGCATTGTCGTTAACGTCAGATATTTTCAGTGTTATCGTCTGGTTACTGGAAAGTGAGGGCGATCCTTCGTCTATGGCTGTAATGGTAATGTTATATTCTGAGATCTTTTCACGATCCAACATATTTTCAGTTACTAAACTATAGTAGTTAGTTAATGAGGATTTTATTTCGAAAGGGATATGTTTGTTAATTAAACAGTTAACCTTTCCATTGTTACCAGAATCTAGGTCTTGGACGTTAATCATAGCTATGGCGGTTCCGGGTTTTGAGTCTTCAGGTACTGGACTCGAGAATGACATGATAGTTATGACAGGGACATTGTCATTTACATCAACTATTTCAACGATTATTTTAGTAGAATCTGTTAGCCCACCATGGTCTTTTGTCTGAGCGTTTATTTGATATAACTTCGCTTTTTCATAATCGATTTCTCCTGCTACTGTTATTTCGCCATTATTTGGATTAAGGTCGAACAATTCACCAATACTGTCAGTGACGTGAGTAAATGAATAGGTTACATGCCCATTAGATCCCTTATCCTTAGCTCTCACACCCTAGTCTCTGTAAGTCGCCTTGGATAAAGGCGTCTGCTAAATAAACAAATAATAATAATAATAATAATATAAAGCGATCCTGAATATGTGCGATTTAACAAGAAAAAAACACAACAAGGTTTAAGTTTAAGTAATAAACATGGTTTCTTAATCGGTTTTTTATGGTTTCATTGCTTACTTTCATTTAGTTTAAAAAAACACATGTGTATCTTGTTGTATTTGATCACTAAGGGTTTATATTGGGCATATGCTCTTTCAAATAACTGAGAGCTTGAACAAACCAGGGTGCAAAACTAGCGAATTAACACAAATGCATTTTATATTGCTAAGAAATGTTCTTTTGTAAGAGAGTTTGCTGAGGGAAGCAGGAACATTGCAAAATGTAAAGCTGCTGCTGCTGCTGCTGCTGCTGTAGATAATCTGAAGATATTAAAACCATAGAACTGACTTCAGTGTATGTTTTAATTGTAAAAGGATTACTGCGTGCATGCCTTTCTTTAAAAGATCAGTCAGCCAGTTGCTGGTGGATCAGTAGTTTTGCTGCCATTTAGGAATGAGGCAATATTTCAAGTAAGCATCTCAGCTTTACAATATGAACTACATAGCACATGCATTTTATTTGTGAAGCACTTTTCTCCACTGTTGCTACTGATGCTGCTCACTTCACTTTTCTAGTATGTGATTTCTTATCTGTTATGTGTGCTCTGTATAATATGCTATTCATCTTGCTAGATATAAGATGGGGGAGCATATACATGTTGCACTGTGCACCAAGCCCCAAAGTGCCCTGAACGCTGTAGAATGATAATATGCCAACCCACAATCAGCAATGTTTGCTGCAACAGCAAGTGGGCATGGCAAATAATGATCTAAACAGGAAAAACAACACCAACAGATAATTCTACAGAGCACAGTAGTAGATTATATAAAGTATCCCTATATTGTAACAAAAAAGTAAAACCCACAAGTAATATGAGTCAGCTCTTGATTACAATATGTATATTATTTTAGTATGTTTGTTGTTGGTGCAGACAATGAAGTAGTATCATTATTGCATGAAATAACTAATTTGTGTATAAGTTATGTGTGTATATTATTATTATTATTATTATTTGTTTATTTAGCAGATGCCTTTATCCAAGGCGACTTACAGAGACTAGGGTGTGTGAACTATGCATCAGCTGCAGAGTCACTTACAATTACGTCTCACTGAAAGACGGAGTACAAGGAGGTTAAAAGTGACTTGCTCAGTGTCACACAATGAGTCAGTGGCTGAGGTGGGATTTGAACCGGGGACCTCCTGGTTACAAGCCCTTTTCTTTAACCACTGGACCACACAGCCTCCTATTAATTGCACTAATCCCAGGATAGTCTCTGTAAGTCAACTTGGATCAAGGCATCTGCTAAATAAACTACTACTACTAATAATAATAATATGTTAAAGCACATTCTACTTCTTGGCACAAAGAACCCTAACCTCCTGTGCATCACATCATGTAAGTGATCTGTCCTCTGATAACTTTCACTCCAGATCTGCACCATCTCTCTATGGGATCTTAGAAGTAGGATATAATTACCTTTAATTTCTTCATTTTATTGAGCTGCATTGCTTCTACTGTATACACCAAGTAAAACCAACAACATTATAAGCAGATACTATGCATCACAAACCCATTTACTCTGCTCGAATGAAACCTCTGAACCAACCCCCCACGTCCACACACATTCAACCTCCATGAATCAGAAATGTGGGCACAGTTACATAAAATCCAAGACCATACAACTCCAATCATATCAGGAGTTGCATTACATTACAGTACAACACTTTTTTTTAAAATTTGTGAAATTATTATTCTAAAAAAATAAAAAAATAAATAAAATAGGGGATCCTTTTGTGAGAGCACCAGTACATAAACTATCAAATGTTTTTCACCTAAACTATTTGATATATAATGCAATATAAATTATTACAAATAGAATAATAGCAAATATGTAATCATACAAACTATTTATTAAAGTATATAGATACAGGCCCATATTAGCCGCTGTGGATAAAATGCAGACAACCTGCCACTCCATACTGCATGTATGGCATGGGCAATCACACAGTGAAAAATCCAGCCCATTAACTCTGTCTATCTAGCATGCTATACAAAAACTAATTCACAACAATCAGGTTGTACCAAATCTAACAAATCATACTCGTATTCTTTTCCTACATTCTATACTATTTGTTTATTTATGTTATGGAAACGATCAACATAATGGGTTGTAACTGTAACTGGTCTGTGCTTGCAATCTAAAGTATATATATGTTTTAATGTAGCAATTATTGCACAGTACAAAGTCACTGCAATGTCTTTATCAACGAAGGCTCACCTGTATGGAAGGGTCTGTGTCATCAATTAGATTCCTCTCCTTCTGCGCGTGCAGCATGGTCTCTGCAGCACTCGGGTCAGCACTTAAAACACCTTGGCTACAAGGTCTGATGTATTTGAATTCGCTCTTTCCCGAATCGTTTGTTAAACACACCTCGTAATTGTACACATGTCGAAGTGTTCCTGTCCCCCAACGTCTGCATACTGGGGTGGGTAATATGGAATAGCAGGGAGGTTTCCGTTTGATTTATAAAACAGCCTGGATTTTCTCCATTTGCAGAACTTTACTGACAACAGAATTATTATGGAAACAATAAAAAGAAAGGAAACTGTAGCCAATGACACCACTAAATAAAATGTCAGATTTTCATTGTAATTCTTATCTTGTGAGACGTCGCTAAATTCTGAAAGTACTTCAGGGAAGCTGTCTGCAACCGCCACGTTCACATTGACTGTAGCTGAACGAGAGGGCTGACCATTGTCCTCCACTAAAACAAGAAGTCTTTGTTTCACAGCATCTTTGTCAACGACCTGGCGCAACGTCCTTATCTCCCCATTTTGCAGTCCCACATCAAAAAGTGTCCTATCTGTAGCTTTGTGCAGTTTGTATGAGAGCCACGCATTCTGTCCAGAGTCAGCATCAACAGCTACCACTTTAGTGACGAGATAGCCAACATCAGCTGTACGCGGCACCATTTCAGCCACCAGAGAGCCTTCAGTTTGTACTGGATAGAGAATCTGAGGTGCATTGTCGTTCTGGTCTTGCACAAAGATGTTTACAGTCACGTTGCTACTAAGAGGTGGAGAACCTCCATCCTGAGCTTTAACGTGGATTTGAAAGTCTCTTATTTGTTCATAGTCAAATGACCGCACCGCATAAATGATACCAGAGTCTGAATTAATTGAAATATAGGAAGATACTGGTGTCATATTAATTTGTTTTTCTTCAAGAAAGTAAGAAATACGCGCATTCTGGCTCCAGTCAGAGTCTTTGGCTTGTAAAGAAAATATAGATACTCCCGGGGAATTGTTTTCCATCACATAAGCGGTGTATACGTCCTGGTCGAATTTCGGTGCATTGTCGTTAACATCAGATATCGCCAGTTGTATTGTCAGGTTACTCGACAGAGGAGGCTCTCCCTCGTCTGTTGCAGTGATGGTTATGTTATATTCAGAGACTGTTTCACGGTCTAAAATACTTCCTGTCACTAAACTATAGTAGTTCGTTAAGGACGACTTGATTTTAAAAGGCAGATTTCTGTCAATTGAACAACGAACCTGCCCGTTTTTTCCAGAATCTAGATCTTCAACATTAATCATAGCTATCACAGTTCCAGGTAAGGAGTCTTCGGGTATTGGACTCGAGAATGACATCATAGTTACAGATGGAACGTTATCATTGATGTCAATAATTTCAATTATTACTTTACCAGAGTCTGTAAGACCGCCATGGTCTGTTGCTTGTATGTTAATCTCATACATTTTAGCTTTCTCAAAATCCAGTTGCCCTATCACTTTGATTTCACCAGTATTTGGATCTAGCGCAAATAGCTCCGAAATACTGCGAGTCGTGTGGGAAAACGAGTAGCTTACTTCTGCATTTGACCCTGTATCTGCATCAAATGCATTTACTGTCGTCACTATTGTGCCTTTTAATGCATTTTCAAGCACAGTCGCTTTGTAAACTGACTGGCTAAAAACGGGAGCATTGTCGTTTGCATCAAGGACAACAACATGGATGTTAACTGTACCAGACCTCTGAGGGTCCCCGCCATCGACAGCAGTTAATATTAAAGAATGGTGTTCCTGCTTTTCTCGATCCAGCGGTATTTGCAGCATCATCTCTACATATTTACTGCCATCGGGACGGGAGTGTGTTTTTAAAATAAAATGATCACTTGGTTTCAGTGAATAGCTTTGAAGAGTGTTAACACCCACATCAGGGTCCACGGCGCTTTCTAGTAAGAAACGCGCACCCGGTAGAGCTGACTCGATTATTTGCAGTGTAACTTCATTTTTGGGAAATGTGGGAGCATTATCGTTAATATCAATAATTTCTACTGTAACACGAAAGAGTTCCATGGGGTTTTCAAGAATAATTTCAAAACTCAAACTGCATGGAGACGCTTGCTCACATAACCGTTCCCTGTCTATTCTTTCTTTTACAACCAATTGCCCTTTATCCACATTCAGATCCATGTACTCGGTACTGCTTCGAGTAAAAATACGAGCTCTGCCAGATGCCAGTCTTTTAAGATCTAACCCCAAGTCTTGTGCAACATTACCGACAAACGATCCCTTTTTCATTTCTTCTGGGATAGTGTATCGAATCTGTCCATAAACTACGTCTGTAGCAAACACACACAAGAGGAAGAATTGTACTTGCCATTTCAGTGTCCAGCCTATGTTTTTCCAGCCGGTTTCAAGACGACCAAACCCACGATTTAGCATGATAAATATTCGATTTTGCACATTACTGCTGACTTGTAATCGTCCAAAAACGGTCTTACAAACAAATACGGATACAAATATGAATCTAGTAAATAATCTCGTCCAAAATGTGCTGCATTTCTGTATCCGCAGTTTCTGTATTGTAATCCACGCACTGTATAACGAGCTGCTGTTTCTGTCTGTCTTATACTGAGCAATAACAGGGAGGTCCTGCTGGATCCGTGCTTGAAGAACATCGCCTCATTGATCAACAGCGGCACTTAGAGTCAAATTCTAAAACTGCACAAGATAGTTAAAGCAAAATAATACTTTAGTATTCTGTAGAAAACTTACAATTCTTTTTTATTTTTTTACCAGATATCGGTGAAGAAATCTATTCAATATGCTAATGTTTAAACAGAAAGGAAGAACAATAGAAAACTGGAGTGTTCTATAATGATGGTGTGTACAGTGTATACAGAGAACAGCCAATGTGAGGATTGCACTGATAACACGTGCATGGTTATTAGAACATCAAATCAATCATCTGCTTATTTTAAAAACAACGCTTTACATCGAATTGACATGAGTTTGAGTTTGAGTGTAAAATCTATACAGTGAATGCACTCTGCTGTTCAGAAAAGTGAAATCCTATAAGAACGTGTATAGAACGCAGCTTTGCATTCTGTGTTTAGTTATTTACGGTTTTCGTGGCGCCGTATTACATCGCTACCTATCGTGGCAGCAACATATATTGTTGAAGAATAGACTTGGGATTTCCAGTTGCAAGACAGAAGGTAGTTTTAACATTACTATTTGGATTAGTAACACAATATAGTTTTTCAGAATTAACGTAATCAATACCTCCTTTTTAAAATTAGATTTTATTTTAAAATAATCTATTATAAACTGAAAAAGACGCATTTAAATGTATGACGAACCTACGAACTTATTACAAAGACTTTGAACATGGTATGGTATTCGATAAATCTTATAGTTAGAATTGACACTGATTTCATTTTGGAACTGTGGGGAAAAAGCATTAGGATCATTAGGTTCGCTTATAATGGTGTCTTGGAGGACACAGACAAGCATAGTCACTCACAATCATATATACAATAACAATAACACATAAGATTTAAGCACCTGATTAAACAGAAAACGCAAGCACGCACAGTATAGGTGTTGTTTTCTATATTGAAACAGAACATAGTAAAATATGGTTAAACCACAATCACTGTGTTGTGATGCTCCATAAAAACATTGGAGGGAGAACTTTCTTGTCCAGCAAATTATAAGCATTTACACATGTATATACTGCTACGAAAATATAGCCTAATATGGGCCTTTATAAACAAAGGCTCACCTGTGTGTAAATATCCGTGTCTGGTGTGACGTTCTTCTCCTTCTGCACGTGCAGCATGGTCTCTGTAGCATTGGGCTCAACACTTACAAGACTTTGACTGCACGGTCTGATATACTTAAACTCGCTCTTTCCGGAATCAGTAGTTAAACACACTTCGTAATTGTACATGTGGCGAAGAGTTCCAGTCCCACCAACGTCTGCATATTGAGGAGGGTAATATGAACTTGGAATTACAGGGAGGTTTCCATTTGATTTATAAAACAGTCTGGATTGTCTCCATTTGCAGAACTTTACTGACAACAGAATTATTATGGAAACAATAAAAAGAAAGGAAACTGAAACCAATGACACCACTAAATAAAACGTCAGACTGTCATTGTAATTTTTATCTTCTGTGACGTCGCTTAATTCTGAAAGTACTTCAGGGAAGCTGTCTGCAACCGCCACGTTCACATTCACTGTAGCTGAACGAGAGGGCTGACCATTGTCCTCCACTAAAACAACAAGCCTTTGCTTCATAGCATCTTTGTCAACAACCTGGCGCAACGTCCTTATCTCCCCATTTTGCAGTCCCACTTCAAAAAGTGTCCTGTCTGTAGCTTTGTGCAGTTTGTATGAAAGCCACGCATTCTGTCCAGAGTCAGCATCGACAGCTACCACTTTAGTGACGAGATAGCCAACATCAGCTGAACGAGGCACCATTTCAGCCACCAGAGAGCCTCCAGTTTGTACTGGATAGAGAATCTGAGGCGCATTGTCGTTCTGGTCTTGCACAAAGATGTTTACAGTCACGTTGCTGCTAAGTGATGGTGAACCTCCATCCTGCGCCTTAACGTGGATTTGGAACTCTCTGATTTGCTCATAATCAAACGAGCGCACTGCGTAAAGTACTCCACTGTCTGAATTGATAGAAATATATGATGATACAGGCGTTCCATTGAAAGTTGCTTCTTCAAGAAAGTAAACTATACGAGCGTTCTGGTTCCAATCAGCGTCTCGAGCTTGCACAGAAAAGATAGATACTCCCGGGGAGTTGTTTTCAATCACATGTGCGGTATATAGTGCCTGATTGAAAGTAGGCGCATTGTCGTTAACGTCAGATATTTTCAGTGTTATCGTCTGGTTACTGGAAAGTGAGGGCCATCCTTCGTCTATGGCTGTAATGGTAATGTTATATTCTGAGATCTTTTCACGATCCAACATATTTTCAGTTACTAAACTATAATAGTTAGTTAATGAGGATTTTATTTCGAAAGGGATATGTTTGTTAATTAAACAGTTAACCTTTCCATTGTTACCAGAATCTAGGTCTTGGACGTTAATCATAGCTATGGCGGTTCCGGGTTTTGAGTCTTCAGGAACTGGACTCGAGAATGACATGATAGTTATGACAGGGACATTGTCATTTACATCAACTATTTCAACGATTATTTTAGTAGAATCTGTTAGCCCACCATGGTCTTTTGCCTGAACGTTTATTTGATATAACTTCGCTTTTTCATAATCGATTTCTCCTGCTACTGTTATTTCGCCATTATTTGGATTAAGGTCGAACAATTCACCAATACTGTCAGTGACGTGAGTAAATGAATAGGTTACATGCCCATTAGATCCCTTATCCGCATCAGTTGTGTTCACTGTTAAAACAACAGTCCCTTTTAACGCATTTTCAAATACTGCAGCTTTGTAAACTGCCTGACTAAAAACAGGAGCATTATCATTGACATCCAGAACAATAATATTTATAATAACTGTGCCAGACCTCTGCGGATTCCCACCGTCAACAGCAGTTAATATTAAAGAAAGCTCGTCTTGCTTTTCTCTGTCCAGAGGTGTTTGTAGAATCATCGCTACAGATTTACTACCATCAGGGTGGGTGTTCACATTTAAATCAAAAGTATCACAAGGTTGAAGTGTATAGCTCTGGATCGTGTTTACACCCACATCACGGTCCACTGCGCTCTCTAGCACAAAGCGTGCCCCTGGAAGAGCTAATTCGCTTATTTCTAATAGAATTTCTTTCTTCAGGAAAGTGGGCGCATTGTCATTAACATCTACAATCGCAACATGAACGCGATACAGTTCCATAGGCTTGTCAAGAATAACCTCAAAACTGAAACTGCAAGGAGTTATTTGCCCGCATAACCGCTCTCTGTCTATCCTTTCTTTAACAACCAATATCCCCTTTTCCGTGTTTAGCTCAATGTACTCCGTGGAGCCCCCTGCAAATATGCGAGCGTTGCCAGACTCCAGTCTTTTAAGATCGAATCCTAAATCTTGTGCAATGTTACCTACAAATGAACCCTTTGTCATTTCTTCTGGAATTGAATATCGAATCTGTCCATAAACTACCTCTGCAGTATACATACAAACAATGAACCACTGTACTTGCCATTTGAGAGTCCTGCCTTTCATTCTCCAGACGGGTTCAAGTCGAGAAAATTCCATGTTTTACGTGATTAATAATCGAATCTGAACATCACTGTGAGTATAAAGTATCCAAGAACACAGTGTTTTTAAGAAGGTGGGTTATTGGGGTATGTTTTATTCCAGAATGCGCTGAGTTGCTGTGTCCGCAGTTTCTGTGTGTAATCCAAGCAGTGCATAGTGCCAGCTGCTCTTTCTGTCTGTGATATACACAGCAATATTATGGGAGGTTCTGGTGGGTCACTGCTTGCAACACATCACCTGGTTGACCAACAGCGGCACTTAGAGTCCCAGTCAAGAATTGCACGACTGATATTTTAAAGATATAGCTTCTGATTATATCGCTCAAGCTTTGTAAGTACAGTATTTTGGTGAAGATGTATACCAGAAAATTCTGTATTTTGTAAATTGATAAATGTTAAGAATAGCAAGCAATCAAAATCTGCATACTTAATAATCACATTAAACTATTAAGAGAAAGACAACATAAATCATTCATATTGACATTACATTTGTAATAAGTTAAAAGGGCAAGGCTTAGAAAGTTGCATACATTTTAAAGGCTAACGAGTTACTTGTAACTGCTTTTATAAGACAGCAGAATCCCTATCCAAATGATACAGCTGATATTCTGCAATGCATTAGACTGCAATATTAAAGACAATCTTTGTTTATAGGGATGAACAATATCAATACAAACAGTTTGCATAGGCTAGAAGGCCATTATATTGAAAACAAAGTGACAGTCCAAACATCTTGAGCCTAGATCCTACTTTCCATGGGTAAGATGTGTCAAATCCCTTACAGTTCTCTACCTGGGTCAGCACTGGAGAGCAAAGGTTGCTTCTTGTATTGATTACACAACTGATACCTACCAAAATACTACAATACAGAAATCAGCCTTTATAAGGAACATATCTTTATATAACCAAATACATTGAACAGGTGCAATATTATTATTAACCCAGGACTGGCGGTCAAGTCTAAATAAATATTTAAATACTTAATTACATACATACATACATACATACATACATACATACATACTGTATGAGGCTTTATATATATATAGTACCCTGTTTCATCACTAAAATATTGTTTGAAGGGTGCAGCAAATTATAATGTAAAAGTCATCAATATAGCTAGATGAAAGAGGGAGATGTTTGGCTTACACACAAATCCTGTGTTAAAGTTTTATTTTTATATATATATATATATATATATATATATATATATATATATATATATATATATATATATATATATATATATATATATATATATATATATATATATATAATGTCTATTGCTAATAATAATAATAATAATAATAATAATAATAATAAGTTTGAAAACCTACATAACATGCATACAAGTATTCATAATGTGTTATATAACGCTCACCTGTGTGTAAATATCCTTCTCTTCTGTAACGTACTTCTCTTTTTGCACGTGCAGCATTGTCTCTGTAGCATTGGGGTCAACACTTACAAGACTTTGACTGCACGGTCTGATATACTTGAACTTGCTCTTTCCGGAATCAGTAGTTAAACACACTTCATAATTGTACACGTGGCGAAGAGTTCCAGTCCCACCAACGTCTGCATATTGAGGAGGGTAATATGAACTTGGAATTACAGGGAGGTTTCCATTTGATTTATAAAACAGTCTGGATTGTCTCCATTTGCAGAACTTTACTGACAACAGAATTATAATGGAGACAATAAAAAGAAAGGAAACTGTAGCCAATGACACCACTAAATAAAATGTCAAATTTTCGTCGTAATCCTTATCCTGCGTGAAGTCACTGAACTCTGAAAGTACTTCAGGGAAGCTGTCTGCAACCGCCACGTTCACATTGACTGTAGCTGAACGAGAGGGCTGACCATTGTCCTCCACTAAAACAACAAGTCTTTGTTTCACAGCATCTTTGTCAACAACCTGGCGCAACGTCCTTATCTCCCCATTTTGCAGCCCCACTTCAAAAAGTGTCCTGTCTGTAGCTTTGTGCAGTTTGTATGAAAGCCACGCATTCTGTCCAGAGTCGGCATCAACAGCTACCACTTTAGTAACAAGATAGCCAACATCAGCTGAACGAGGCACCATTTCAGCCACCAGAGAGCCTTCATTTTGTACTGGATAGAGAATCTGAGGTGCATTGTCGTTCTGGTCTTGCACAAATATGTTTACAGTCACGTTGCTGCTAAGAGGAGGAGAACCCCCATCCCGAGCTTTAACGTGGATTTGGAACTCTCTGATTTGCTCATAATCAAACGAGCGCACTGCGTAAAGTATTCCACTGTCTGAGTTAATGGAAATATATGAAGACACAGGTGTTACATCAATAAACGTGTCTTTAATAAAATAAGAAACGCGTGAATTCTGGTCCCAATCGGCGTCTTTAGCTTGTAAAGAAAAGACGGATAACCCCGGGGAATTGTTTTCCATCACATATGCCGTGTATGACTCCTGATCAAATGTAGGCTCATTATCGTTAACATCAGATATCTTTAGAGTTATTGTCTGGTTGCTTGACAGAGAAGGCGCGCCTTCGTCTGTAGCGGTAATAGTAATGTTATATTCAGAAACCATTTCGCGATCCAAAATATTATCGGTCACCAAACTATAGAAATCAACAGAAGACGATTTGATTTTAAATGGAATATTTTGGTTGATCGAACAAAGCACCTCACCGTTTTTACCAGAATCTAGATCTTTGACATTAATCATTGCGACGGCAGTCCCGGGCAATGCGTCTTCTGGAATTGGACTCGAGAACGACATGAGGGTTATAACAGGAGTATTGTCATTTTCATCTACAATTTCAATTATTACTTTACACGAATGTGTAAGACCGCCGTGATCTTTTGCCTGTATGTTCATTTGATAATACTTAGTTTTTTCAAAATCAATATCCCCTGCCACTCGAATTTGTCCATTATGTTTATCTAACTCGAACAGATCATTAATGCTGTCTATTGTGTGGCCAAACGTGTAAGTTACTAGCCCATATGATCCTTCGTCTGCATCAGCTGCACTCACTGCTGTCACTAATGTACCTTTTAATGCGTTTTCATGCACAGTAGCTTTATAAATGGTCTGGCTAAAAACAGGAGCATTATCGTTTGCATCAAGAACAATGATGTGTATTTTAACTGTGCCAGACCTCTGAGGGTCTCCACCATCAATAGCAGTTAATATTAAAGAAAGATCATGTTGCTTTTCTCTATCCAAAGGGGTTTGCAGCACCATCTCTACATATTTACTTCCATCTGGTTGCATTTGTAATTGTAAATTGAAATGATCAGTCGGTTTAAGAGTATAGCTTTGGATCGTGTTTACGCCCACGTCGGGGTCCACTGCGCTCTCCAGCAAGAATTGCGCTCCTGCCACTGATGACTCGCTAATCTCTAATGTAATTTCATTCTTGGGAAATGTAGGCGCATTATCGTTAACATCCAAAATCTCAACAGTAACACGATACAACTCCATTGGATTGTCGAGAACAATTTGGAAACTCACACTGCAAGGAGATATCTGTCCACACAACTGCTCCCTGTCTATTCTCTCTTTAACAAGCAATATCCCTTTATCCACATTTAGCTCAATGTACTCACTGCTGTCTCCAGTAAAGACACGGGCTCGGCCAGACGTCAGCCTTTTAAGATTTAATCCAAGATCTTGTACGATATTACCAATCAACGACCCTTTCACCATTTCTTCTGGAATAGAATATCGAATCTGCCCGTGCACTCCCTGTGTTGCACAGATATAAACAATGGAGAACAGTATGTGCCATTTCATCGCCGAGCCTTTCAAGGTGATTTCAAGTGGACTGAATCCAGGATTTAGCATGATCATTAGAAACACGTATTTATTACTATGTCCTCATAAACTCCAAATATATTTATTTTATGAGATGATTTCTCAGTATATCCAAATTCTGCAAAACGGTTCCGTGTTTCTGTAGCTGCAGTTTCTGTGTTGTAATCCAGCCACTGTATAGTGGAAGCTGCTCTTTCTGTCTGTCTTATACTGAGCAATAATATGGGAGGTCCTGCTGGATCTGTGCTTGCAGAATATCACCTCGCTGATCAACAGCGGCACTTAGAGTTGAAGTCATGAACCGCACAGAAAAAATGCTATATGGATATACTGATAATATTATTTGCACTGAAGAGAAAATTAAACTAGCAAGGTTTTAATTATTAAAGAAGAAACATACGTACTTTATTGTTCAAGTATTAACAATTTATAGTAGGAACGAAATGCAGATGATATTAACACATTCAGTATCTTTTTTTTAAGTCACTAGGTGCTAGGTTTAGAAAGGTACACAAAATATCGCGGTCCTGCGAAAGAAAATTACTTTGTTACTACTCTCACAAAGTACTCCTCGAAAAATGAAATGTGCTTGCTGTTCTATTTTAAAATAATACAACATCACATAATATATACATATATGCCGTAACATATTCCCTAAACACAAATGCAAAAGACATAAGCATGTCTTTTATAGACTTGACTTCTGAAAAAACAAGGGCGGAACAACGAATCTGCATTTCACTGCATTTCTCAACTTATTCATGACCGTGGGAATAAGTTTTGTCTAAACTACAGCTCTCTCATTTTGTTAACATTAAAATTCATTAAAAGCCGTCGAGAACATGGTACACAGTTAAATAACTGCCAGTATACATACATACAAACATACATACATACATACATACATACATACATAGCCTATAGTTATAGACAAAGGCTTTGCATCACCCTATAAAATAAATTATTTTGCTTCATAAAGAATGAAACCTGCTGAATAATGGTACGTTAACAGATTGAATTACATACCGCTGTGTAGTTCATATACTTAACGAAAAACTGACAGAAATTGAAAAATGTGACATTACAAACATTTTTCAGGAAATATTTTTTTGTACGAGTATGGCTTCCGGTAAACTTTTGCGATATCATGGTGTAGTTTAATTGATTACATGATTACAAAAGATCTAAATTATGTTCATATCGATTTTTTTTTCAATATTATTATTATTTGTTTATTTTAACAGGCGCCTTTATCCAAGGCGACTTACAGAGACTAGGGTGTGTGAACTATGCATCAGCTGCAGAGTCACTTACAACTACGTCTCACCCGAAAGACAGAGCACAAGGAGGTTAAGTGACTTGCTCAGGGTCACACAATGAGTCAGTGGCTGAGGTGGGATTTGAACCGGGGACCTCTTATGTATGTGTAGTTATGGCCCAAAACGTTTGGCCATAACTATGCATACATACGTACATACATCAGGTAACACAAAATGATATTATGATTATTGCTTTGGCAAATGCCTTCCACTTCAATAGCAGATAGATTGAGGACCAGCTCTCAATGGAAATGTTAATTCTCAGTTGGGTCTCCTCAGTAATTGTATTTATAAATGTCACTCGATTGTTATCTGAATTAATATCACAATACTAGAAGCAGCCAAAATCCAAATCCAAAAATAACTATATTTAACAATGCATATCGATAAAGTAAATACTTATTTAAAACAATCTGACCACTCTATAATAAGCGTAAGACACCATGTTATCCAATAATAATAATAATAATAATAATAATAATAATAATAATAATAATAATAATAATAATAATAATAATAATAGGCACGGATTGATACATTACCATGGCCTTTATAAGCAAAGGCTCACCTGTATTGCAGGATCTGTGACATCAATTAGGTTCTTCTCCTTCTGCGCGTGCAGCATGGTCTCTGTAGCACTGGGGTCAACACTTACAAGACTTTGACTGCACGGTCTGATATACTTGAACTCGCTCTTTCCGGAATCAGTAGTTAAACACACCTCGTAATTGTAGACATGTCGAAGTGTTCCTGTCCCCCCAACGTCTGCATACTGGGGTGGGTAATATGGAATAACAGGGAGGTTTCTGTTTGATTCATGAAATAGTCTAGACTGTGTCCATTTACAGAACTTTACTGATGTCAGAACTATGATGGAGACAATAAAAAGAAAGGACACTATAGTCAATGATAAGACCAAATAAAATGTCAAATTGTCATTGTAATCCTTATCTTGTGTAATATCACTAAATTCTGAAAGTACTTCAGGGAAGCTGTCTGCAACCGCCACGTTCACATTCACTGTAGCTGAACGAGAGGGCTGACCATTGTCCTCCACTAAAATAACAAGTCTTTGTTTCACAGCATCTTTGTCAACAACCTGGCGCAACGTCCTTATCTCCCCATTTTGCAGCCCCACTTCAAAAAGTGTCCTGTCTGTAGCTCTGTGCAGTTTGTATGAAAGCCACGCATTCTGTCCAGAGTCGACGTCAACAGCTACCACTTTAGTCACAAGATAGCCAACACCAGCTGAACGAGGCACCATTTCAGCCACCAGAGAGCCTTCAGTTTGTACTGGATAGAGAATCTGAGGCGCATTGTCGTTCTGGTCTTGCACAAAGATGTTTATAGTCACGTTGCTACTAAGTGGTGGTGAACCTCCATCCTGAGCTTTAACGTGGATTTGGAATTCTCTGATTTGCTCATAATCAAACGAGCGCACTGCGTAAAGTATGCCACTGTCGGAGTTAATAGAAATGTATGAAGATACAGGTATTCCGTTTATTTGCGTTGCTTCCAGTAAGTAAGTAATACGAGCATTCTGGTTTGCATCCGGGTCTTTGGCTTGTATAGAAAGTATAGATAATCCTGGCGAGTTGTTTTCCATCACATAAGCGGTATATAATTCCTGATCAAATTCTGGAGCATTATCATTAACATCAGAAATGTTCAGCATAATTGTCAGGTTACTTGTGAGGGCAGGCTCTCCTTTGTCTCTAGCAGTAATAGTAATGTTATATTCTGATATTTTTTCTCTGTCTAAAACTCTTTCTGTCACCAAAGTATAAAAGTCTGTTGAAGAAGATTTAATTTTAAAAGGAAGATTTTGATCAATTAAACAACGCACCTCGCCGTTTTTTCCAGAGTCCAGATCTTGGACATTAATCATAGCTATTACCGTTCCGGATAAAGAGTCTTCGGGTATTGTACTCGAGAATGACATTATTGTTATATCTGGAACATTATCATTGACATCAATAATTTCAAATACTACATTACTAGAGTCTGTAAGACCACCATCGTCTGTTGCTTGTATATTAATCTCGTGGATGTTAACATTTTCATAATCCAGTTGCCCTACCACTTTTATTTCACCAGTATTTGGTTCTAGCTCAAATAGCGCTGAAACGCTGTCTGTGACGTGGGAAAACGAGTAAGTTACACCCCCATTAGATCCTTTATCTGCATCAGTTGCGTTTACTGTCAGTACTACTGTGCCTTTTACACAATTTTCAAGTACAGCAGCTTTGTAAACTGTCTGGCTAAAAACCGGAGGATTATCGTTAGCATCCAGAACAGCAATCAGTATTTTAACTGTGCCAGTCCTCTGAGGGTCTCCGCCATCAACAGCAGTTAATATTAAAGAATGGTGTTCCTGCTTTTCTCGATCTAACTGTGTTTTCAGCATCATCTCTACATATCTATTATCACCGGGACTAGGGTGTGCCTTTAAAATAAAATGATCACTTGGTTCCAGGGAATAGCTTTGGAGAGTGTTAACACCCACATCAGGATCCATGGCGCTTTCTAGTAAGAAACGCGCACCTGGTAGAGCTGACTCGCTTATTTGTAATGTAACTTCATTTTTGGGAAATGTGGGAGCATTATCGTTAACATCAAGAATTTCTACAGTAACACGAAATAACTCCATTGGATTTTCAAGAACAATCTGAAAATGTAAACTGCATGCAGATATTTTACCACATAAATGTTCCCTGTCTATTCTTTTTTTAACAAACAATGTTCCTTTGTCCACATCTAGCTTAATATAATCATTGTTATCGCCAGTAAAGACACGGGCTTTGCCCGACGTCAGTCTTTTAAGATCAATCCCCAAATCCTGTGCAATATTACCGACAAAGGATCCTTTTACCATTTCTTCTGGAATAGAATAGCGAGCCTGCCCAAAAACTATCCCTGCAGCACATATACAAATAATGAAAATCTGTACTTGCCATTTCAGTGCCCAGCCTATCTTTCGGCAACCGATTTTAATGCGACCAAGTCCAATATTTTGCATGATAATAACTCAAATCTCTACACCAATATGGGTTAACAATATCGCGAAAAAAAACGAGTATGTTGTTGAAGATGATTTGTCTGTATTTTCAGTTTGTCTGAAATGCGCTGGATTCCTGTATCCGCAGTTTCTGTGTTGAAATCCAGGCACGGTATACTGCAAGCTGCTCTTTCTGTCTGTCTTATACTGAGCAATAATATGGGAGGTCCTGCTGGATCTGTGCTTACAGAACACCACCTCGTTGATCAACAGCGGCACTTAGAGTTCAAGTCGAGAACGACTACCCAATTTCATTAAATATATTATACTGGTTTATTTCCTCATATAATTTTCCACAAAGGTTTACCCGTACCTCCATACTTTTAGTCATACAAAACATATAGATTTGCAGATGTTTTAAAAACTATTAAGCTTTATAAAGTACACTATGTTGACAGATAAAAAGCATATAAACCAAAAAGCTATATGAAACTAAAATCCACGTGCATATAATCCATATAGCTTATACTAAGTATATACTATATAACAGTCATGACCTATAACATGCACATTGAACCGTTGATCAAAAATATACATAGGCATATGAAAAATGAACAGCTGCTATTTCTATATAAAAAGTGCATACAAAAAGGAAATCACTTCGGACCATATTAAAACCAAAAGAAGATCCCCCAAAAGTGAACTAAGATGTTTCTGTTAGGGTGTTCTAGGAACATGAACAAATCCCAAACACAATTTCTTAACTTGTTTTATTTGATATATTTACATATTTCTAATAGCAGTTATCTTTAATACAAGGGTTACAACAGTCATTTTTTGCTGATGTTTAATATTGTAATGAATCGTACACTGCCCTTCTAAAACTGTAAAGCATTTTGTGACTGATGGGGTTTGATAGGACCGTGCAGTTAATTTCAGCACCATGATGTTGAACAGCGACACATAGAAAAAATAAGGCTTTTTTTTAGTACCCTCAACTACCATAACCATTCCAATGTATCAATATAAATCTAAATACCTAGCCACTGGAGCTTGCGTTTCAATGACTGCTACAGTACATCGCCTTTAACACAAGAGACATGAGTGTTAATTTACAACAGAATGTGTAACACTAATATTGCACATTTCAAACAGGCCAATTTAATCCAGAAGAATCGAATTACACCTAATAAATTGTCCCCAAAAAGACAGTTACTGAAGCTATTGAATCTGTAAATGAAACACATGGAACACAACTCGTTAGAAAATAATAGTGTAATAGAGCCACTGCACTAAAGTTTTACATTTGAACTTATGATTGACTGTTTGAAGTCGTGGATGGAATGATGCTGTGAATATACAGGGATAAATTATATGCCATAGCATCTCACCAAACCAATATATAACTTTTGAAATATGAAACATAAAAGTTTTCCGTCGTTCTTGTCAGTGGAATTAGTGAACGTTTTGTTTAGTTATTAATATCAAAGAAATGTTGATAATGTTGCGCTACCTGTTAGTATAATAATAATAATAATAATAATAATAATAATAATAATAATAATAATAATAATAATAATAATAATAATAATAATACATCTTTAGTTCTGGATTCCATATAAAAATAGATTTTTTCATATTCAATCACTTATTATTCATAGTTTGTGTTATCAAGTAATCAAGATAAAGCATTCTCAGAGCTTTAACTCGTGTCTTTTTAAAGCATTTCATAGATCCGTATATAATAACAACACCTTCAATCACGAAGGCTCACCTGTATGGAAGGGTCTGTGTCATCAATTAGATTCCTCTCCTTCTGCGCGTGCAGCATGGTCTCTACAGCACTCGGGTCAGCACTTAAAACACCTTGGCTACAAGGTCTGATGTATTTGAATTCGCTCTTTCCCGAGTCAGTTGTTAAACACACCTCGTAATTGTACACATGTCGAAGTGTTCCTGTCCCACCAACGTCTGCATACTGGGGTGGGTAATATGGAATAGCAGGGAGGTTTCCGTTTGATTTATAAAACAGTCTGGATTGTCTCCATTTGCAGAACTTTACTGACAACAGAATTATAATGGAGACAATAAAAAGAAAGGAAACTGTAGCCAATGACACGACTAAATAAAATGTCAGACTGTCATTGTAATTTTTATCTTCTGTGAGGTCGCTAAATTCTGAAAGTACTTCAGGGAAGCTGTCTGCAACCGCCACGTTCACATTCACTGTAGCTGAACGAGAGGGCTGACCATTGTCCTCCACTAAAACAACAAGTCTTTGTTTCACAGCATCTTTGTCAGCAACCTGGCGCAATGTCCTTATCTCCCCATTTTGCAGTCCCACTTCAAAAAGTGTCCTGTCTGTAGCTTTGTGCAGTTTGTATGAGAGCCACGCATTCTGTCCAGAGTCGGCATCGACAGCTACCACTTTAGTCACGAGATAACCAACATCAGCTGAACGAGGCACCATTTCAGCCACCAGAGAGCCTTCAGTTTGTACTGGATAGAGAATCTGAGGCGCATTGTCGTTCTGGTCTTGCACAAAGATGTTTACAGTCACGTTGCTGCTAAGAGGAGGAGAACCTCCATCCTGAGCTTTAACGTGGATTTGGAACTCTCTGATTTGCTCATAATCAAACGAGCGCACTGCGTAAAGTATTCCACTGTCTGAGTTAATGGAAATATATGACGATGCAGGTGTTCCATTAATCTGTGCTTCTTCTAGTGAGTAAGAGATACGAGCATTCTGGTGCCAGTCCGAGTCTTTGGCTTCAACAG
This sequence comes from Acipenser oxyrinchus oxyrinchus, assembly GCA_030684275.1. Taxonomy (NCBI): domain Eukaryota; kingdom Metazoa; phylum Chordata; class Actinopteri; order Acipenseriformes; family Acipenseridae; genus Acipenser; species Acipenser oxyrinchus. Next base: position 9,669,392 of record CM060268.1, read on the forward strand.
AAAATATAGATAATCCTGGAGAGTTGTTTTCTAACACATACGCACTGTATGATCTCTGATCGAAAATCGGTGCGTTGTCGTTAATATCGGAAACTTTCAGCATTACTGTCTGGTTATTGGAAAGAGGCGGCGACCCCTCATCTGTACAGGTAATGGTAATGTTATATTCAGCAGCCCTTTCCCTGTCTAAAATACCGTCAGTTAGTAATGTGTAATATTTTGATAAAGAAGACATTATTTTCAAAGGAATGTTTTGGTTGATTGAACAACTAACGTGTCCGTTTTTCCCAGAGTCGAGATCTTTGACATTAATAACAGCTATAGTAGTTCCTATTAATGCGTCTTCAGGAACTGGACTCGAGAAGGAGGTTAGAGTTATTACTGGGACGTTATCATTGACATCAATAACTTCAATTAGTACTTTACTGGAATCTGTATGACCTCCGTGGTCTTTTGCATGTATATCTATTTCATAATTTTTATCGTTCTCAAAATCTATTCCCCCGGCTACTGTAATTTTACCAGTATTGGGGTCGACTTCAAACATTTCTTCAACACCATCAGTGGCGTGTGTAAACGAGTAGGTGACATCTCCGTTTAATCCTTTATCGGCATCTGTTGCACTAACTGTAGTCACTAAAGTACCTTTAAGCGAATCTTCAAGCACAGTCGCTTTGTAAACCTTCTGACTAAAAACAGGAGCATTATCGTTAGCATCCAGAACAATGATGTGTATCTTAACTGTGCCCGACCTCTGAGGATCCCCACCGTCTACAGCAGTTAAAGTTAACCAGAGCTCCTCTTGCTTTTCTCTATCCAGAGGTGTTTGCAGCATCATCTCGACATATTTAGTACTATCTGGGCGGTCGTGTATCTTTAAAATAAAATGATCAGTAGGTTTAAGGATATAGTTCTGGAGTGAATTAACACCCACATCACGGTCTGTGGCGCTGACTAGTAATAAGCCTGCACCAGGCACCGCGGACTCGATAATTTCCAATCTCATTTCATTATTAGGAAATGTGGGAGCATTATCGTTTACATCCAAAATGTCAACAGTTACACGATACAACTGAATGGGGTTTTCTAGAATCACCTCAAAGCTGAAACTGCACGGAGATATCTGTCCACATAGTTGCTCCCTGTCTATTCTTTCATTAACCACCAATGTTCCTTTGTCTATATTTAGCTCTGTGTACTGACTGCTGTCTCCATTAACGATACGAGCATTGCCAGATTTTAATCTTTTAAGATCTAACCCCAAATCTCGTGCAATATTACCTACAAACGATCCTTTTACCATTTCTTCTGGAATAGAATATCGCACTTGTCCATAAACAACCTCTGCAGCAAATATGCAAATAATGAAGAACTGTACTTGCCATTTCATTGCAAATCCTATTCTTTCCAAGGCGATTTCACCTCGTCCAAACCTTAGATTCATCACGATTATCACTCCAATACAAATATCACCACAGACTCACGATGTCCAATATCTGGTCATTGATAAGACGTGTGGTTTCCTTTTGTCATATATTACATCCAGATTGTCCAATATCTACTGCTTTCTGTATCCGCAGTTTCTGTGTTGTAATCCAGGCACTGTGTAGTGGAAGCTGCTCTATCTGTCTGTCTTATACTGAGCAATAATATGGGAGGTCCTGCTGGATCTGTGCTTGCAGAACATCACCTCGTTGATCAACAGCGGCACTTAGAGTACAAGTCAAAAACTGCACACATGTTTAAAGCTATACTGGTACTATTATGCACTCGTGCTGAAAAATAATAATATAGATGAAATCCTTCAAATATATGTCTGCATTTAACGAAGCAGGTTTAACAACAATAAGCTTCCCATTTTACAGTGCAGGCTATCGTTTTAAGCCCCTCAAAATAAAATACAGTATAAATAAGAAATACACAACCTCTCAGTTACCTTGTTATACATTGTGTTTTACTTGTGTAATTTAACCAATAAATATACGTTTTTAATTAAGCCAAAGCAGGTATTCAGATAACCTGATTAATGCAATACCAATAGTGTTCAGCTACGTATGATTGTGTTTAGCAGCAACTTTAACATTTAATGTTTGAACAATGTCATATATATATATATATATATATATATATATATATATATATATATATATATATATATATATATATATATATATATATATATATATATATATATATATATATATATATATATATATATATATATATTACATAAGATAATTGCTAAGTTTTTATTTTAATAACACAAGCCCTTGTGGTGGATTCCGCTAGGGGAAATCACTCCAGAGTAGAGCTGTTATTAGTTCACTGCATTACATATGCACCTCTTTTTCCTGTTTTGTGCTTGGCGGCAGAGAGTTAAGATCGCGCTGTACCTGTAAAGCTGGACCGCTGCAGTGACTGTAGTATAAGAAAAGCCAACCTCTGGTTAAATAAAACCCTTTGCATCGATAAGCAACCTATATTGGAGTCGTTATTAATTCTCCACTCTTACACTAGTTTACATAATGGGACCAGTTCCGATGTTTTGATTGTTTCCTTGTTTATTGACACCGTTTCATGAGCTTATAATGACGACATAATTAATCATTGAAATGTATAACAAAACAAAAAAAAAAAACTCTGTATGTATGGATAGTGAAATATTGTATATTGTACCATGGATATTATCTATCTCTCTCCTGACGAGAAAAAATACACCTACTATTCAAGTAATGTTAACTTTAGAAGTAGAAAAATAAATACACATACATAACTAAGCAGAAAAAAAAAAAAAAAAAAATAATAATAATAATAATAATAATAATAATAATAATAATAATAATAATAATAATAATAATAATGTATTTCTTAGCAGACGCCCTTATCCAGGGCGACTTACAATTGTTACAATATATCACATTATTTTTTACATACAATTACCCATTTATACAGTTTTTTTTTTTTTTTTTTACTGGAGCAATCTAGGTAAAGTACCTTGCTCAAGGGTACAGCAGCAGTGTCCCCCACCTGGGATTGAACCCACGACCCTCCGGTCCAGAGCCCTAACCACTACTCCACACTATAATAATAATAATAATAATAATAATAATAATAATAATAATAATAATAATAATAATAATAATAATAATAATAATTCTCAAACGTTAATACTGGTTACTAAAATATATTAATGTTATAGATAACTTCTAACCTTAAGAGAGCCCAGAGCAAAGGGAACTCAGTTATCTTGTTCATTTTTTTTTATTTGTTCATTGAAGATATTTTAATATACAGTGTATTGTATCATTTTCTGTAGATATTTTCTCTGCTCAGTCCATGATGACTTGAGCAGTAAAATTACCCATTTTGTTTAAGCAATGTTTACTTAAAAATTGAAATGAAAAAGAAAATAAAACAGAAAAATACAAAAGTATAAATTCGCGAAGTAAACAGTGAATGTGAAGCAGTGTTCACGTGCTCTTTTTGTCAAACTGAAATTGCTGCACTGAACGTTAATAAAATTTGGTCCCTTAATACAAAGCTTTTGTTCTACTGAAGGTTATAACGTCCCTGCTCTAATAATAATGTTCAGCAAACATATAACAAACTTCATAATAACAATACCTTCAATAATTCAGGCTCACCTGCATTGAAGGATCTGTGTCGTCTATAAGGTTATTCTCCTTCTGCACGTGCAGCATGGTCTCTGTAGCACTGGGGTCAACACATACAAGGCTTTGATTGCACGGTCTGATATACTTGAATTCGCTCTTTCCGGAATCAGTAGTTAAACACACTTCGTAATTGTACACGTGGCGAAGAGTTCCAGTCCCACCAACGTCTGCATATTGAGGAGGGTAATATGAACTTGGAATTACAGGGAGGTTTCCGTTTGATTTATAGAACAGTCTGGATTGTCTCCATTTGCAGAACTTTACTGACAACAGAATTATTATGGAAACAATAAAAAGAAAGGAAACTGTAGCCAATGACACCACTAAATAAAATGTCAGATTGGCATCGTAATCCTTATCCTGCGTGAAGTCACTGAACTCTGAAAGTACTTCAGGGAAGCTGTCTGCAACCGCCACGTTCACATTCACTGTAGCTGAACGAGAGGGTTGACCATTGTCCTCCACTAAAACAACGAGTCTTTGTTTCACAGCATCTTTGTCAACAACCTGGCGCAACGTCCTTATTTCCCCATTTTGCAGTCCCACTTCAAAAAGTGTCCTGTCTGTAGCTTTGTGCAGTTTGTATGACAGCCACGCATTCTGTCCAGAGTCAGCATCAACAGCTACCACTTTAGTCACGAGATAGCCAACATTAGCTGAACGAGGCACCATTTCAGCCACCAGAGAACCTTCAGTTTGTACTGGATAGAGAATCTGAGGCGCATTGTCGTTCTGGTCTTGCACAAAGATGTTTACAGTCACGTTGCTGCTAAGAGGAGGAGAACCTCTATCCTGCGCTTTAACGTGGATTTGGAATTCTCTGATTTGCTCATAATCAAACGAGCGTGCTGCGTAAAGTATTCCACTATCTGAGTTAATGGAAATATAAGAAGACACGGGTGTTCCATTAATCGATGTTTCTTCAAGATAGTAAGAGATACGAGCATTCTGTCCCCAATCAGCATCATCGGCTTTCACAGAAAATATAGACAATCCTGGGGAGTTATTTTCCATCACAAATGCATTATATACCTTCTGATCGAAAACAGGTGCATTATCGTTAACATCAGATATTTTCAATACAACTGCCTCGGTACTAGAAAGAGAGGGAGAGCCTTCATCAGTGACAGTAATGGTTATGTTATATTCAGAGGTTGTTTCCCTGTCCAGAATACTTTCTGTTATCAAGGTGTAGTAGTCAGGTATAGATGATTGTATTTTAAAAGGGATATCTTGGTTGATTGAGCAATGGACTTGACCATTTTTCCCAGAATCTAGATCCTGGACATTCAGAATAGCTATTGTGGTTCCCGGTAACGAGTTTTCGGGAACAGGACTCGAGAATGACATTAAATTAACTGTAGGGATATTATCATTGACATCAATCATTTCAATTATTACTTTACACGAATCTGTAAGACCACCGTGATCCTTTGCTTGTATGTTCATTTGATACTGTTTAGCTTTCTCAAAATCTAAAATGCCAGCCACTTTAATTTCACCAGTATTTGAGTCGAGTTTGAACAGTTCAGATGCGCTGTCTGTGTGTGTAAACGAGTATGTAACTTCTCCATTTGATCCTTCATCTGAGTCATCTGCTTTTACTGTCGTAACCAATGTGTCTTTTACAGAATTTTCAGATACAGAAGCTTTGTAAACTGTCTGTCTAAAAACAGGAGCATTATCATTGGCATCCAGAACAACTATATGTATTTTAACTGTGCCAGACCTCTGAGGATCTCCACCATCTATAGCAGTTAATATTAAGAAAAGCTCTTGTTGTTTTTCACGATCCAAGGGTTTTTGCAACATCATCTCTACATATTTGCTACCATCAGGTTGTTTGTGTAACTTTAAATTAAAATTATCACTAGGTTGAAGTGTATACGATTGAAGAGTGTTAACGCCTACATCAGGATCGATGGCGCTATCTAGAATGAAACGCGCTCCAGGGACAGATGACTCGCTAATTTCTAATTTAATTTCATTCCTTGGGAATGTTGGAGCATTGTCGTTAATATCTCGTATTTCCACTATAACACGATACAACTGCATCGGGTTTTCAAGGATAATCTCAAAGCTGAAGCTGCATGGTGAATTCTGTCCACACAATTGCTCTCTGTCTATTCTTTCTTTAACAACCAGTATCCCTTTATCTGTATCAAGCTCGACATACTGACTGCTGCCTTTAGTAACAATACGGGCTTTCCCAGATGTAAGTCTTTTAATATCTAACCCCAAGTCTTGCGCAGTGTTTCCTACAAATGAACCTTCTGTCATTTCTTCTGGAATAGAATAGTGAACTTGTCCGCAAACCACCTCTGTTGCATACACGCAAATAATAAATATCTGTACTTGCCATTTGAGCGTCCATCTTATTGTTCGCAGGGCGATTTCAAGTCGACCGAATCCATGATGTAACATTTTAAACATCTGATTCTGCAAAATACCATGGGCAGGATATAGCCAACGATAATATATTTTAGTAGAAAGGATTGTTAATACACCCAGGTTTTCCAATATATCCCGTGTTTCTGTCGCCGCGGTCTCTGCCTTGTAATCCAAGCACTGTCTAGTGCAAGCTGCGCTTTCTGTCTGTCTTATACTGAGCAATAACATGGGCGGTCCTGCTGGATTTCTGCTTCAGAACACCACCTCATTGATCAACAGCGGCACTTAGAGTGCATGTCAAAAACTGCACAATTATTTGCTTAAAGCTCTACATGCATTATTTTGTATACATAGATTAAGTTTAGTTATTAACAGGCTATATTATTATTATTATTATTATTATTATTATTATTATTATTATTATTATTATTATTATTATTATTATTACTAAATAACTACAAATCTAATAACTGGATATACGGGAAACACCTCTATGCAGATCACATTCATAACTAGGAATAGACAAGGATGTGAAAAGGGGACGCATGGGCACAACACTTATAGTTCAAATCTACACTAATAGCAATATATACACGATTATTCCCAAGAAAATTATTAAGATGAATAGACACGGATTTGTCATCAATATCAAAACTTTACTACGATACTTATTAGTGTCAATCAGGGGCGTCATTTGCTATAGATTTGATTTGAAAACGAGATTTAGACTCATGTGCAGGGCTGTGCTGTGCGTTTTCAGATTTAGTCTCATGTCTAGGGCTGTGCTGTGCGTTTTCAGATTTAGTCTCATGTGCAGGGCTCTGCTGTGCGTTTTCGGATAGCTGCTCTATAAACTCATCGTTGTCTTTTTCATAGTGGATATCGGCAGAAAATAGTATTGAAGGTGGTACACTACAGTATTAAATACATTCTGGTAGGCAATGTTATGCATTGCTATAAAATCAATGCAATACATTACTTTTTCCGAGTTTGTTATAGACTAGTTCTGTGCCTTAAAAATACGTGCATTGCACATTTTGTATAATTTATTTTAAACAATGACAACGATGTTGACAAAGCACAGCACGCTATCTCGTTGTAAACTGGCCCAGTTACTGCCTGCTTTTTGTCATTCATGGTGATAATTACTGTTTTAAAATGTTACATTTCTTAAATATGGATTTATATGGAAATAAATTACTAGGGAATGTTATTCATGAAAATCAATGCATGTATTGTTCTAACATATTTTCGCCGTATGCAAATATCGGTATTATTTCGGCAAAATTAGACTTACAGGCTGGTGTTGACAAATTTGCCAAGATGAAAGCGAGACGTTATCCACTTTTATTTTATTTTATTCATGATTATCTGGATAAAGATGTTATTTAAAACTTTGTTACATTTTTCTACTTTCGACATTCACAGAATTGTGGTTCTTATTTAGCAGTTCATGTTCATTTGGTTTATATTTGTTACAAATTATCAAAATGAACTCGAGGTTGTAAGTATGTATCAAATCTGGTGAGATATATTCCGATGGACGCTCTAAAATAAAGAGTTGAACTGCATCAGTACCCCCGGCTCTTTTTGTAAAGCTCATGCAGTACATTACAATTGTTTTCTTTTTGTTTCAATTATATGAAATAAGAGTAGTCTAATGACCCTAGCTGCTACTCTAAAACGATTTTTTTTTAAAGAATGATGTTGTACCGCTATTTGTTTAATGTTGCAGTAGTTACAGTATGCAACAGTGATATGTTTGCTTAACTGGGATATCGGAAGCTGACAGCAGAGCGATGTTATTTACCCACTCTTAAAACTCAAATGTTTCAGTGAAAACGACGATCGTAACGTTACACTCTTTATTACAGGAGCAAATATCGGCCTTATATCTTCATGTTTAGATTGCGTCACCTACCAGCCCTGACCCCTACCCACTACCCCCGTGTACGCTATAGCATATTTTATTACTGCTAAATTGCGGCACTAACTCGCGTAGCTTGCTGTGTTCTGAATCCAACTTAAGTTAAATGACCTACCTAAACTGATACAAACCTACCTTCTTACCAACCTGCATACTTGTTTGGTACTTGCAGGTTAGTTGCAAAATCATGTCACTCCCCAATAGGATCTCAGCAGCACGTGCATGGTTTTCTCATCAGATAATACGATCGTTAGGTCACATATTATGCACTCAGAACAGCAAGGGTTATGTGTACGCTTACTGAGATATAGACAATAATACATAGGTCATTAGACACCAATAACCAAAAACATACATCTTTTCAACATACATAACTATGCACCAGCACAGACTAATATTAACTCCCTTACTTGATTAGATAGTCAAGTCATTGCGCCCATGTTCGCCCATTTCTATGAATAATTGTTTTAAACACTATTTATTGAGGCGGTGCGTAAGAACACCAAATCCAAAAAGAACAACGCATGTACCTTGCACGGGGAGCTAAAACGAGTTATTCGGTTATTCGCGGATGAAATAATGTTTTGACATAATAATTAAAAATATAATTAATCCATGAACAGAGCAAACATTGGTGGTCAAACAGAAATATAGAATACAGTTATTTATTTATTTATTTATTTATTTATTTATTTATTTATTTATTTATTTATTTTACTTCAAACGTCAGCAACGCAAAAGACACCAATTAGAATTCTAACAGGAATGCAAAACACGTTTTTAAAAGCCTCATACAGTATATTAGATGTCTGAGTTCTTTATTTCTGGTTTGCATTGATTGCGTTCTTCTATTAAATAGCTTTGGAAATCTAGTCCCCAGGGTGTTAGGTGATGTTTTAAAAAAGTATACTATATGAAGCTATAGAAATGTATGCAGTCTATATAACACAGGATAATACATATATATATATAAACGTTTTGGGTGGAGACGGTACATCGCTGACACAATGACATTATATTCAAGTCTCACCTGTATGAGAGGATCCGTGCTTTCTATCAGGTTCTTCTTCTTCTGCACTTGCAGCAACGTCTCTGCAGCACTGGGATCAACACTTACAAGGCTCTGACTGCAAGGTCTGATATATTTGAATTCACTCTTCCCCGAATCAGTTGTCAAACAAACTTCGTAATTGTACACGTGTTGAAGTGTCCCTGTACCCCCGGCGTCTGCATAGCGAGGTGGGTAAAACGAATTTGGAATGGCTGGGAGGTTTCCGTTGGATTTATAAAAAAGTCTAGAATGTCTCCATTTGCAAAACTTCAGTGACAACAAAACTGTTACTGAGACAATAAAAAGAAAGGAAACTGTAGCCAATGACAACACTAAATAAAATGTTACGTTTTCGTTGTAATCCTTATCCTGTGTAAAGTCACTGAACTCTGAAAGTACTTCAGGGAAGCTGTCTGCAACCGCCACGTTCACATTCACTGTAGCTGAACGAGAGGGCTGACCATTGTCCTCCACTAAAACAACAAGTCTTTGTTTCACAGCATCTTTGTCAACAACCTGGCGCAACGTCCTTATCTCCCCATCTTGTAGTCCCACTTCAAAAAGTGTCCTGTCTGTAGCTTTGTGCAGTTTGTATGACAGCCACGCATTCTGTCCAGAGTCGGCATCAACAGCTACCACTTTAGTCACGAGATAGCCAACATCAGCTGAACGAGGCACCATTTCAGCCACCAGAGAGCCTTCAGTTTGTACTGGATAGAGAATCTGAGGCGCATTGTCGTTCTGATCTTGCACAAAGATGTTTACAGTCACGTTGCTACTAAGAGGAGGAGAACCTCCATCCTGCGCTTTAACGTGGATTTGGAACTCTCTGATTTGCTCATAATCAAAGGAGCGTGCTGCGTAAAGTATTCCACTGTCTGAGTTAATGGAAATATATGACGCCAAGGGCGTTACATTTATGTCTGCATCTTCAAGAAAGTAAGTTATTCTAGCGTTCTGGTTTGAATCGGAGTCTTGAGCATGTACAGAAAAGATAGATAACCCCGGTGAGTTATTTTCCATCACATATGCCTTATACATTTCCAGGTCGAAAGTAGGTGCATTATCGTTGACATCGGATATTTTAATTAATATTGTTTTATTATTGGAAAGGGAAGGGGAGCCCTCATCTGTGGCAGTAATAGTTATGTTATATTCTGAAACTCTCTCACGATCTAAAATGCTATCAGTCACTAACGTATAATAGTTTGTTAATGACGATTTTATTATAAATGGAATATTCTGGTTGACAAAACAATTAACTTGACCATTATTCCCAGAATCTAGATCCTTTACATTAATAATAGCTACTGTTGTTCCTGGTGGCGAGTCTTCTGGAATAGTACTGGAGAAGGACATTAGTGATATAGTAGGAGCGTTATCATTTACGTCAATTATATCAATTATTACTTTGCAAGTATCTGTAAGACCCCCGTGGTCTCTCGCTAATATGTTAATCTGATACTGTTTAGCTTTTTCATAGTCTATTTGCCCTGCAACCTTTAATTCGCCATTTTTTGTATCTAGTACGAACAGTTCACTAATGTGGTCTGTAATGTGGGTAAACGAAAACGTGACATGTTCATTCAATCCTTTGTCAGCATCAATTGCATTAACTGTCAATACTAAAGTACCTTTTAATGAATTTTCAGGCACAGACGCTTTGTAAACCGCCTGGCTAAAAACAGGAGCATTGTCGTTGGCATCCAGCACAATGACGTGGATTTTAACTGTGCCCGACCTCTGCGGGTCCCCGCCATCAACAGCAGTTAATATTAATGAAAGCTCATCTTGCTTTTCTCTATCTAGAGAGGTTTGCAGCATCATCTCAACATGTTTACTGCCATCTGAATGTGTTTGTACTTTTAGAAGAAAATTATCAGTTGGATAAAGGGAATAGCTTTGGAGAGTGTTGACGCCCACGTCAGGGTCCACAGCGCTCTCTAGTAAGAAACGAGCTCCAGGCACAGCCAACTCGCTTATTTCTAATACAATTTCATTCTTCGCAAATGTAGGAGCATTGTCGTTAACATCCACAATTTCCACTGTAATACGAAACAATTCCATGGGATTTTCTAGAATAACTTCGAAACTGAAACTGCAGGGAGATATTTCTCCACATAACTGCTCCCTGTCTATCTTTTCTTTAACAAGCAATATTCCTTTTTCCACATCTAGCTGAATATGCTGACTGCTGTCTTCAGTAACAATGCGAGCTCTACCGGATATTAGTCTTTTAAGATCTAATCCCAAATCATGTGCAACGTTACCTACAAACGACCCTTTCTCCATTTCTTCTGGAATAGAATAGTGAACTTGCCCATCTACTATATTTGCAATAGAAACACAGACAATGAATACGTATACTTGCCATTTGACTGTCCATTTGATCTTTTTCAAGGCGATTTCACGTCGAATTAATCCAATACCGTACATGATTTGTCCAATCAAACCATACACCCAGACTCACAATTTCCAAAAAGACGAGGCTTTATTAAAATAATCCTTCTTAAATAATTCCCAGCGTCCCGAATATGCTGTTTCTGTATCTGCAGTTTCTGTGTTGTAATCCAGGCACGGTATAGTGCAAGCTGCTCTTTCTGTCTGTCTTATACTGAGCAACAATAGGGGAGGTCCTGCTGGATCTGTGGTTACAGAACACCACCTCGTTGATCAACAGCGGCATCTAGAGTCTAGCATTATAATATTTATTTAAAGCTATACTCTGAATGTTCGTTTTATTTCGTGTAATAGTATAATATAGTAGGAAACCACAATAAAATAATTCTTGCAAAAGAAACAATACATAAATAAAGGAGAAACAAGACAACACAGGTGTCAATATTAAAACCATGGCTTTTGCATTTATTATATATTATTAATTTATAATTTAATATACTGAATTGTTAAATAATTGTTGAGTACTTTTTGTGTTTATTACAATCCAATGGAAAGACGCACTTTTAGGATCACATAACATAACAAGAACTATAATGGTCCTCTCCAGCTGACTTTGGCAGTCGGTTATATACACACAATCTAACCATAGAACTAAGACAGCTGAATTAAAGTAAAACAGCTAGTGGGGTTACAATTGGTGCTTGGTTTACTCATATTACTTGCCCAATGTATATCTTGGTATTCCTGAATAGATATTCAACCACTCTTCTTTTACATACCAAACATGTTTATGAAAACCTGTCACCAAATGCAAAAATAACCTCTAAATTGTATTGATTACTTGGAATGCAGAAGGGGGGGGAGGCAATAAATAACAATTCGATCTTCAAATACATGAAAAGCAATGCAATAAATAATCTGTCTCACAAATACAACGGTACCCAAATAGTATTAAGTTAGCAGCAAATCAGAACTACTAAATGGGAACACGTGTCCCCCAAACATGGGAAGGCCAGGACGTGTACAATGTGAGTTTCACCAAGGCTGGTGCAATTCACCTTTAGAATAACACCTTTTGTATTTTCACTGCAGCGTCAGTTCATATAGAACATTTCTTAGGGTTATATATGTAGTCCCTTACTTTGTATTTATGTCGCTGTCCACCAGCTTGGTTCTGAAACACAATTAAGCTCACATCGGAGCTTCTGTGTTCAGTATAGGCTTATTCGGGTGGTGGCACGTTTCACCATGAAAGACTGCTATTATTATTATTATTATTATTATTATTATTATTATTATTATTAATAATAATAATAATAATAATAATAATAATAATAATAATAATAATAATAATAATAATAATAATTTAAAGCCACTGATATTAAATGGGAAGAAATAAGGTACGAAATTGCATTTTAATAAAAGGAAATTATCATAAAAAATAAAATAATTGTATTTTAAATTATGTAGCAGCATAAAGTTAAACATATATATATATATATATATATATATATATATATATATATATATATATATATATATATATATATATATATATATATATATATATATATATATATATATATATATATATATCAAAAGGTTTGCACAGACATGCAAAAAGCATTTGCAAAAGTAAAATAACACATTTCTTATTATAGCTATGACCAAACGTGTTGCATCATATCAATTCTACGATTGGGAGGTATTAAAAAAAAAAACTATATGAACATAATTTAGATCTTTTATTTAACATCATGAAATTACAGAACCTGAAAATGATATCACAAACATCTACTGGAAACCATAATAGTAAGACAGTATTTCATGTTAAATTTAGAAATGTCACAATAGAAAAAATAAATATTTTTTATATGTTTTTCATTAAGTATATGGAAAACTACAACGCGGTACGCAATTAAATATGTCAACGTAGCATTATTAAGCCGATTTCATTTGACTTTATGAAGCAAAATTAGTTAATTCTATAGGGTGATACAAAACTTGTGGCCATAGCTGCAGTTATGTGACATTAACAGTTTTATTTTACTTTCAGAAATACATTTTGTAAATTCCTTTTTTGATGGCCTCACAACCAATGGCTCACCTGTATTGAAGGATCGGTGTCTTCCTTTACGTTATTCTTCTTCTGTCCTAGTGGCATGGTCTCTGTTCTGCTGGGATCAACACTTACAAGGCTTTGGCTACAAGGCCTGATATATTTGAATTCGCTTTTACCCGAATCAGTAGTTAAGCAAACCTCGTAATTGTACACGTGTTGAAGTGTTCCAGTTCCGCCAGCGTCTCCATAGCGAGGTGGATAATACGAACTTGGAATGACTGGGAGGTCTGCATTTGATTTATAAAACAGTCTGGATTGTCTCCATTTGAAGAATTTTACTGACAACAGAATTATTATGGAAACAATAAAAAGAAAGGAAACTGTAGCCAATGACGCCACCAAATATAATGTCAGATTTTCATTATCCTTATCCTGCGAGAAGTCACTGAACTCTGAAAGTACTTCAGGGAAGCTGTCTGCAACCGCCACGTTCACATTCACTGTAGCTGAACGAGAGGGCTGACCATTGTCCTCCACTAAAACAACGAGTCTTTGTTTCACAGCATCTTTGTCAACAACCTGGCGCAACGTCCTTATCTCCCCATTTTGCAGCTCCACTTCAAAAAGTGTCCTGTCTGAAGCTTTGTGCAGTTTGTATGAGAGCCACGCATTTTGTCCAGAGTCAACATCAACAGCTACCACTTTAGTGACGAGATAGCCAACATCAGCTGAACGCGGCACCATTTCAGCCACCAGAGAGCCTTCAGTTTGTACTGGATAGAGAATCTGAGGCGCATTGTCGTTCTGGTCTTGTACAAAGATGTTTACAGTCACGTTGCTGCTAAGAGGAGGAGAACCTCTATCCTGCGCTTTAACGTGGATTTGGATCAATCTGATTTGCTCATAATCAAAGGAACGCACTGCGTAAAGTATTCCACTGTCCGAGTTAATGGAAACATAAGAAGATACAAGCGTTCCATTAATCTGTGCTTCTATAAGGGAGAAAGATATTCGAGAGTTCTGGTCCTCATCAGGATCTTTGGCTTGTACAGAAAATATAGATACGCCGGGGGAAATGTTTTCCATCACATATGCATTGTATATTTCCTCCTCGAATTTGGGTGCATTATCGTTAACATCAGATATTTTTAATACAATTGTTTTGTTATTGGAAAGAGACGGCGAACCTTCATCTGCGGCAGTTATAGTAATATTATATTCAGAAACAGTTTCTCGATCTAAATTACTTTCAGTAACCAGATTATAATAATTTGTTAATGAAGATTGTATTTTAAACGGAAGCTTCTGGTTTATTGAACAATGTGTTTGGCCATTTTTTCCGGAGTCGAGGTCTTTGACATTAATAATAGCTACAGTAGTTCCAGGTGGGGCGTTTTCTGGAATGGGACTCGAGAATGAAGTTAAAGCTATTAAAGGAGTATTGTCATTTATATCGATGACTTCAATTATTACTTTACAGGAGTCTGTCAGACCGCCTTGATCTTTAGCAAGGATATTCATCTGATGTTGTTTAGCCTTTTCATAATCGATTTGCCCTGACACTTTTATTTCACCATTATTGTGATCCAATTCAAACAGTTCGCTAATGCGGTCTGCGATATGATTAAAGGAGTAGGTTATGTACCCGTTTGATCCTTTGTCTGCATCAGTTGCGATTACTGTTGTTACTAAAGTGCCTTTTATGGAATTTTCAACAACAACAGCTTTGTAAACTGCCTGGCTAAAAACAGGGGGGTTGTCATTCGCATCCAGAACACGAATGTGTATCTTTACTGTGCCAGATTTCTGAGGGTTCCCACCATCAGTAGCAGTTAATACTAAATTAATCGTCTCATGATTTTCTCGATCCAGAGGCGTTTGCAGCACCATCTCTACATACTTACTGCCATCGGGATGCGTTTGTACTTTTAAATTAAAATGATCACTAGGGTAGAGAGCATAGGTCTGTAGAGTGTTAACATCGACATCAGGGTCCACGGCGCTCTCAAGCACAAAACGAGCTCCAGGCACCGCTAATTCACTAATTTCTAAAGTAATCTCATTCTCGGGAAATTCGGGAGCATTGTCGTTAACATCCAAAATGTCCACTGTAATACGAAACAATTCCATAGGATTTTCAAGAACAACTTCGAAACTGAAACTGCAGGGAGATATTTCTCCACATAACTGCTCCCTGTCTATCTTTTCTTTAACAAGCAATATTCCTTTATCCACATCTAGCTGAATATGCTGACTGCTGTCTTCAGTAACAATACGTGCTCTGCCAGATATTAGTCTTTTAAGATCTAATCCCAAATCATGTGCTACGTTACCTACAAACGACCCTTTCTCCATTTCTTCTGGAATAGAATAGCGAACTTGCCCATCTACTATATTTGCAATAGAAACACAAACAATGAATACGTATACTTGCCGTTTGATAGTCTGTCCTACCATTTTCAAGGCGATTTCACGTCGAATTAATCCACTATTTTGCTATTTCTTCTATCAAAACATATCTCAGGGTTCACAATTTCCAAATGGCAGATGCTTTATTTAAAAAAAAAATCCACGATGATCTCGATTATCCAAAATATACGGTTTTTGTCGCTGCAGTCTCTGTGTTGTACTCCAGGCACTGTATAGTGGAAGCTGCTCTATCTGTCTGTCTTATACTGAGCAATAATATGGGAGGTCCTGCTGGATCTGTGCTTGCAGAACATCACCTCGTTGATCAACAGCGGCACTTAGAGTACAAGTCAAAAACTGCAGATCAATGTATTTCAAGTAACATTTCAGTACAATTATTCTGTAGATACTCTGTAGATAGTTAATACTAAGACATTGTATTTTTAAAAGTGAAAGTCCTGCCTTTACCTGAAAAAAAACATTCAGCGCACAAAGCATTTAGGAGAACAGGAAACTGCACAGGTACATGTTTAAGGCCGAGTTGAATTTTCGATTTACCAGAATGTTTGCCAATGAAATATAATCTATACTGTTGATTCATGAACACATGTAACGCACATGTATTATGAACGTCCCAAAAAAATGGTCCTGCATAAAAACAACATTCTCTAGTATGCACCGGCTCTATTGATAAAAGTACAACATACAGCACCAATGTCCCCGAATGCAAAGTTTACTTACATTTTGCTCGACATGAATGAACACTTTTTTACATAATACAGATAAAGACCAAATATAATAATCCAATACATAACTTTATATAACTACGTATTTACAGATTTAAAATAATAATGCTGTATAATACTTTTCAGTACAAAAAAGGGTACAATAGGAAGAAACTGTGCTCGAAATAAATTAGAGTGGACCCTCCGTTACAAGCACCAAACTTACGAACTGACCGGTCAACCGAACACCCCGCTTTTAACTGGGAGTATGCAATCACTCAACTATGCCTACAGTGCAACCAGAATCATTTTTTTAAAAAAGCGCAGCGTTAACCTTTTGAAATGTTAAGTACTTGGAAACGCAAGGGCGTTGCACTTTCAGTGGAAGAAAACATTGAAAATTGTTTTAAAACTTGTACAGCGGTATCAAACTCGACAATGGGAATATAGTATAGGGGAATTGTCAGCAATAATGAAAAAAGGCCAAAACAAATTTAAAAAAAAATCAAAGGAGGCGAAGGAGGAGTAAAAACGGATGTATCATGCGCAGATCTGAAGATGATGAGATTGTGATTAATCACTGTGTAGGCCGGTAAAGTTTACCTGTTCTCTTCAGAGGAGCAGGCCGGTTTTAATGAAGTGTATACACAATGTCCAAACGAGATTTCTCCGTTCAATAGTCTTTATTTCCTTGGCACAGGTTTGTTGCTTG
The DNA here is from genome assembly GCA_030684275.1 of Acipenser oxyrinchus oxyrinchus. Taxonomy (NCBI): domain Eukaryota; kingdom Metazoa; phylum Chordata; class Actinopteri; order Acipenseriformes; family Acipenseridae; genus Acipenser; species Acipenser oxyrinchus. The sequence continues at coordinate 9,686,743 of CM060268.1, forward strand.
TTGTTACAGCATTAGAATACAGAGCTCAAAGACACTGGCTCAGAGTACCCCGTGGGAACGATCTCTCCCTCTAGTCCCCAGACACAATTTAAGTTTCCCCAGTTCAGCAGCAACGTCACAGTGCGTAAGGTCTTCAAAAGCTACGGAAGCCTTAGCTGCGCAGTACAAAACAGAGTACCAACAAATCATTGCTGCCGTATTAATTCTAACAACTAATAACATTAATAAAATAATCTGAACAGTGCAAACACTGTAATCTGGACAAAACAATAGAAAATACATCCCAACGCTACTGCGGCGTGCTGGTCACGAGGCAATAACAACTGTACCAACAAATGTATCCAGACAAATGTGAGGAAGATTTCAAAGCAAGACCGGGCAATTGTGCAAGGAACAATTTAGTTTTAAAGAAAGCAACATAATAAAAATCAAGCCAAAGGACTCTGAATGACCGACCAAGCTGCACGAATGCATTTTGTTTAAAATAAAGTAAAACAAGCAGTTCCTCAACCCAGCTTTTCCTGCACATGTAGCATTTTCTCACATATAGTACGATTTTAAAAACTGTCAAACCATAACAACGAGCGTAGATAGCATGTGTACATAATTATTAAACCACTGAACACTGATTGAGTCACGGACATTTCAGAACAAGACCCACATTCATGTTTTACTTTTCAAGTACAGTTAATTTGGTGGAAATAACGTTGAAGCTCTGCAGCCAATTAGTGTCATGCCTACAGATGTTGTGCAGCTACGACACAGTCCCTAGCTACCCCTGTCTAACTATGTCTCACTCTACTTTACTCTGAATACTGACATGGACTTGTATCAAATGTCTTCAAGGACAATAAAATTACTTTGAAAGAAACAATTAAATCCATCAATACAATTGATACATTGAAATTATGCAACATGTAAATGTATTTACTGACGCGGCTCACCTGCATGGAAAGGTCACTGTCTTCAGTGATGTTCTTCTCCTTCTGAACGTGTGGCATTGTCTCTGCAGCGCTGGGCTCAACGCTTAAAACGCTTTGGCTGCAAGGTCTGATGTATTTGAATTCACTCTTTCCCGAATCGCTTGTTAAACACACTTCGTAGTTGTACACGTGGCGAAGTGTTCCTGTCTCTCCAACGTCTGCATAGCGGGGCGGGTAATACGAAGTAGGAATAGCAGGGAGGTTTCCATTCGATTTATAAAACAGTTTAGAATATCTCCAATTGCATAACTTCATCGACAACAAAACTATAATGGAGAAAATAAAGAGAAACGAAACTGTAGCCAATGACACCACCAGATAAAATGTCAGATTGTCATTGTAATCTTTATCCTGAGTTAAGTCACTGAACTCTGAAAGTACTTCAGGGAAGCTGTCTGCAACCGCCACGTTTACATTGACTGTAGCTGAACGAGAGGGCTGACCATTGTCCTCCACTAAAACAACAAGTCTTTGTTTCACAGCATCTTTATCAATAACCTGGCGCAACGTCCTTATTTCCCCATTTTGCAGTCCCACTTCAAAAAGTGTCCTGTCTGTAGCTTTGTGCAGTTTGTATGAAAGCCACGCATTCTGTCCAGAGTCGGCATCAACAGCTACCACTTTAGTGACGAGATAGCCAACATCAGCTGTACGCGGCACCATTTCAGCAACCAGAGAGCCTTCAGTTTGTACTGGATAGAGAATCTGAGGCGCATTGTCGTTCTGGTCTTGCACAAAGATATTTACAGTCACGTTGCTGCTAAGTGATGGTGAACCTCCATCCTTAGCTATCACATGGCATTTGAAGTCTCTGATTTGCTCATAATCAAAAGAGCGAACTGCATACATGATTCCATTGTCCGAGTTAATAGAAATATATGAAGACACAGGTTTCCCATGTACCTGTCCATCTTCAAGAAAGTAAGATATACGAGCGTTATTGCCCCAGTCAGGATCTTCAGCTTGAAAAGAAAAAATCGATAACCCCGGCGAGTTGTTTTCCATGACATATGTCGTGTACAGGTTCTTATTGAAAGTCGGTGCATTATCATTAACATCAGATATTTTAAGCGTTATCGTTTGATTACTGCAGAGTGGGGGCGAGCCTTCATCTGTAGCAGTAATGGTAATGTTATATTCGGAGATCATCTCTCTGTCCAAAATACTTCTAGTCACCAATGTGTAGTAATTTTTTAAGGAAGACTGTATTTTAAAAGGCAGCTGTTGGTTAATTGAACAACGAACCTGGCCATTTTTTCCAGAGTCTAAATCTTGAACATTAATAAGAGCTATGACTGTGCCAGGCAGCGAGTCTTCGGGTATAGGACTCGAGAATGACGTCAGAGTTAGTACAGGGGCATTGTCATTTACATCTTCAATTTCTATTATTACGCTACTGGAATCTGTAAGACCACCAGAATCTTTTACTTGGACATTTATCTCATACATGTTTTGTTTTTCAAAATCCACTTGTCCAGCAATTCTAATTTCGCCTGTATCTGGGTCTAATTCAAACATTTCTGAAATGTTGTCTGTGATGTGAGTAAAAAAATAAGTGATTTCTTTATTTGATCCTATATCCGCATCAGTTGCAGTAACTGTCGTTACTAAAGTACCTTTCACCGAATGTTCAAGCACGGAAGCTTTATACACTGCCTGACTAAAAACAGGAGCATTGTCGTTGGCATCCAAAACAATTATGCGTATTTGCACTGTGCCCGACCTCGGAGGGGTCCCACCATCTACGGCAGTTAAAACAAGAAAATGCTCACCTTGCTTTTCACGGTCTAAAGCAGTTTGTAGCACCATTTCTACATATTTACTGCTACCAGAACTAGTCTTTAAGCGAAAATGATCAGTGGGGTTAAGTGTGTAGCTTTGTAGAGCGTTTACGCCGACATCGGGGTCCACTGCGCTTTCCAGAAGGAAGCGAGCTCCTGGTAAAGCCGACTCACTAATCTCCAGTCGAATCTCATTCTTTGGAAATGTAGGAGTATTGTCGTTAACATCCAGAATTTCTACTTCAATGCTATGTAATTCAAGAGGATTTTCAAGAACAATTTCAAAACTAAAACTACAATATGACACTTGTCCGCACAAATTCTCCCTGTCAATTCTTTCGTTAACAACTAGTATCCCTTTATTTACATCAAGTACGACATACTTATTGTTGCCTTTAGTAACCATACGAGCTCTGCCAGATATCAGTCTTTTAACGTCTAATCCCAAATCTTGTGCAATATTACCAACAACTGAACCTTTTTTCATTTCTTCTGGAATCGTATAGCGAGCTTGTCCAGAAACAAAATCTGCTACGCATAAACAAAGAATGCAGAATTGTACTTGCCATTTGATTGTCCACCCTTTGTTTCTTAAAGCGAAGTCAAATCGACATAATCCAAGGTTTATCATGATAAATATTGAAATATGAACATATACTCGTGCCTTAAAAATTCCAGGTATCTCGTATATAAATAATATCCAAATCCAAACGTGCTGAGTATCCGTAGCCGCAGTATCTGTTTGTAATCCACACCGTGTGTAATGCAAGCTGCTCTTTCTGTCTGTCTTATACTGAGCAATACTATGGGAGGTCCTCCTCGATTTTTTTCTTGCAAAAAATCACCTGACTGATCAACAGCGGCACTTAGAGTACAATTGAAGGACTACACACATACATATTTAAACTATAGTATATAGGAAATGCATAACTTACTAATGTTTTTATACGTTTTGCGTGATGTTTGCAGGTTACTATCGATTAAAGTGAATATTAAAATATTTGCAAATCTTCAATATCATCAAATGTTTTTAGTAAAATGGAAAACAAGAGCTGCAATCAGCCCATGCTTGAGTACTGACAAACGTGGAGGATTATCTATTAACTGTGTATTTACTTGCTAACTTTTTAATTTTTTTAACTATATTTACCTTAAGATAAGTCTTAATCTTAATTTAAGAAAGCTATACAGAATATGCCTGTCGTTTTAATGTCTATACAGTTTAATATATTCCATGTATAATTACACACGCACACACACAAACACACACGCACACACACACACACACACACACACACACACACACACACACACACACACACACACACACACACACACACACACACACAAGGTCACATTTTGGTAGAGAATACATTATTTTTGCGCATTAGTTTGATGTTATTATCAAACTTGCATGTACCTTTGCTCTGGCTTCAAAGTATGTGTTACAGTGTTTTATTCACGCATAGTTTATCGATCCTACAACAATATTCACAGCAGTTTGGTTTTGATTTTGTCCGTTGGGATAATTCCAATAATGTCAGCACCATAGTGGTGAACAGTGACACATACACAAACTTAACGAAAGTGCTCACTGACAACATATGATCCTACAATATATAAAGAGTTACAACAATACCATTGTGAACGTAATTCGTTTGTAGCATAACAAATAGTTGCTATAGCCTACGCTATATTACAAAAATGCATCTCACCTGTGTCGTTGGATCTGTGTCTTTTATTAGGTTCTTCTCCAGCACATGGGGTATTGTTTCTGCTCCACTCGGGTCAACATTTACAAGGCTTTGGCTACAAGGCCTGATGTATTTGAATTCGCTCTTTCCAGAATCAGTCGTCAAACACACTTCGTAATTGTACACGTGGCGAAGTGTTCCTGTTTCCCCGACGTCTGCGTAGCGGGGTGGATAATATGAACTAGGAATAACCGGGAGGTTTCCGTTTGTGGATTTATAGAACAGTGTAGAGTGTCTCCATTTGCAGAACTTTATTGACAACCGAATTATAATGGAGACAATAAAGAGAAACGAAACTGTAGCCAATGACACCACCAAATAAAACGTCAGATTTTCATTGTAATCCTTATCCTGCGTGAAGTCACTGAACTCTGAAAGTACTTCAGGGAAGCTGTCTGCAGCCGCCACGTTCACATTGACTGTAGCTGAACGAGAGGGCTGACCATTGTCCTCCACTAAAATAACAAGTCTTTGTTTCACAGCATCTTTCTCAACGACCTGGCGCAACGTCCTTATCTCCCCATTTTGCAGTCCCACTTCAAAAAGTGTCCTGTCTGTAGCTTTGTGCAGTTTGTATGAAAGCCACGCATTCTGTCCAGAGTCAGCATCAACAGCTACCACTTTAGTCACGAGATAGCCAACATCAGCTGAACGAGGCACCATTTCAGCCACCAGAGAGCCTTCAGTTTGTACTGGATAGAGAATCTGAGGCGCATTGTCGTTCTGGTCTTGAACAAACACGTTTACAGTTACGTTGCTACAAAGAGGAGGAGAACCTCCATCCTGCGCTTTAACATGGATTTGGAATTCTCTGATTTGTTCATAATCAAACGAGCGTGCTGCATAAACGTTGCCACTATCTGAGTTAATGGAAATATATGAAGACACAGGAGTTTCATTTATTTGAGCTTCTATAAGGAAGTAAGATATTCGAGCGTTCTGTTCCCAGTCAGGATCTTTGGCTTGTACAAAAGCAATAGACTTTCCTGGGGAGTTGTTTTCCATTATATACGCGGTGATCAAGTCTCGATTAAAAGTAGGAGGATTATCATTAATATCTGATATTCTCAGTGTTATTGTCTGGTTACTTGATAGAGGGGAGCCTTCGTCTGTAGCAGTGATTGTAATATTGTATACTGAGACAGTCTCTCTGTCCAAAATACTATCAGTGACCAAAGTGTAATAGTACGTTAATGATGATTTCATTTTAAAGGGAATGTTTTTGTTAACTGAACAATGAATCTGCCCGTTTTTCCCAGAGTCTGTATCTTGGACATTAATAAGAGCTACAACTGTACCGGGTAATGAGTCTTCAGGTATAGGACTTGAAAACGACTTTAGCTTTATTACTGGAGCATTATCATTTACATCAATAACGTCAATTATTAAATTACTGGAATCTGTAAGACCGCCGTCATCTTTAGCTTGTATGTTTATTTCATACATTTTGTCTTTTTCGAAATCGATTTGCCCTGCGACCTTGATTTCACCATTATGTGGATCTAGTTCGAACATTTCACCAACGCTGTCTGTGATGTGGATAAACGAATATGTTACATGCCCATATGATCCTTTATCTGCATCAGTTGCGTTAACTGTCGCCACTAAAGTACCCTTTAAAGAATTTTCAAGCACAGACGCTTTGTAAACCGGCTGACTAAAAACAGGAGCATTGTCATTTGCATCTAAAACAATTATGTGTATTTTAACTGTGGCAGACATCTGAGGGCTCCCCCCATCAACAGCTGTTAAGATTAAAACAATATCATCTTGTTTCTCTCTATCCAACGAAGACTGGAGCACCATTTCAACATGTTTACTAATTGCAGAACGGGCCGTTAATATAAAATGATCTGTGGGGTTAAGAGTGTATCTTTGTAGAGTGTTAACACCCACGTCGGGGTCCATGGCGCTTTCTAGTAGGAACCGCGCTCCTGGCACTGCCGACTCGCTTATTTCTAATCGGATTTCGTTTTTTGAAAAAACGGGCTTGTTGTCATTCACATCTCGAATTTCCACTGTAACACGGTGTAATTCAAAAGGATTTTCAAGAACGATCTCAAAACTTAAATTGCACGGAGATATGTCCCCACATAATTGCTCCCTATCTATCCTTTCTCTAACAACCAATATCCCTTTATCTGCATCAAGGTTAATATAGGGAGTGCTTTCTTCCGTAACGATCCGTGCGCTGCCCGATCTCAGTCTTTTTAGATCTAAACCCAAGTCTAGTGCAATATTACCAACAAACGACCCTCTTGTCATTTCTTCTGGAATGGAATATCGAACTTGCCCATGCACCGAATCTAAACGATACAAACAAAGAAGGAATAACTGTACTTGCCATTTCAGTGCCCATCCTCCGTTTGTAAATGCAGCATCAAAACGACTGAATCCAAGGTTTAACATGATGAACATGTAAATATGTACACAAGAAGAGGCTCAAAATGTCAAATGATATCCTTTTACGAGATGCTTTATCGTATATTAGAATTATCCAAAATGTACAGTTTCTGTGGCCGCAGTTTCTGTGTTGTAATCCAGACACTGTGTAGTGAAGCTGCTCTATCTGTCTGTCTTATACTGAGCAATAATATGGGAGGTCCTGCTGGATCTGTGCTTGCAGAACATCACCTCGTTGATCAACAGCGGCACTTAGAGTCCTAGTTAGGAATAGCAGAAATATTTCTTTAAAGCAACAGTATACAGACTTAAGAAATATTGCCAATTGAATGATACGATCATATTATTGTGAAATATCTGAACTGTATGCCTATTTATGCTATGTGCTGATAGTACCCTCAAAACAGTAAGGAAGTGTTCCATTATTTTCCAATACATTATATACACACAGATATTATTATTATTATTATTATTATTATTATTATTATTATTATTATTATTATTATTATTATTATTATTAAATACATTGAGAAATATGTGTTAGTATTTAAGAAAATTGCTGTCCATGACTTGTTATTAACCTATATTTTACAGGATACGTATTGCTACGGGAGTAAACAGAACCAACAACACGGTATAATATACTATTAAAAGGGGAAAGACGTTATATATTTTTAATGGTGTTGTGCACAGTGTAAAGGATGTATATTACCACCCTTGCTGCTGTCTGAATGAAATGTCTGGACCTATTTTAACACGACTACTTTCCATCGTGCTTCTTTCTTTTGGTTGTTTGCAGGCATTTTTAATAAATACATGAATAAATAAATTAAATAAATGCATTTATACAGGTTAAACCTGTTATGCACCAGATAAATCCTTAATAGCGTTAAGGATAGTATCGTTTTAAAAAAAAAAAATCGTCAGCACAATAAATGATGACCAATCGTGATGTTTCTAGTCTTCACTGCTTTAACCAACAGATAGAGCTACATGCAGCCTAAAGGGACATGCATTGCTTTTCAGCACCATGTTGGTAAACAGCGACATACATGCCACGTATTCCCTAATGAAAAACAGGTTGAAAGGGTTGAAGAAAGCGGCTCGATTTCTTACATAAACATCTGCTATTATAATGATGATACACGTTGCTGTATTAAGGAGAAATCAAAACAGTAACAGCAAAGGTTTTACTTGTATAGAATTGGCATTCTAGAAAATGGTATGCAACTTCAGTATCATTCAGTCACATGTGATAAGTACAACCATAATACGTATTATGTCTTGTTACCATATCTAAAATCCAAAAAAGAGACTCACCTGTTTGTAAAGATCAGTGTCTTCGCTTACATTCTTCTCCTTCTGCTCGTGTAGCATGGTCTCTGTTCCACTGGGATCGACACATACAAGACTTTGGCTACAAGGTCTGATATATTTGAATTCGCTTTTACCCGAATCAGTGGTTAAGCAAACCTCGTAATTGTACACGTGTTGAAGTGTTCCAGTTCCGCCAGCGTCTGCATAGCGAGGTGGATAATACGAACTTGGAATGACTGGGAGGTTTCCGTTTGATTTATAAAACATTCTAGAATGTCTCCATTTACAGAACTTTACTGACAATAGAACTATTATTGAGACAATAAAAAGAAAGGAAACTGTAGCTAATGACACCACCAGATAAAATGTCAGATTTTCATTGTAATCCTTATCCTGCGTTAAGTCCCCGAATTCTGAAAGTACTTCAGGGAAGCTGTCTGCAACCGCCACGTTCACATTCACTGTAGCTGAACGAGAGGGCTGACCATTGTCCTCCACTAAAACAACAAGTCTTTGTTTCACAGCATCTTTATCAACAACCTGGCGCAACGTCCTTATCTCCCCATTTTGCAGTCCCACTTCAAACAGTGTCCTGTCTGTAGCTTTGTGCAGTTTGTATGAAAGCCACGCATTCTGTCCAGAGTCAACATCAACAGCTACCACTTTAGTCACGAGATAGCCAACATCAGCTGAACGAGGCACCATTTCAGCCACCAGAGAGCCTTCAGTTTGTACTGGATAGAGAATCTGAGGCGCATTGTCGTTCTGGTCTTGCACAAAGATGTTTACAGTCACGTTGCTGCTAAGAGGAGGTGAACCTCCATCCTGAGCTTTAACGTGGATTTGGAAATCTTTGATTTCCTCATAATCAACGGAGCGAACTGCATAAACAATGCCGCTATCTGAATTAATGGAAATATACGACGACACGGGTGTTCCATTAATCTCGTTTTCTTCAAGGAAATAAGAAATACGTGCGTTTTGATTCAAGTCAGAGTCCATTGCTTGTAATGAAAAGATAGATAACCCAGGGGAGTTATTTTCCATCACATACCTCATGTATACGCTCTGATCAAAGGTTGGTGCATTATCGTTCACGTCAGATATCTCCAGGATAATTGTTTGTTTGCTGGAAAGAGTGGGCGACCCTTCATCTGTGGCAGTAATGGTTATGTTATATTGGTCGAGTTTTTCCCTGTCTAACGTTGTCTCAGTCACCAACGTATAGTAATTCCTCAAAGTCGATTTTATTTTAAATGGAAGTTTTTGGTTGATTGATAAACGAACCAACCCGTTATTCCCAGAGTCAATATCCTGAACACTGATAAGCGCTATATCTGTACCAGGTAACGAGTCTTCAGGTATAGGACTCGAGATTGATTTCAGTGTTATAACAGGTGCATTGTCATTTACATCCATTATTTCAATTATTACTTTACTTGAATCTGTAAGCCCCCCGTGGTCTCTCGCTTGTATATTTATTTCATAAAGTCGTCCCTTTTCAAAATCAATTTCTCCTGCCACTTGTATTTCACCAGTAAGTGGGTCTAAATTAAACAGTCCACCAACAGTGTCTGTAATCTGGGTAAACGAGTAGGTTATTTCCCCATAAGATCCTTTATCTAAATCAACTGCTTTCACTTTCGTGACTAATGTGCCTTTTAATGCATTCTCAATCACAGTCGTTTTGTAAACTGCCTGGCTAAAAACAGGAGCATTATCGTTGGCATCCAGAACAACGATGTGTATTTTAACTGTGCCCGACCTCTGAGGGTCCCCACCATCAACAGCAGTTAATATTAATGAAAACTCGTCTTGCTTTTCTCTATCTAGTGGTGCTTGCAGCACCATTTCTACATCTTTACTGCCATCAGGACGGGTATGTAGCTTTAGAATGAAATTATCACTAGGTTTAAGGCTATAACTTTGAAGTGAATTAATGCCCACATCAGGGTCCACGGCGCTGTCAAGTAAGAATCGTGCGCCTGGTACAGCTGATTCACTTATTTCTAATTTAATCTCATTTTTGGGAAACACGGGTGCATTGTCGTTAATATCCCGAATTTCAACCGTAACAGCATATAATTTCAGTGGATTTTCAAGAATAACTTCAAAACTGAAACTGCATGGAGATATCTGCCCACACAACTGCTCTCTGTCTATCCTGTCTTTAACAATGAGTTGTCCTTTCTCCATATCCAGCTCAACATACTCGCTGCTTCCTTCAATAACTACACGAGCGTTACCAGTTACCAGTCTTTTAAGATCCAGCCCCAAGTCCTGAGCAATATTACCTACAAAAGATCCCTTTTTCATTTCCTCTGGAACAGAATAGCGAACTTGTCCAAAAGCTACATCTGTAACACATACAAAGATAATAAAGAACTGTACTTGCCGTTTTAGTGCACAGCCTATTGTTTCCAGGGCGATCTCAAATCCACAAATTCCCATATTTACCATGATAAAGAATCGAATGTACACATTAGTTTGAAATTATAAAATCCAAGAATTTCGTTTGGATATAATGTCTCAGTATATTCGTATCATTCCAAATGCACTGGAAAAAACGTAGCCTCAGTTTCTGCGTTGCAATCCATCCACTGTATAGAGCAATCTGCTCTTTCTGTCTGTCTTATACAGAGCAATATTAGGGGAGGTCCTGCTGGGTGTTTGCTCGCAGAACATCGCCTCATTAGCCAACAGTGGCACTTAGAGTACAAGTCAAGAACTGCACAACAAACCGTTTAAAGAGACAGACTGGTTGTGTTCATTACAACGTTTTAAAATATAATTTTCAAGTAAACTACTGTCACATATCATTATATATGTTGGAAGAATAAAGATAACAGCAAAAAGTTGCAGATATCAAACTCTATGAAGAAAATTCCCTTTATTTTGTATTCATTTTAATTGTATTTTATTATAACTGTGTGTGTGTGTGTGTGTGTGTGTGTGTATATATATATATATATATATATATATATATATATATATATATATATATATATATATATATATATTCTAATTCCAACCATCTTAAATGCATTGAAATATTATAGTCCTGGTATAAGATTATGATATTTTGAGTGGTAGTTTGTGGTACAGTACTGGTACCATAGTGTTCAATAAAATAATCCATTCAATTCATGTTTAAGTTATTTTACAAGCTTATCAAATATAGAAGGCACTATAATAAGGTAAAAGGGATGGACAACTTGAAATACATTTTTGAGATTAGACTGCTTAAAACCTGCTTCTACTTCATCAATCTACTGCTTCTACTTCATCAATCTACTGCTTCTACTTCATCAATCTACTGCTTCTACTTCATCAATCTACTGCTTCTACTTCATCAATTCACGTTTCCCAACATTTTCTTTCAAAGTGTGACATAATTCCCTGTAAGGGTTGCACTATTGAAAAAAAACATGTGCACAGCTTGCTTATCTTAATTTGAACTCATAACCTTCAGGATTCAAAGCTAGGACTATAACATGTGAGCCAATGAGCAGCTCCATCGACTAATCTGGTCTGAATTCCATCCTTCCATGCCATCAGTATGCTAAACCAGATGACTATTAAATGCAGGTTATTAAAAAATGATTCTGTATGAATGCTCTCAACATCAGTGCAGAGATGGAAAAATGCAACCAAACACTTTCTAACATGTTTGATGCAGTGGTAAAGACAGGAGGTTTCACTGCAGCTGTGGCCAGAAGTTTTGCATCACCCTAGAATTTAAGTTCGGACAACTTATATTTGGAAACTGGAAAACATAATAGTACATTGAAAACTACAAAGCACTGTGTAATTCAAAATGTTATCATAACATTATTCAGCAAGTTTCATTCCACTTTATGAAGCAGAATGTTGGCCACACTGTATCTGTACATGTAATTAGTACTCACATACTTATGGAACACATTCTCATTACCTTTTACAGCACCTCTTCATAATTCCAGCATTTAAGATGACTACTATACTCTTGATGTGTATGCATTGATTTTACTCCTTTTGTCAAGTTAGACATCTTGCAATGCCATTTTATGAAATGGACTAACACTATGACCTTTCACAGGGGATCCCTGGATTTAAACCCACAAAATACTAAACCTCAGGCATAATGTTGACTTTGTATCCAATAGAGCAGTAGTGATTACAGTTTACCAATGTACACCCTATGAATATGCCAGGTGTTCAGTATTTCAGTTTAAAGTGAATAGGGGGTATACAAATGTAAATGCAGATCCTCTGAGAGTGCCCTACTGGTTTTGGTTTATTAGGTTTCTCTGCTGGTAAAGTTAGCAAAGTTATCTGACCGTCTAATACAACATTTTAGTGTACAGGAATATATATATATATATATATATATATATATATATATATATATATATATATATATATATATATATATATATATATATAATACTAATGTAATTATCTACACTTCACTTTGTACATTACAATACTACTATTACTACGACTAATAATAATAATAATAATAATAATAATAATAATAATAATAATAATAATAATAATAATAATATAGAGGGGCTTAAATTTAATTTATTGCATGATAATCTTTCTCTTTTTTGGTCTGTCTTTCTTTTTACTTTCTCTGTCCTTTCTTTCTTTCTTTCTTTCTTTCTTTCTTTCTTTCTTTCCTGTCCTTTCCATTCCATTGTCCTAAAATCTGGGGAAAGACATGATATAGTTAAAACAATGCACTCTAACAACTTTAACACAACTAGAACCAGTTATCCTTATTTAATGCTCAGCCCATGTGTGTCTTGTCAAAATGTATGATGTTGGTATTGCAAATTGTATTGATGAGGATTTTGTTTTACACAAATAGAGAGAACTGTTTGGTAATTTGTGATACAATTTGCTGATTATTGTCTTTAGCAGAAGTAACTTTCTTAGCGGCAGTAACTTATTCTTTGCATTTTGTTTCACCTGTACACATGAATTGTACTCCACATTTTATAAGCAGCTGAACCCCTCATCACTTATTACACTCCTTTTTTACACATTTCTTTGCAAGTTAACTTTCACAATGCACGGATGCAACCATAGATACAACCAGCGTAATGTTGGCAAACCACGAAATTGCATAGCCACAAACTGTGTCAACCAGACAATTTTGACATGAGTTGTCTCACAGTTGTAACCCTTTACAGTTTTTTACAATAGCTAAAGTAAAATTCTTGAAACTATATCCCAATTCTCAAAGTTAACACAAACACCGAAAATGACTTCTCATTTGCAAAACTACTAACACATTTCTCTGGTTAACACACAAAATCCAAAATTCTAAACCATCTGTATGGTTCACTAAATGCAATTCCATCACTTTAATACAAGTTAAATAAGTGAATGTCTTGTTTTCAAAACACATACTGTACATCTCTATGCTGTTGCACACAAGTCATGCTCATTACTTTAAATAAACATTCCACCCATGGAAATGAACATTTCAGAATTTATCAATCTCTAATCAAATGTCACTCAAGCATAAAAGGTTGATGTTAACCCCAAAATAAATCACAAATTGTGCTGACACGTGGAGCAGGCAGGAGAAGGTGGGCAAGCTGGCCAGCCAGCCAGCAGGAGACAGCCAGCCCAGGTGAGACCACAGCATATCGCTGTAACAAATTAAATTCAAGCAACAATTGTGGACCATATCGTCAACTGCAGTATGACAATGAGGGAAGCAGGGCTGGCAGTGCAACCAAATCAGCGGTGATCAACAGTTGCATCTTTAATTTGTATATTTTGAACTGAGGATAGGTATGTGTGAATAGCAGTACTTTATGTAACCTATTGTATTTATAAAGTTTGCAGCTTGCATGCTGATGCATCTCTCTGCATTGTTTTATACAGTAAATATGCATATGTATTGTACATTAGCATATCGATAGTCAAATGTTTTTTTTTTTTTTTTAAAGATTGAAAGAAGAGCAGCCTATGTTGGACGTAGTCATCTCTTGACATCAGAACAAGAACTGGCCATTGATCTGATCTGTGCCAACAATGTCATCTGCTTTTGTGAGATAGAAAGCTACATAGTTGCACATGAGGATGTTTTTCATGGTGTGACCAGCATAAGTGTGTCAATCATTGACCACGTTCTAAAGAGGCACAATGTCAGCATGAAGGCAATCTACACAGTTCCACTTGAAAGGAATAGTGAAAGGGTGAAGGGAGAACATCCGCTGTGACGGAAATTAAATCATGTGGCCAGACAGAGCCGGGCGGCTTAGTGATGCAGAATGAAAATATAACTGTAATACCAGACATTGATCATGCAAGTTTATTATCTTTTCAATTCTAAATTAATAACTAAATATAGTGTCCATGAAATGACACCAAAAAAAAATTACAAGTTTTGTGTGTACTGGTTTTCTGTTTGATAATGTAAGCCTTTGCATTGCATCTATTTATAATTTAAAGTTGAATTTTATTTTGGTTGAAGAGTTAAATAATATGTACCTAAATGCTAAATGCTTGAAGAATTGATGTAATATTAGATTTTGCAAGATGTATGAATAATGTAACATGTTTGCTTCATTTTGCAATTATATTTGATGTTTTGCAAATCACGCAACTGTTTTGGTGTTTGTGTTAACTGATTTGAGAATTGTGCTAATAGTAACAGTAACTGAGCTTTAGCGATTGAGAAAAACTGCAAATGACTAACAAAACAAACAAAAAAACATGCCAGCATCTAAAACATCACAGAACATCTATGTGTACAGTATCTCACCCCCAGAACCAGGGGAGCAGCAGTCTGATTCTCAGTGTGAGATGTAGATATGACAAGCTGCTCTGAGGATGCAATATAACAACACTAGTTCCACAAAAGTGAATGCAAAAACCTCAACTAATGTTAACATTATAGTTGTGTTTACACATACCTCTACATAGTTTACTAGGTAAAACTTGTAAGAAACAAAGTCAAGTAAATCCACTTTTTGGTTTGTGTTTTCATCAGTGTACTGTTTTGTCACAAATCCCTGTCTGTAATTATCGAGGATATTATGAAGAGTTACATTATTGTCTGAGCAGTGCTGCTGAAATATTTAGTAAGTTATTTCTGTCTTGTTCTAACTTCCCACTACCAATCTGTGGTGTTGTCATTGCTGCCAGAGTATCTGAGTCAGCCATGCTCATGGTTAACAGATGGCTGTATTTAAAGCAGTCCCTCCTCCTCAAAAACAAAAAAAAACATATCAATGTGGCTTCCCAGACTAGACTTAGTGGCTGTGTCTGTTTGCTGTGGTCCTTGAAAATTCAGGACATACTTTTGTGGATTATTTGCACTGTAACTCTAAACTGTCTATATAGGACCTGCATATGAATAGAAGGCATGTCCTGCCTTGATTGACTCTAGCTACAAGTGGGAAACCCAGGCATAGATACCAGGTACTGGTACTAATGTTATAAGAGCAGATAGTAAGATAAACCATGCATGTTCTGGAAACAGCAAATTGATTCTTTAAAACTATACTAGGTTAACATTTACACAATAAAAACATAAAAAGTGATCTGCCTGGTACACCACCACATAGTCACAATAACTGCTGAATGCAGTCAATAGGTAAAACCTAGCACTGTAGAATGCACCAACCCTTAATATTTCTAATAAAATCACCAAATGGACCAACAATTTGTATAAAGGCTAACATAGTAACTAGGAAACTCATGGGGGTATATGTAAGCATAGGTGCCGTGCAAATAATTGCATATGAAAAAATCAAATTGCATTGCGTCCAGGCAATTATTTGGCACTGCGCCCTATGTAAGCTTAAGAGTAATGCAAATTACTCAACACACACAAATAATGATCCACAATTATGATAATGAGCTTCTCAATGAGTGTGTCAGTCTATTTAGCAATCGCACTTGCAGCCCAGAGATGACAGAGTTAGGAGTACAGAGAGTAGTAGGCTCTGTATGACGTTTGTGGAGCACAAAAAGAGTCCTTATGGCTGAGGTCACTCATAAAGAAACAGAGTTTTTTGGAAAACCTCAGCCAACATCAGTTATGCTAGTATCCATAGGAAATTATATATATATATATATATATATATATATATATATATATATATATATATATATATATATATATATATATATATATATATATATATATATATATATATATATATATATATATATATATATATATATATATATATATATATATATATATATATATATATATATATATATATATATATATATATATATATATATACAGTACTGTGCAAAGTTTTAGGCAGGTGTGAAAAATGCTGTAAAGTAAGAATGCTTTCAAAAATAGACATGTTAATAGATTATATTTATCAATTAACTAAATGCAAAGTGAGTGAACAGAAGAAAAATCTAAATCAAATCCATATTTGGTGTGACCACCCTTTGCCTTCAAAACAGCATCAAGCATCAATTCTTCTAGGTACACTTGCACACAGTTTTTGAAGGAACTCGGCAGGTAGGTTGGCCCAAACATCTTGGAGAACTAACCACAGTTCTTCTGTGGATTTAGGCAGCCTCAGTTGCTTCTCTCTCTTCATGTAATACCAGACAGACTCGATGATGTTGAGATCAGGCTCTGTGGGGGCCATACCATCACTTCCAGGACTCCTTGTTCTTCTTTATGCTGAAGATAGTTCTTAATGACTTTTGCTGTATGTTTGGGGTCGTTGTCATGCTGCAGAATAAATTTGGGGCCAATCAGATGCCTCCCTGATGGTATTGCATGATGGATAAGTATCTGCCTGTACTTCTCAGCATTGAGGAGACCATTAATTCTGACCAAATCCTCAACTCCATTTGCAGAAATGCAGCCCCAAACTTGCAAGGAAACTCCACCATGCTTCACTGTTGCCTGCAGACACTCATTCGTGTCACGCTCTCCAGCCCTTCGGCGAACAAACTGCCTTCTGCTACAGCCAAATATTTCAAATTTTGACTCATCAGTCCAGAGCACCTGCTGCCATTTTTCTGCACCCCAGTTCCTGTGTTTTCGTGCATAGTTGAGTCGCTTGGCCTTGTTTCCACGTCGGAGGTATGGCTTTTGGCTGCAAGTCTTCCATGAAGGCCACTTCTGACCAGACTTCTCCGGACAGTAGATCGGTGTACCAGGGTCCCACTGTTTTCTGCCAGTTCTGAGCTGATGGCACTGCTGGACATCTTCCGATTGCGAAGGGAAGTAAGCATGATGTGTCTTTCATCTGCTGCAGTAAGTTTCCTTGGCCGACCACTGCGTCTACGGTCCTCAACGTTGCCCGTTTCTTTGTGCTTCTTCAAAAGAGCTTGGACAGCACATCTGGAAACCCCTGTCTGCCTTGAAATTTCTGCCTGGCAGAGACCTTGCTGATGCAGTATAACTACCTTGTGTCTTGTTGCTCTGCTTAGTCTTGCCATGGTGTATGACTTTTGACAGTAAACTGTCTTCAGCAACCTCACCTTGTTAGCTGAGTTTGGCTGTTCCTCACCCAGTTTTATTCCTCCTACACAGCTGTTTCTGTTTCAGTTAATGATTGTGTTTCAACCTACATATTGAATTGATGATCATTAGCACCTGTTTGGTATAATTGTTTAATCATACACCTGACTATATGCCTACAAAATCCCTGACTTTGTGCAAGTGTACCTAGAAGAATTGATGCTGTTTTGAAGGCAAAGGGTGGTCACACCAAATATGGATTTGATTTAGATTTTTCTTCTGTTCACTCACTTTGCATTTAGTTAATTGATAAATATAATCTATTAACATGTCTATTTTTGAAAGCATTCTTACTTTACAGCATTTTTCACACCTGCCTAAAACTTTTGCACAGTACTGTATATATATATATATATATATATATATATATATATATATATATATATATATATATATATATATATATATATATAGGCCTTCCCTTTTCAGCATGAAATTAATACATTTGCCTAGCACTCTGGAAAAGGTGGATTGGACTATCCCTCCAGACATTCCAACTGTGGTCTGAAAGGAACTAGAGGCTAAGTAGTGCAGAGAACACAGCACTTTCACACGTGCAGGGATAGCATTCCCTAGATTAATGCTGGGGTCTAGCACATCCCACAGTTCAGCTATTACATCTAGGATGACCTGTGGAGTGAGACGATAACACTTTAGCACCGCATCCTCCAGCATCCCAAACAAAGTGACCCTATGATTGAATGTGCAGGGTCTTCTTTGTCTTGCCCTTTGCCTTCAAACATGTTCCTGCCTCTCCTCAACAAGAGCCAAGCGTTGCAGCATCAGGAAGTGCACCACAGCAGCCACCCTGAGGCCAATGACAGGTCTCTGCAGATGTGTGCTTTTATACAGCTCTTAGTTACTGGCGTCTACAATGGTTTGCACCTTGTAAGAAGCGGTGTAACGCATTTGGAGGGTCAGCAATTGCCTAAGTGCAAGGCAAAATCCTTACATCACATTATAATATTTGGCGTGCTTAGTATCCAGATCCCAACCAATCCCATGCTATTTTATTCATTTGAATGCATTTCAATATCATTTCAATGGATTAATGATGGCAAAGTGCAAATTTGATAGCAGCAGATGAACACCATTATTTACATATGCCGCATTTTTAGCGGTCACTAAAATCAAATTTAACTATAAATATTTAAATTTAAATATAACTAAAAACATAAAGCCAGGTAGAACATATAATTAGTGCATATCAAAATTGAGTAGCTCAAACTATATACAGGAACACACTGTTCATTTTAGAACAAATAATAACAACAATTCCACATGTGGTAGATTAAGAGGACCCAACATAAAAAGCAGGCAAAACAAAGGCCAACTATATCCTGAAGTCCTCCCAGCGCATCAGATATGCAGAAACATAATAACGGACATGCATAACACCAAAGTCAATAATAATAATAATAATAATAATAATAATAATAATAATAATAATAATTGCAGTTACGATACAGCCAATTATTTCAAATAAATGAAGGAAATCTGTATAATGCAATATTGTATTACACACGTTGACTCACCTGTTTGTAGACGTCATTCTCTTGAAGATTTAAAATTGTCTCAAAATTCCCAGGTTCCATGAGTTTATTGTTTAATGTATTTCCAGTACAAGCTCGCACATACTTGAACTCACTTTTTGTAGTGTCTGTAGTTAAACAAACGTCAAATCTGTTTGCTGTTTGAAGAGTTCCAGCCCTCCCAACTTCAGCGTAATTTGGAGGGAAATATGAATCAGGGAATACTGGAAAGTTTGTGTTTGAGCGGTCATAGAATGGTCCACAACTTCTGCTTTTACAGAATCTTATAGACGCCACTGCTATAATTAATACAAAGAAAAGGGAGGAAACACAAGCTAATGAAATCACTAAATAGACTGTAAGGTTAGCATTTGGACGTGTATCCTCAGAGAAGTCACTGTGATCTGACAGAAGAGGTATGTTGTCTCCAAGAACTAAATTTAAAGTGACGGTCGTTGAGTGAGATGGCCGTCCATTATCCTTCACCACAATTACTAATCTTTGTTTAACATCATCCTTTTCAAATATTTGACGTGATGTTCGTATTTCCCCATTGTGTAGCCCTACAATAAAAAGCTCAGGCTCGGTAGCTTTTAACTGGTGGTATGAAAGCCAAGCGTTGTGCCCGGAGTCTGCATCCACAGCAACTACTTTAGTCACGAGATACCCAGTGTGCGCTGACCGGGGAATCATCTCGGCCAAAACAAATCCCTCGTTTTGTTTTGGGTATAACACCTTTGGAGCGTTATCATTTTGATCCACTATAAAAACCTTCACGGTAGTGTTACTATAAAGAGGAGGACTACCACCATCTTGGGCTTTAACCTGAATCAGGAAATATCCAAATTGTTCATAATCAAACGGACGCGATGCAAATATTTCCCCACTTTCTGAATTAATTGAAGCATACGAAGATAAAGATATTCCTTGAATATTGTCTTCCATGAAAGAATACATCACTTTAGCATTTTGCTCTGCATCCTTGTCTTTAGCTTTCACGGTGATTATAGGTGTCCCTTGGGGTTGGTTTTCCACCAAATACGCTGTGTAAGATGGTTGCGTAAAAACCGGTGAGTTGTCATTGACATCTGAAACTGCTATTGTAATCGTTTTTATGCTAGAGAGAGGCGGCGATCCCTCATCGATTGCCGTAATAGTTATATTAAATTCTGCTTCTATTTCTCTATCCAATGCACGTTCTGTTACTAGCATGTAATAGTTTTTTACTTCTGAAATTAGTTTTAACGGCAGATTCTCTGGGACAAAACATCGAACTTTACCACTTTCTCCAGAGTCCACGTCATATATATTTATGACAGCTACCACGGTTCCAGGTAAAGAATCCTCTGGCACTGAACTGGTTAAAGATTTCAAAGATATTACAGGGGCATTGTCGTTTACATCCACTATTTCTACAATAACTTTACAGTGTGTTAATTCACCTCCGCCATCTCTTGCCTGTACATCAATTTCATGCAGGTTAGTTTCTTCATAATCTGCCTTTCCTTGAACTCTTATTTCTCCAGTTTTAGAATTAATGTAAAACAGCTGACGAGCTTCATCGGAAATATGACTAAATGAGTACGTTATGTCTCCATTTGTATCCGCATCTAAGTCTGTTGCGTTTACACTGGTCACTAAAACGCCATTGAGTGAGTTTTCAAACAGTGCTGCTTTGTAGACTGACTGACTAAATACTGGAGCATTATCATTTGCATCCAAAACTATAATGTGTATATTCACACTACCAGATCTATGTGGGTGTCCTCCATCGATAGCGTTTAATATTAAATAATGGTCAGACTGCGCTTCCCGATCCAAAGCTTTTTCTAAAACTAATTCTGGATATTTTCCTCCACCAGCACGAGTATTTTCATTCAATATAAAGTTTTCATTTTGGCTGAGTGAATATGTTTGGAGGGTGTTTGTGCCAATATCGGGATCTTGCGCGCTCTCTAGTGGAAAGCGTTTTCCAGGCGCAGCAGACTCACTTATTTCTAATCTAATTTTATTTTCTGGGAAAGTAGGAGTGTTATCGTTTATATCATTAATGTCTACCACAATGCTATATATTTTGAGAGGATTCTCAACCAGTATCTGGAACTGTAAAGTGCATTTTAAAAGCTTTCTGCACAGTTCCTCCCTGTCTATTCTCTCACTCACAAACAGAAAGCCAGTCTCCAAACTCAGATCACAGTATTGTCTCTTCCCCTCAGAAACAACACGGGCCCTGCGTGCAGCCAGCTCTTTAACATCTAAATTCAAATCCAGCGCAACATTTCCGACATACGATCCAAACTCAGTTTCTTCAGGAATAGAATAGCGAACCTCTCCAAACACTACATCCAATAAATAGAAAAGAAAAATAAAGAAAAATACCTTCCCTGTATATGCACAGCGTCCTCTCTCCATTGATCTGTTCCCCAATGCAAATACATTCCAAAAATAGAAAAAGGACGACATTAACAATCCCGTTTGATGTATAAATACTCTCTGGTGTCGATAGACAACGGTTTCAAGATGTATTGCAAGACAAGTTTCCCAATTTCAATTATTTAAGAAGTCTCTCATTCCAAGCGTGCGATTGCTAATCCAAATACTACTATTGTGTAGCCTGGTTTTTGTCTGCCTTATAAAGCAGCCTGTATGCTAGGGGAGGGATTGATATGTTCATTCATATAAGCTTACACCTTACTGGACGACAGTGACACCCAGAGAACAAATCCATAACTACAGTCCCATTTTTAACATACCCGTTATTGTTATTAGATTTTACCCATATTGGAGTAAAAAAAAAATCCTTACTTTGTAACGTATTTCATTTAAATATTTCAAAAGCGCGATGCCTGTCAAGAAGGTGCATATTGTTAACATACAAATTTAAGGAAACGCTCTAAAGGCTAACCACGAATTTCTTACATTTGAATGTACCCAAAGAACTTGCAGTTCATCAAACGTGCAGTTACAGTAGGATGCGCATATGCTCGGGTAATAATCTGTTTAGCAAATAGGCTACTCCAATTACTCAGGTCTTAAACAAAGCACATTTAAAATGAAGTGATTGTGTTGTTGCAAGCAATCAATATGAAAAGGCAAAATATACAAAATATGTTCTTGCGTTCTTTACACAAAAAAATAAATAAATAAAAAAGCCTTAATATAACATTCCTAGTACAATATTTTATGAGGTGTATATGTGTTAATCATGCTCACCTGTTCGTAGACGTTATTCTCACTGCTCACTTTGTGTAATATTGTCTCATAATTCCCGGGATCCATGCGTTGATTGTTTAATGTATTTCCAGTACAAGCTCGCACATACTTGAATTCACTTTTAGTAGAGTCTGTAGTTAAACAAACGTCGTATCTGTATGCTGGTTGGAGAGCTCCAGTCCCCCCGACGTCTGCGTAATTTGGAGGGAAAAAAGAATCGGGGAATACAGGGAGGTTTGAGTTTGATTCATTATAGAAAAGTCCACGATGTCTACCTTTACAGAATCTTATAGACACCACTGCTATAATTAATACAAAGAAAAGCGAGGAAACGGAAGCTAAAGAAATCACTAAATAGAGTGTGAGGTTCGTATTTGAATTTGTATCCTCAGAGAAGTCGCTTAGCTCTGAAAGTAGAGGAAAGTTATCTCCAAGAACTAAATTTAAAGTGACGGTAGTTGAATGAGATGGCCGCCCATTATCCTTCACCACAATTATTAATCTTTGTTTAACATCATCCTTTTCAAATATTTGACGTGATGTTCGTATTTCCCCATTGTGTAGCCCTACAACAAAAAGCTCTGGCTCAGTAGTTTTTGACTTGTGGTATGATAGCCACGCGTTGTGCCCGGAGTCTGCATCCACAGCAACTACTTTAGTCACGAGATACCCAGTGTGCGCTGACCGGGGAATCATCTCGGCCAAAACAGACCCCTCGTTTTGTTTTGGGTATAACACCTTTGGGACGTTATCATTTTGATCCACTATAAAAACCTTCACGGTAGTGTTACTGTAAAGAGGAGGACTGCCACCATCTTGGGCTTTAACCTGGATCTGGATAAACCCAAACTGTTCATAATCAAAGGGACGCAATGAAATAATGTCTCCACTTTCTGAGTTCATTGATATATATGAAGATAAAGGTATTCCTTGAATGTTGTCTTCCATGAAGGAGTAAATCACTTTAGCATTGTGGTCTGCATCCTTGTCTTTAGCTTTCACGGTGATTATAGGTGTTCCTTGGGGTTGGTTTTCCACCAAATGCGCTGTGTAAGATGGTTGCGTAAAAACCGGTGGGTTGTCATTGACATCAGAAACTGATATTGTAATCGTTTTTATGCTAGAGAGGGATGGGGATCCCTTATCAGTAGCTGTGATAGTTATATTAAATGCAGAGGATGTTTCGTGGTCTAATACACCATTAGTCACTAGCATATAGTAGTTTTCGTCTTCTGAATTTAGTTTAAAAGGTAAGTTATCTTGAATGAAACATCGAACTTTACCACTTTCCCCAGAGTCGTCGTCATATATGTTTATGACAGCTATCACAGTACCAGGCAAGGAATCCTCGGGCACTGAGCTGGACACAGATTTCAAAGATATTACAGGGGCATTGTCGTTTACATCTAATATTTCTACAATAACTTTACATTTCGTTGACTCACCTCCACCATCTCTGACCTGTACATCGATTTCATGCACTTTAGCTTTTTCAAAATCTGCCTTCCTCGCAACTTTTATTTCTCCAGTTTTTGAATTTATCTCAAATAAATTACTTGACTCATCAGAATTATGCGTAAAAGTATATGTTATTTCCCCATTTACACCATCATCTATATCAGTTGCATTTACAGTTACCACTGATGTACCAATAGGTGAGTTTTCAATAAGCGTGACCTCGTAGACTGGCTGAGTAAACACGGGAGCATTGTCATTTATATCCAACACGATTACATGTATATTCACGCTGCCAGATTTTCTCGGATTTCCTCCATCAATTGCATTAAGGATTAAATAATGTTCACATTGTGTTTCCCGATCCAGAGCTTTTTTTAAAACTAGTTCTGGATATTTGCTTCCACCAGCACGAGTATTTACATCCAAAATAAAGTATTCGTTTGTGCTGAGAGTATAGGATTGAATGGAGCTTGTGCCAGCGTCAGGATCTTGCGCGCTATCTAGTGAGAAACGCTTCCCAGGTAAAGCTGACTCTTGTATTTCTAATTTAATTTCATTAGCAGCGAAAGCAGGGGTGTTATCGTTAATATCCTGAATATCTAATGCAAGGCTATACATTTTCAGAGGATTCTCAACCAGTATTTTAAATTTGATTGTACAGATTACAACGTGTCTGCACAGTTCCTCCCTGTCTATTCTTTCACTCACAAACAGAAAGCCAGTCTCCAAACTCAGATCACAGTATTGTCTCTTCCCCTCAGCAACAACACGGGCCCTCCGTGCAGCCAACTCTTTAACATCTAAATGCAAATCCAGCGCAACATTTCCAACAAACGATCCGTATTGCATTTCTTCAGGAATAGAATAGCGAACCTCTCCAAACACTGCACCCAATAGATAGTAAAGAATAATAAAGAAAAATACCGTCCCCGTATATCCACAGCGTCCTCTCCCCATTGATCCTTTTTCAAATGCGATTTCTTTCCAAGAAGAAAACAAAGCGGACATCATAAATCCCGTTTCGATAATAAATCCTCTCCAGTGTCCAGTACTAAAATGTTCAAGATGTATTATAATAAAAGGGTTCCAAAATCCAACTATTTTAGAATTCTCTGATTCCAAGCTGCGATTGCTAATCCGCACACTGCAATTGTGTAGCCTGCTTTCAGTCTGCTTATAAAGCGCCCTGTAGGCAAGGGGAGGGTTTGTTTGATTCATACTGTACGCTTACACCTTACTGGACGACAGTGGCACCAAGAGTCCATGTGAAAAACTACATTCTCATTCCTACATTATGAAATGTCCTCCTGTATTTATCTTACATGTATCATTATGTTTTAATTTGAACACTATTAAACAAAAGTACACAGATAACACTACTACGACTACTACTACTACTACGACTACTACTACTACTACTACTACTACTAATAATAATAATAATAATAATAATAATAATAATAATAATAATAATAATAATAATGTTGGTAGAAATCTTACATAACCACACTAAGCGTTAAGCTAAATAAGTTCAGCTACGTTTACTGATAGTAGGAATCACACAAAAAATGATTTAATCAGCAAAAAATGAATAGCACAGAATACTGAAGTTCCACTTTTTCTAAATATGACGGGTCAGTTGCAGCGTACCAAACTGAATCCATTTGATGTGTCTAACTAGTGGATTCAGCAGGTTTAGTCCACTGTATTGGACTAAAGTTAGTACGCCTTGTAATCCCGATTGCAATGTACCAGAAGTTAATCGTCACAGGTAGATCATCTGCTAAATCAGAATGAACATGATCCTGATACCAAATCAGATTCGTGATGATCCTGTTCAACCACTCCTTGGTACTGTGATGAATAAGACTAACTTGCTTGCTCATCTGCAGCATTTCGTTTAATATATGGAAAACTACAAAGCTGTATTTAATGTAAGTATTAACATTATTCAACAGGTTTCCTTCGATTTTATGAAACAAAATTAGTTAATTCTATAGGGTGATGCAACACGTTTGGCGATAGCTATAAGTTTGTCCTCATTATCGGTCTGACATCCAACTTCTTCCGACCAGTTAAACCAATTAACGGGAACATCTGATTGGTACGCTGCAACCAGGATTAAATTAGTACAGATTTGCAGGATTTCCTGATAGGCATTTTAGTCGACTTGATCTGGGTCACTGGTACGCTGCAATTGACCCGACAAACTTAAGGTCAAGTCCTTAAAAGAAAGGTTAATACTTTATTATAATGAATACTGAAACACATCATGAGAACATAAAATGACAAACGCTTGTGTCACGATTTACATGTACAGTAGACTGCCTGTGGTTCAGAAAACAGTGTAAAAGTTGTGCGAATGAATAATTGATGTATATAAACAAGGATACACAATGAGGCGTTGTGTAATAGTAGTAGTGTAATACTAGGCCTAATAATAATAATAATAATAATAATAATAATAATAATAATAATAATAATAATAATAATAATAATAATAATAATAATAATAATAATAATGACTCACCTGAACATAGGCGTTTTCTGTTTTCATATTGCTTCCTTCGCCATCATATAAAATTGTGTCGAAATTCTGTGGATTGATGAGGTTATTCCCAGAATTGTTTTCTGTGCAGGGTTTCACATATTTAAGCTCGCTATTCCCAGAGTCTGATGTTAAACACACCTCGTAGCTGTATCTTTGCTGGAGGGTACCGGTCCCGACTTCCGCGTAGTGTGGAGGGAAATAGGAGCTGGGGAGGGCTGGGTAATTTCCATTCGAGCTTTCAAATTGGAATTTAGAATTTCTCGTCGTGCAGTATTTAAAGGAAATCAGAACAATTATTGACACCAGAAAGAGAGAGGAGACAGCAGCCAATGAAATGACCAGATATAACGTCAAGTTTGATTTTCGAGTAGTGTCATCAGCGAAGTCTTTGAACTCTGACAGATCTGGAAAGCTGTCGGAAATGACAACATTGAGTGTAACTGTCGATGAGTATGAAGGTTGTCCGTTATCTTTTATTAAGACAACTAATCTTTGTTTCACTGTGTCTTTGTCTGTAACGTCCCGCAAAGTCTTTATTTCCCCATTGTGAAGCCCTATGCTGAACAGCCCTGGTTCTGTAACCTTATTTAGTTCGTATGAAAGCCACGCGTTCTGACCAGAGTCTGCGTCCACAGCCACCACCTTGGTCACAAGATAGCCTGCTTGGGCTGCTTGAGGCAGCATCTCAAACACCACCGACACGTCGCTTTGTACTGGGTATAAAATCTGAGGTGCATTGTCATTTTGATCTACTATAAATACTTTCACTGTCACGTTACTGCTTAGTGGCGGAGACCCGCTGTCTTGTGCTTTGACGTGTATTTCAAATTCTCTGAATTCCTCGTAATCAAATGAGCGCAATGCAAATATGTCTCCACTGTCAGTGTTAACTGAAACATAGGACAATAGTGGCTGTCCTTGGATACCATCTCCATAGACAGAATAAGTAATGTGTGCGTTTTGGTCTGTATCCAAATCTTTTGCTTGCAGTGATAATATTGAAGTTCCTTGACTATTGTTTTCCTTTACATACACTGAGTAAGACGTTTGATTAAATGTCGGAGGGTTGTCGTTGACGTCTGAAACTTTTACATGTATGATTTGTGTAGCGGATAGAGGAGGTAATCCCTTATCAGTTGCAGTTACGGTTATATTGTACTCTGAGTCGCTTTCTCTATCTAATGCGCTATCCGTTATCAATCTGTAATAGTTTTTACCCGATAACACGAGTTTAAAAGGAAGATTGTCTTGAATAGAACATTGAACTTGACCATTATCCCCAGAATCTTGATCAGAAACACCAATTAACGCTACCATTGTCCCGGGCAAAGAATCTTCACTTATTGAACTATACAATGATTTCAATGATATTAAAGGAACATTATCATTTAAATCTAAGATTTCAACCAACACCTTACAATGCGATGCGAGACTTCCGCTGTCTTTTGCTTGTATATCCAGTTCAAAAACTTTTTCAGTTTCAAAATCTATTATTCCTGCTACTCGTATCTCCCCAGTATTAGCATCTATATTAAATAATTTACGTGCTTTGTCAGATAAATGCCTAAACGAATATGTTACGTCACCAAACTGACCTTCATCTATATCAGTGGCGTTTATTTTGATTACCAACGTGTTCATGGGAGAATTTTCATCCAGAGTGGCTTTGTAGACAGATTTACTAAACACAGGGGCGTTATCATTGGCATCCATAACAACAATATTAATATTAATAGTACCCGATCTCTGAGGGATACCGCCGTCAATAGCACTCAAGATTAGACTGAACCCAGCCTTTTGTTCTCGGTCCAATGCTTTCTCTAGAACCAGTTCCCCATAGCTTGTGCCATGGGCCCGAGTGCCTACATCCAAAGTAAAATGATCATTTTTGCTCAGTACATATGATTGAATTGAGTTGGAGCCGACATCGGGATCATGCGCGCTCTCTAGTGGGAATCTTGCTCCTGGCATTGTTGACTCCCCTATTTCGAATGTTATTTTGTTTTCGCTGAAACTCGGAGAATTATCATTTATATCTTGGATTTCTAATACAACGCTGTGAAACATAAATGGATTGTCCAGTATAATCTGAAATTCTAATGTACATACAGTGGTCTGCCCACACAGTTCTTCTCTGTCAATTCTTTCATTCACAAACAATATCCCAGTGTTCACATTCAGCTGGCAGTATTGCCCCTTCCCTTCCGAAACTACACGGGCATGTCTAGCAGTAAGCTGTTTAACATCTAATCTCAAATCAAGTGCTATATTTCCGATAAACGACCCCTGTTCCATTTCCTCTGAAATAGTATATCGAAGCTCTCCGCAAACCATATTTATAAGAGACATTATAATAAGGATTGCTTGTACTTGCCGCATTTCCGTCCATTGTTCCTTTTTCACCGAACGTTTCCTTAGATTTGATAATAAGAGAAGCATCGTTATCTGTTCTTTTCTTCTCAAATACCTCTCCTTATATCCAAACGCAACAATGTTAAGAATAATACTCCATAAACAGATCCCCAGGCACCTTTAATCCAAGCGATTACTGTTTAGGCTATGCTAAGCAAGCCTGTACTGACACAGGGACTGTGGCAAGCTGCTCTTATAATCAGCCTCACTGAAAAAGCAAGACAGGGTCTGAATATTTGTATCTAGTTACTTTATTGGACAACAGCGGCACTTAGAGGACTTTCCAAGAACCAAACTAGATTTAAAAATTCTAACAGAAACAATACATTCAATAATAGACGGTTGGAAATTCCATTTTTTTCTAGATAGATAGATAGATAGACAGATACTTTTTTCTTACTTTTTGGAAGACTTTATTTAACAATTAAATATAATACAGAAAAACATTTTTTTTAAAACTAGGTGTAACCATGAAAACATAGTTCAGATCCAGACAAAGTGAAAATAAGTTACATAAAACAGTGTCGACACTGTAGTACATAGAGGTCACATTACAGGTGCTCCTCCAGTTCACCATCCTTAACAGCACATATTGTTTACACGCCAGGTCTGTTCTAACATTTCTACATTAAGCATTGCTTTATAGAAATTAAAATCCAGTTTAGCCCGTGTTAAAACAAGCATTCTAAAAATGACGATACGATCATTATTTAAAAAGCCATTTATTTTGTTTTGCCTGCTCTTTAAAATTGCTAGCTTGGCCTGTCGAATAATACAATTTACTAGCTGGGTTGACTACTTTCTCTTTTTGCAATAATTAAATCAAAAAGAAAAAAAAAACACCTCAGAGTAAAGAAACCCCAATCCAACAAGCTATCCCTTCAGAGCAGCAAGCAAAGGTTTTAATCTGCTGTAGTATACAAAAGAAAATGGTAAACATGTTACCTCTGTGAGCAGAATGGACAGGAGTCTGTCACCCCCGGGTTTATGACGCTCACAAAGGAGTTAACGGCAATGATGGTATGCAAGATTCTCCACTGCAGATCCCCCAATATTTCTGACACTGGTGGCGTATGCAGGGTTCTCCAAGCTGGCGCTATCTGTCCCGCCACCCCCAGGCTCTCTCTCTCCCCCCAGTGTCCACAGTCAAAAAAAAAACAAAAATACTGTAGCCTTGGACAGTGTAAATAGCAGTGGAATATGGTTTCTCTCCTATGACCGAAAATGCACTTATCAGAAACCCCTTACAGTAAGAAAATAGTTAGTGGCCATAACAGTATGTAAAACTCTCCACTATAAGTCTCCTACTCATTTCTGCAGTGGTGGCTTTATACGGAGATCCCAGCCTGGAACAAACGCCTCATCCACAATATATACTTATTTTAAATTAATACAAATGCAAAATAGCTTTTTATGACTATATAATAACATAATATGTTGTTATTTTTTTCTTTAGCTTTTTTAAGTATCTCTTGCATTGCTAAACTAAGATAAATTTGACAATTGACACATTCCCTTTTATTATAGAATCCAGCAGCAGTCTAATCCATTTTTATGAAGATCAAACTGTACTTGTATGAATACAAGCAAACTTTGAAAACGTGTCTTTTACACACACACACACACACACACACACACACACACACACACACACACACACACACACACACACACACACACACACACACACACGTTGTGAATATGTCCTTGTAAATTAAATCAGTTAGCATTAGCCTACTCTACCATCTGAATATTCTCACATTCAATGCCAGTGCTTCTGCGTGCCGGGTAGTTCTTCTCATCCCCTCTTTCAGCACCTGGACAGTTCCTTCTTCTTTGCTATTACTATTAAACTTATGGAAATTCGTAAAAGGAAAATCCAGGCAAAGTGGTGGTCCAGAGTAAAGAGAAAACATGCTTTTAATTTAATACCAAGCAGACGGTGATGTTTGCCTGATCACATCATTATTTGGAACAACTTCTATCTTTCCATGTGCTTTTCATGGACCAGAACCAGTCTGGTGCCGGTTGAAAATGAGGTTGAAAGGAACCAGTGTACCAACATGTGTATAATAATAATAATAATAATAATAATAATAATAATAATAATAATAATAATAATAATAATAAGTACTCATTTCCCCAAATCACTTTTTTTTAAGTTTTATTATTACGTTATCACTAAAGCGACCATATTTACCGTTGCCCATATTTCCCCTATTAACTGGAAGTCCAGCTACAGCCAAGAGGGATATATTTATGATCTAGCACGAGCACCAAGCGAATCCACTGCATACAGTCATTCTTCATCACAGCACATTGAATACATTGCACTGATAATACGTTGCTTAAACGTTTTCATGCTTACCTGGAGATAGACTTGTCCGCTATTCGAATTGGGTGCGTCGTGAACATACAACATTGTGTTAAAGTCCCCTGGATTGTTGAGATTAGCTCGTGCATCTTTTTCATTGCAAGGTCTGATATACTTAAATTCGCTCTTCCCTGAATCTGTAGTCAGACAGACCTCATAACTGTATCTTTGTTGTTGGGTGCCTGTCCCAACGTCAGCATAGTTTGGTGGAAGATATGAAGTAGGAAGAGCAGGGTCATTTCCATTTGACGTTTCAAACAAGAATCTAGATTGTCTCGTTTTGCAAAATTTGAAGGAAATTAGAACAATTATTGAAACCAAGAACAGTGAAGAAACAGCAGACAGAGCAATAACTAAATATAAAGTCAAGTTTTTATTGGGGTTGGTTTCGACAGGATCTTTGAACTCTGAAAGGTCCGGTAATCTGTCTGAAATGATTACATTCAGCGTAAGCGTAGCCGAATACGAAGTCTGCCCGTTGTCTTTTACTAATACAACCAATCTTTGTTTCAGAATATCTTTTTCTAAAACGTCACGCGTAGCCCGCAATTCCCCATTGTGAACACCTATGCTGAATAATCCTTGTTCTGTTGCTTTTGTCAGGTGATAGGAAAGCCATGCATTCTGTCCAGAGTCCGCGTCAACAGCTACAACCTTTGTCACCAGGTAACCAGCTTTAGCTGACTGTGGCAACATTTCAAAGATCATCAAGCCGTCGCTTTGAACCGGATACAGAATCTGAGGTGCATTGTTGTTCTGGTCTACAACGAACACTTTCACAGTTACGTTGCTGCTAAGTGGCGGGGACCCACCGTCTTGTGCTTTGACATGCATTTCAAAATCTCTCAACTCCTCATAATCAAATGAGCGCAATGCAAATATATCCCCACTGTCCGAGTTGATGGAGACATATGATGATAGAGGTTTTCCTTGGATATCGTCTCCATAGATGGAATACGTAACTCGAGCGTTTTGACCTGAGTCCAAATCTTGTGCTTTCAGAGTCATGATTCGTGTTCCGTGTGCATTGTTTTCTGTTAAGTATGCAGAGTATGAGGTCTGCTCAAAAGTAGGCTGGTTGTCATTAACATCTGAAACTGACACCCGTATGACTTGAGTGCTAGACAAAAGAGGGGATCCCTCATCGGTTGCAGTGATGGTTATATTGTACTCCGAATCTCTTTCTCTGTCTAGTGCATTATTCGTGATCACATTATAATTGTTCATATCTGATAACGTAAGTTTAAAAGGGAGATTGTCTGTGATGGAACATCGAACTTTACCATTTTTATCAGAATCTTTGTCATGGATGCTTATGAGTGCTACCAACGTATCAGGTAATGAATCTTCAGGGACTGAACTAGACAATGATTTCAACGATATTACAGGCGCATTGTCATTTAAATCGGCGATTACAATTAACACTTTGCAGTGCGAAGTTAGTCTTCCGCTGTCTTTTGCCTGTATTTCTATATCATAACCTTTAGCAGTTTCAAAATCCACTTCCCCTTGTACTCGTATTTCTCCAGTATTAGGATTGATAGCAAACAACTGGCTTGATTTATCAGATGCGTGTCTAAAAGAATAACCTCGCCAAACGAACCTTCATCTGGGTCAGTAGCATTTACTCGGATTACTAAAGTATCTTTTGGAGCGTTTTCAGCCAACATAGCTTTGTACACAGCTTGATTAAACACAGGGGCGTTATCATTGGCATCCATAACTATTACATGTATTTGGATTGTGCCCGATCTTTCAGGCGTTCCTCCATCGATAGCACTCAGTACTAACGAAAGCTCAGCCTGTTTTTCTCTGTCCAGTGCCTTTTCTAGAACTAACTCAACATACATACTTCCATGAGTGCGGCTGCGTGTTTCTAATTTAAAATGCTCGTTTTTGCTAAGTCTGTAAGATTGAAGAGAATTGGAGCCGATGTCAGGATCATGCGCGCTCTCTAGTGGGAAACTAGCTCCTGGCATTGATGTCTCGATAATTTCCAATGTCATTTCATTTTCGTGAAACCTCGGTGGATTATCATTAATATCTTGTATTTCTACTAAAATGTTGTTGAATGTATAGGGAGTGTCCAGTACTACCTGGAATTCTAAAATGCATGCTGAAGTCTGTTGACACAGTTCTTCTCTATCAATCCTTTCATTCACAAACAAAACCCCGGTATTCAAATCCAACTGGCAATACTGTCTCCCCCCTTCTGAAACAACACGAGCATTCCGAGCAGTGAGCTGTTTAACATCTAATCTCAAAT
This sequence comes from Acipenser oxyrinchus oxyrinchus, assembly GCA_030684275.1. NCBI lineage: Eukaryota > Metazoa > Chordata > Actinopteri > Acipenseriformes > Acipenseridae > Acipenser > Acipenser oxyrinchus. The sequence goes on from CM060268.1 coordinate 9,720,298, forward strand.
CAAGAGCAACATTTCCAACAAATGATCCGCGTTTCATTTCCTCTGGAATAGAATATCGTAGCATTCCAAAACCCGTGTGCGTCAAAGACAGAACAAAGATTAAGCATTGTACTTGCCTTTTGTGTGTCCAGTTCCCTTTTGCCGCAACAGATTTCATCCGACAGAAGAAAACAAATTGCATTATTCTTGTTTTTTGCACTGCTAAAATATCCTTTATATATCCAGTGTCATAAAAAAATTGCAGCGGGTTTCAGCATGTAACCAAGCGAAGCAAAACGGTACTATTCTCTGTATCCAAACCGAGTCTTCACTGACACAGGGACTTCATTCCCTGTTCTCTCAGACTGCCGTGCACTGCGTTATAGCTGCACAGTGAAACCTTCTTATTAGTATCGCCTTACTAGACAACAGCGACGCTAAGAGTAAAAGACAGAAACTACAAAATGTCTAAAAAAAATTGGTAATGGTATATAAATTAATAGAGCAACAACACGGGCATTGCGAGTTGCCAGCTGTTTTGCATCTAATCTCAAATCAGTTGCAATATTTTCAACAAATGACCCGTGTATCATTTCTTCTGGGATAGAATATCTCAGCATTCAAAAACGATATCAAAGACAGACCAAATAAACACCAATACCATTAATATACAATACTATTTATATTAAAAATATGTGTTAATATCACCTAGGGATACTGTGCATATACTCTCACAACCCAAATATTCCTACTATCTGCTATATTCTGTGATACATATATTGAGTATTTTTTTTTCCACATAAACGCAATTGAAACGTGATTTAAAAAGTTTCAGCACCAGTGTCTTACAACTGTTGTCACAAAGCATAACAAAACTAGAATTAAGCGACCCATGTAATTAGTTTAAGGATTCCAGTTATTTTGTTAGCATTGGAGTAACATTAATGAAACCAGGAAAATCAACCATAAGAATAAATGTCAACCCAAAAAGTGTCGACATATAGATCATTTTAAGTAGGGCATGTGGTAAATATTATATTTGTAAACGTATTTGAATAAGGTAATACAACATTCACAGACATTTAAGCATAAAAAACAGAATAGTGCTTACCTGGATGATGTGGTTTTCTTTATTCAAATCCTGTCCATCGGTATCATAGAGCATTGTGTCAAAATTGTGTAGGTCATTTATATTATTCCTTGAAGCGTTTTCAATGCAGGGTCTGATATACTTAAACTCGTTTTTCCCCGAGTCCGTTGTTAGACAAACCTCATATCGTTGTTGAAGGGTACCAGTGCCTCCAACCTCTGCATAGTTTGGTGGGAAATAGGAGCTGGGGAGTGCTGGGTAACTTACACCCGTAGTTTCAAGCAGAAATCTTGAATGTTTGATTTTGCAGAATTTGAGGGACACTAAAGCAATTATGGACACCAGGAAGAGGGATGAAACGGCAGCTAATGAAATTACCAAATACAAAGTCAAGTTTGTGTTTTGATCGACTTCATCAGAAAAGTCTTTAAACTCCGATATCTCAGGCATGATGTCTGAAATAACTACATGCAGTGTAACAGTTGCTGTGTTTGAGGGTTGCCCATTGTCTTTTACAAAGATGACTAATTTATGTTTCAGGGCTTCTTTATCTGTAACATCTCGTAAAGTCTTAATTTCCCCATTGTGAAGCCCTATGCTGAACAGCCCTGGTTCCATTGCTTTACTTAGCTGGTATGAAAGCCATGCGTTCTGGCCTGAGTCTGCGTCCACAGCCACCACCTTGGTCACAAGATAACCTGCTTTTGCTGATTGAGGCAGCATCTCAAACACCACCGAGCCGTCACTTTTTGGATATAGAATACGAGGGAAGTTGTCGTTCTGGTCTACAATAAACACTTTCACAGTGGAATTGCTGGTAAGCGGTGGGGATCCTCCATCCTGAGCTTTGACGTGTATTTCAAACTCTCTAAACTCCTCGTAATCAAATGGTCGCAATGCAAATATTGCGCCATTTTCTGAATTTATAGAGACATAAGATGATAAGGGTTTGCCTTGAACATTATCACCGTAGAGGAAATACGAAACATGCGCATTTTGGCCTTTATCGAAATCTGTTGCTTTTACAGAAATAATTTGTTTTCCTTGGACATTGTTTTCCATCACATACGTGGTATATAATGTTTTCTCAAACGTGGGTGGGCAATCATTAACATCAGAAATGATGACATTTATATATCTTTTGCTGGATAGTGGCGGGGTCCCTTCGTCTGATGCCGTTATTGTTATGTTATACTCCGAATGTTTTTCTCGATCTAATGCACTATTCGTTAGCAGTTTGTAGTTTTTGCCAGCTGTGATAAGTTTAAAGGGTACATTTTCTGAGATAGAGCAGCGGACTCTCCCATTATCCGCTGAATCGTCGTCATGAACATTTATTAGTGCTACCACAGTACCGGGCAAGGAATCTTCAGGTACAGAACTGGACAACGATTTTAGGGATATTACAGGTGGGTTGTCGTTTACATCTAGAATTTCAATGAACACTTTGCAGTATGAAACTAGGCTTCCGCTGTCTTTTGCTTGTATACCAATATCATAACCTTTTGCCCTTTCAAAATCTACTCGTCCAATTGTTATTACATCACCAGTAGCGGGGTCTATAGTAAACAGTCCACGAGCTTCATCAGAAATGTGATTAAAGGAGTAAGTTACTTTGCCAAATGGACCTTCATCAATGTCAGTTGCATTTACTGTCAGTATTAAAGTACCATTTGGAGAATTTTCAACTAGTGTGGTTTTGTATGTAGCTTGACCAAATACAGGGGAGTTATCATTGGCATCTATCACGATGACATGTATATTTATAGTTCCAGATCTACGTGGAATTCCCCCATCAACAGCACTCAGTATTAATACAAGTTCATTCTGCTGCTCTCGGTCCAGAGGCTTTTGCAGCACTAGTTCACAATAGCTAATTTCATGAGCACGTGTTTGTATATCTAATATAAAATGTTCATTCTGACTGAGTTCATATGTTTGCAGGGAATTCGAGCCTATATCCGAATCATGGGCGCTCTCTAGTGGAAAGCGTGCTCCGGGCATAGTTGACTCCCCTATTTCTAATCGAATTTCATGTTTTCGAAAAGAAGGCGCATTATCGTTTATATCCCGAATTTCCACTAAAACATCATAAAACATAAAAGGATCAACCAGTACAACTTGAAACTCCAATGTGCATTCGGTGATCTGACCACAGAGCTCTTCTCTATCAATTCTTTCATTTACAAACAAAACGCCAGTATTTATATTCAATTCACAATATTCTACTTTCCCTTCTTGAACAACACGAGCATTTCGAGCTGCAAGTTCCTGTGTGTTTAATCTCAAATCAACAGCAACATTTCCAACAAATGATCCGTGTTTCATTTCCTCTGGAATAGAATATCGTAGCGTTCCACAAACTGTATCTATGAGAGACAGAATAAAGATGAAGGATTGTACCTGCCTTTTTAGTGTCCATTGTGCCCTTTCCGCAGCTATATCCATCCCTATGCAGCGCAAGAACTGTAGTACTGTTGTATTATCCTGCCCACGAAATAGTATGTATATCCAGTTACTATATGTTATAGATAAATACTCCAAAAACAGGTTCCAGAAGACGGTTAATCCAAACCAGTGTGTGCAACACAAAATCCGTCTACAGTGCTGTGTGCACTGTGGTAAACTGCTATTTCAGTCTGTCTCACACTGCGCAATCGAAACTGAGGATCTGAGGGATGTTTGCAAGCTATTTATTACCTTACTGGACAACAGCGGCACGCACAGTCTATTCCAATAACTACACGATTGCTTTTATTGCAAGTACCATTATATTACATTGACTTACTCTTTTTCTATATATGTAATTTTGTTGTGTAATTGTTCAGTTACATTTAATAACTGAATATCATTGTTGCCCATATAAGAATTCCTGTATTATAGAGGCATCGCAATGTATTGTAAAGCAGAGTAAAAGCAGAGTAAAGTTTAATGAAAAAACCTTGATAAACCATGATAAAACATCACAGAATCATTGTGCAAACGTGGCAAAAACACAGTAAACCGATACATGACTGCGCAAATTTCGGTTTAGATACTAAAACAATGCCTGTATTTGTCACGAACAGCTAATAAAATATTACATCGCAGTAGCAAAAATGAACACACACTCTAAAAGAAAACGGCATTATGCATACATATAGACTACTCGACAGGGATGTGTTAATGTTTAAATGGGAAACGTTTGTATTTAATTGTTTATTTTATGGTATTAATAAATGTATTATATTCCACAGGTTAATATACATAATGAGATAGTTGAAGCGACTGTACAGACATAAAACATTTATAAATCGCAAAAAAGAAATTAAAAGTGTGTCTCACCTGACTGGAGACCTCAAGCCCCTTCTCCATGATGCCAGTGTCCTGTTCATGCAACAATGTCCCAGAGCTCTCTTTACTGCTGGCGTTTTGATTCAAGTGCCCTTGAATGTAAGGCTCAAGGAAACTTAGCTCTTCTTTTCTAGAGTCGCTTGCTAAACAGAACTCGTAGCTGTATATTTGGCGACCCTCTGCCCCGGCATAATTGGGTGATGCATATGAACCGGGGATTGCAGGAAGCGTCGCACTTGCCAGGTCAAACAGCCCAAAGTGCGTGGTCTGGCAGAACTTTATTGAGACTATCAATACCACCGAAAGCAGAAAAAGAGATGACACTGAAGCCAGTGCTATAATTAAATAGAATGTCAAGTCCGTTCTGTGTTCTGATTCCTCAGAAAAAACATGCATTTCTGACAAAGCACCTGGCAAGTTGTTTGAAACCACAACATTAAATATTACCGAGACAGACAGATGCGGTTGTCCGTTGTCCATTACTAGGACAACCAACCTTTGTTTTGTTGCGTCTTTGTCAAGAATATGACGTACTGTCTTAACTTCTCCGTTGTGAATTCCAACAGTGAAAAGCCCCGGTTCTGTGGCCTTCAACAACTTATACGTAAGCCACGAATTCCGACCCGAGTCAGCATCGATAGCTACAACCTTGTTGACGAGATACCCTGCAGCTGCGGAACGGGGCACTATTTCTGTGACTAAAGAGCCATCCTCTTGCATTGGATACAACACCTTTGGGGCATTGTCGTTCTGGTCTTGTATAAAAATGTTCAAGGTCACATTACTGCTTAGAGGCGGAGAACCACGATCTTGTGCTTTAACGTGAATTTGTAATTCTTTTAGCTTCTCGTAATCGAAAGACTGCACTGAGTGTATGACACCACTGTCGGAGTTAATGTATACATAGGATGATACAGGCATTCCTTGATACTGACTATCTACAAGAGAGTAGGAGAGGTGTGCATTTTCACACGAGTCTGGGTCATAGGCCATTACAGTAAAAAGAGAAGACCCAGGAGGGTTGTTTTCCATTACAGAAGCAGTGAATAATGACCTTTCAAATGTTGGAGGGTTGTCATTGATATCCGAAATTTCCAGAAAAATTGTTTTGTTACTGTACAGAGGAGGCGACCCTTTATCAGAAGCAAAAATGGTGATTTTGTACTCTGGGGTTTCTTCCCGGTCAAGAGGGCGATCGGTAACTAAGGTAAAGTAGTTGTTTAAAGTGGATTTTAATTTAAAAGGGAAAGCATGATCAATGACACTACGAACTTGGCCGTTTTCACCTGAATCCAGGTCATAGATGTTCAAAATAGCAATTACAGTTCCAGGCGGAGAGTCTTCGGGTACAGGACTGGAAAAGGATGTAACCGTTATTCTAGGGGGGTTATCATTGACATCAATTATATCCACAATTACTTTGCAGTGGGTGACAAGTCCCCCACCGTCTTTTGCCTGGACAGCAATATCATAAAATCGTGCTTCTTCATAATCTAGTTGCCCAATTAGACTAACTTCGCCATTCTTTGGATCTACTTCAAAAAGCTTTGGTGGCAGGTCTAAAGTATGGCTGAATGAATATGCTATATCTGCATTAGAACCTTCGTCACCATCCGATGCTTTCACTGTAATTACGTGTGTCCCTCTCTGCGAGTTTTCGTGTAATTGGGCTTTATATATATCTTGAATAAACACTGGCGGGTTATCGTTAGCATCCAAGATAATTATATGTATTTGCTGTGTGCCAGACCTTTGTGGGTTTCCACTATCCACAGCTGTTAGTATTACAGAATACTCATTTTCTACTTCTCTGTCTAAGGAATTTTCCAGCACAATTTCTGCATATTTTCTGCCATCAGATCCAATCTTAACATCCAAATTAAAATAATTGTTATTAGTTAACGAATAGGTATTGAGGGAGTTAATGCCCACGTCTGGATCATGTGCACCTTCCAGCAAGAAACGCGCTCCTGGCAAAGCTGACTCGCTAATTTCCAACGTCACTGATTGTGCTGGGAAGCTTGGAGCATTGTCATTTATATCCAAAATCTCTACAGCAATGCTGTGGATTTCAAGCGGGGTTTCTAACACAACCTCAAACGGCAGGATGCAGGAAGGCATATGCTTACACAACTCTTCTCTATCTATTTTTTCTTTTATAAGCAAAACACCAGTGTTCATATTTATGCGAAAATAACGGTCGTTTTTTTCAGAAACAACTCGAGTTTTTCGTGTAGACATTTTTTTAAGATCTAATTTAAGGTCTATAGCAATATTACCTACAAATGATTCTGGTTTCATTTCTTCGGGAACAGAGTAACGTACATGCCCCAAAACAACAGTTATTGTCAAATAAATTGTAATGAAAAAAATAACTTGCCGTATAATAACCCAGTGTCCATTTTCTAAGTCAGCTTTTACTCGAACAAATTCCAAATATTTCATATTCGCTCCTCCTAATGATGCACGATTGCTTAAATACCCAAAGCAGGCGATGTGATCCAGGTCATTTGACAAGAAAACGCTGAATTAAATCTTAAAATAGATCCGTAAAGATCCAAATATCTAACGTAAATGAAGCTGTTTTTCTACATATACACTGTATTGGGAGTAAGCTCTCTCTCTCTGACTGCTTTTAATATCATACTAGAGGAAGGTACTGATAACTCTCTGTTTGTTTTTTTACCAATACCATCGGGCAACAGCGGCACACAGAGAATACACCAATAACTACTGCTTCATAGTCATATATTTATTTTAAAATTCTGTCTCATATCAAACTATAAACCACAAATGACACAAACGACATCAAAAACAGTATTCGGTTATTTAATGTACAAGTCTACGCATTACTTTTCTGTTATTATCTGAATCCAATAATTACAATATTAAATATACCAATGCAGTACTACTTTTAAGTTTTGCTTTGTTTTTTAGAAAATGGTAAATCGAGAGATGTCGAATTTCAGCACCATATCGCGAACGGCGACATAATGTGAACATATATGACAGCTTTAGCAGTTCTACAATTCTAGTTATTCAGACTGTGTATTGTTATATACACATTAAAACATTGCAGCCGTGATCACAGGTCCACCCCCTTGCATTTATGTTTTAGTGTTGATGTTTATAGCCAGCATCAACAGTTTATAACCGACAGGAAACACAGCCAGTAACCAGCAACACGATACACAAACTACATTAATCTAGTTCTGCAGAAATGAACTATGGTTTGTGGAGAGTTTGCGTCATTTAAAAACAGGGGTGTTATATCACAAGCAACGTTCTCTGTAGGATACGCCACTCTCCGAACTGACTGTACACACATTGAATCGCTGGTATCCAAAACAGTACGAAACACGGTAATCTGAGATTCAATTCTAAATTCGTGTTAAACGTACACAATGGCAATGAATTAGGAAAAACACATATTTGCATTATTGTTGTTATTGCTATTCTTCACCTATTTATTTATTTATTTATTTATTTATTTATTTATTTATTTATTAAACGTACAATGTAATATTCCAAGTGAAAACAGCAATAACTACAATAAAGTTAAACAAGCCTCATCTGACAGGTCATTTCTGTTGCTTTATCCATATTTTCCGCCGGGGAGTTGGGAAAATTTCCAAGTATTTTTATATTGTGGTCAACTGGTAATAAACTCGAAGTCGCTGGTGCTGGGGCCTGCCCTTAAGCACGCGTCATAGTTGTAGGAGTGACTGATGGTACCGGTGCCCTCGACCTCTGCGTAGTTCGCGGGAAATATGAGCTAGGAATAGCATCTGGATTTTCTTACGCGGCAAAACCTAACGGCAATAATTAGAATAATGAAGACTTAACATAGGAAGGAAAGTGCTTGTTTAGATTGATCTTTGATCTCTGATATATCTTCTGACACGTTATCTGAAACTAATAAATTGACAGTACCTGTTGCTTAGTAAGAGGGTTGCCCGTTGTCGTTGACCAAGATGATCAGTCTTTGTTGAATCGCATCTACCTCAGATATATCACGCAATGCCCTTATTTCTCCACTGTGGAGACCGATGGTGAAAAGTCCTGGATCAGTAGCTTTAAGCATCTGGTATGACAACGACACGTTCTGTCCAGCGTCTGCATCGACAGCTAGAAACCAGATAACCTTTGTGGACAGATTTGGGCATCACCTCGGTCATGGAAGAGGTATCTGACTGCCCAGAGTACAGTATTTGCGGAGAGTTGTCGTTTTGTTCTGTTATGAAGTTATTCACAGTCATGTTGCTACTAAGTGGAGGTGAACTGCTGTCTTTAGCAAGAACATGAAACTGGAAATACCGTAACTGTTCGTAATCAAAAGAGCGCACTGCTTAATACAATTCTACCCTGTTAGAAATATATAGAGAACAAAAAGTTAAGTTGACTAGTTGTTTTATTATTTATTATTTGTTTATTTAGCAGACGCCTTTATCCAAGGCGACTTACAGAGACTAGGTGTGTGAACTATGCATCAGCTGCAGAGTCACTACAATTACGTCTCAACCGAAAGACGGAGCACAAGGAGGTTAAGTGACTTGCTCAGGGTCACACAATGAGTCAGTGGCTGAGGTGGGATTTGAACCGGGGAACTCCTGGTAACAAACCCTTTCTTTAACCACTGGACCACACTGGCTCCTTTATTAGCTTGTTGCCTGTAGCAAATTCCACATTTCAGCACCAAAGTTGTGGACAGCAACACAGGGCATTGTTGCACTCAGGGCCTTATGTGAAGCTGTGGAACTTCAAAAGGCACGTTTTCAGGGTAACAAGAAGAAGAAGAAGAAGAAGAAGAAGAAGAAGAAGAAGAAGAAGAAGAAGAAGAAGAAGAAGAAGAAGAAGAATTAACATTATAAAGTAACAATAAACTAATCAAAACGATAATTTAATTACCCCTTACTTCAGCTCAATTGTTCCTTGGAAGTCTACTCAGAAAATCACTTTGCATCAAAATAGGCCACTTTAAAACAAAATTCATGCCAGCTACTCTATACGTGTATCTCTATAAACGAAAAGTTCAATATAACACCATAGATACTACGAATAAGGGCAATTAAAAGAAAACTGAATGATGCGTCATGTGTTTTCGCTATCCACTTTCGTCTGTACTCGTCAACTCATTTTCATAATATTATAAATCTGCATGAACATGTAGGTTACTTCACTGTCTGCAACCCATACACATGGTGTAGGTTAATTAGAATCAGAAACATGAAATCTAAGCAAACATCTCTCTGAAAGATATAACGTCCCACAAAGATACGCATTCACCTGAACAACAATAAAATGCACAGGAGTAAGCACTGTCTGTTTTTACGAACAATAGCACATGCACTTGCATAATAATTAACATATACATGATTTAAACCACGTTACATAAACAACCAACAATCCATTCTTATGTAACTGAATAAATAGATAACCCTAAGACAAACTAAAAAAGTAAGTGTAATTCTTAATAATCTCGTATCATTAACAGTGACACAGTATTTAAGAAAGTTATCAAAAGACTCACCTGACAGGCCGCTTCTGTTCCTCTATCCGTATTTTCATCTGAGATGTTTGCAAGTATTTTTGTATTGTGGCCAAGTGGTAATGTTTGTTCACAGTAAGGCCTAACAAACTTAAAGTCGCTGGTGCTGGAACCTGCTGTCAAGCACACGTCATAGTTGTATGATTGACTGAGAGTACCAGAGCCCTCAATCTCTGCATAGTTCGGTGGGAAATATGATCGAGGAATAGCATTTGGACCATCAAACAACAACATGGATTTTCTTTTTCGCCAAAACCTGACAGCTAAAATAATAATTATGAAGACTAAAAATAGGAAGGACACCGCAGCTAAAGAGATTACTAAGTACGGTGTCAAGTTTGTAGTAGTTCCTTTTTGCTTAGAGAGATCTTTGAATTTAGATACATCTTTTGACATGTTGTCTGAAACTAATAAATTAACAGTACATGTTGCTGAGAAAGAGGGTTGCCCGTTGTCCTTAACCAAGATGATCAGTCTTTGTTGAATCGCATCTACCTCAGATATATCACGCAATGCCCTTATTTCTCCACTGTGGAGACCGATGGTGAAAAGTCCTGGATCAGTAGCTTTTAGCATCTGGTATGACAACCACGCGTTCTGTCCAGAGTCTGCATCGACAGCTACTACCTTTGAAACCAGATAACCTTTATGGACAGATTTGGGCATCACCTCGGTCATGAAAGAGCTCTCTGATTGACCTGGGTACAGTATTTGCGGAGAGTTGTCGTTTTGATCTGTTATGAAGATATTCACGGTCACGTTGCTACTAAGTGGAGGTGAACCGCTGTCTTTAGCAAGAACATGAAACTGGAAATGCCGAAACTGTTCGTAATCAAAAGAACGCACTGCGTGAATCACCCCACTGTGGGGGTTAATGGATATGCACGAGGACAAGGGCATCCCATGGACATCGCTGTACAGTAAGGAATATGAAACAGTGCCGTTTTGTTTCCAGTCTGGGTCTCTTGCCTGGACAGAGCAAATGGACGACCCAGGTGTGTTATTTTCCATGACATATGCACTGTAAGATGACTGATTAAATATTGGCGAATTGTCATTTATATCCGAAATTGTAAATTGTATGGTTGTACTGGAGGAGAGAGGTGGGAACCCTTTATCTGTGGCAGTAATGGTTATATTGAATTCAGACACTTCTTCGCGGTCTAGAGTAGTCCTTGTTTCCAGAGAGTAATAGTTTCTGATTGAAGATCGTAATTTGAAAGGGACGTTTTCTGAAATGAAACAAATAACCTTACTGTTCTCTCCCGAATCTTGATCCTGGACATTTATAATAGCTACTTCAGTTCCCGGTGGAGAGTTTTCTGGGATTGGGTTAAATAGAGATTTCACAGTTATCACTGGGGCATTATCGTTTATATCAGTAATCTCAACAAGCACTTTGCAATGTGCCGCCATACCCGCACCATCCTTTGCTTGAACTTCCATTTCATAAAACGCAGCTTCTTCAAAGTCGATCAACGCTGCGACTTGTATTTCCCCGGTCCTGTGGTCAATGTTAAATAACTTTCTTGCTTTATCTGAAATATGGCTGAAGGCAAACGTAACTTCACCATTTGCTCCTTCATCCTCGTCAGTGGCATTGACTCTAACTACTAAAAAGTCAGGTGGAGCATTTTCATTCAAACTGACCTTGTACAAATCCTCAGAAAACACTGGTACATTATCATTGACATCCATAACAATTACACTTATTAGGACAGTTCCGGATCTCTTTGGGTCTCCCCCATCAATCGCAGTCAGCAATAAAGAATGTTCTTGCTGCTTTTCTCGATCCAAAGCACGTTGCAGAACAATTTCTCCGTATTTACCACGTTCACTACTCGTGTAAACATTCAAAATAAAATGCTCATTGGAAGCAATTATATAGTTTTGTACCGAGTTAATTCCAATATCTGGGTCGTGTGCCCGGTCTAGTGGGAATCGAGCTCCCTTATTTGCTGACTCGCTTATTTCCAATTTTATAACATCCTTTGGAAAACTGGGAGCATTGTCGTTTATATCTTCAATATTTAATGCAACATTGTGTAACTCCAAGGGATTTTCAAGAACAAACTCAACATGTAAAACACAGGAAGACGTTGTCCCGCAAAGCTCTTCTCTGTCTATCCTTTCCTGCACAATGAAATCACCAGTATCTAGATTAATGTCGCAGTAGCGCCTGCTTCCTTGGAAATCTATACGGGCCCTGCGTGTTGCCAGTTTTTTAATATCTAATCCCAAATCATTTGCTAAACTTCCAATCACAGATCCTCGTTTCATTTCTTCCGGAATAGAATAACTAATTTCTCCAATAACCACTGGTATCACTGATAGGAATAAAACCAAATAATGTACTTGCCATTCAGTAGCGCAGCGTTTGTATCCCACAGCCATTTTCTCCACTTGATAACAGGTTATGCGCGATAATCCGATTTTTTTTTTATTCATCAGCTGTTTAAATGTAAGTCAAATAGATCTTCGCTAATCACAGTTTTTACAGGCAGTATCACAACACGTTGAAGCCTCTTGATGTCTACAGAGGTTTCTTGGATATGTGACGCTGTTGTAGCCTGTCTTTGTACACTGTGGCAGTGGGAGGGTTGTTGATCTCTCGGCTCCTTGTTGGTGAATAGCGACACACTGAGTATTTACAGAAAACTACACTGAGCTAAAACAAAAAATACCTGTCAGTCCCACAATATGTCGATATTTTTTGGTTTTGTTATGTACCTAAATACGCACAACTCCCACCGATTTCAGAATTACAGTCATATACAGTATATATTTCCTGAAACATTTGTGTACCTTACGTAATAGATGTCTTACCTTGATCATTTTCTTTTAAAAAAAACACACACACAAAAACACACAAAAATATTATATCCGTGTAACCAAATACCTAATCGAAATAATTATGAAACCTACACACACACACACACATACATACATATATATATATATATATATATATATATATATATATATATATATATATATATATATATATATATATATATATATATATATATATATATATATATATATATATATAGAATACAAAGTGATTCATTATATCACAGTCATGTGGCACACCGAGTCCCTTTTCTCTAATGGGGATAGATTTATATTCTGATTGGTTAAACACTGGAGGATTGTCATTTGCATCAAGGACGATGATGGTTATTTTCACTTTCAGATCTTTTGGAAACCCCGCCATCAGCAGCTGTTAATATTAAACTTCGTGATCGGTGCCTTTCCCGATCCAGTTCCTTATGAAGTACAAGGTCTGCATTCTTAGTACCATCACTGATTTTCTGAACACCCAGAATAAAGTATTCATTTTTATTCAGGTAATACGTTTGAAGATAATTGTTATCTTGGTCTGGGTCTTGAGCTTTTTCTAAAATACAACGGGTTCCGTCATTTGATTCAATTGTCTCTAGCAATAGTTCTCAATTCTTTCATTGACATATATTGTTCCATCTCTTATAGTTAGCTTTAAATACGGGTTCCTGTTGTCAAAGGCAAGGCGTACATTTCGATTTGAGATCTGATAACAGTAAACTCGTTTTCGAGTTCCTCTGGAATGGAATACTGTACCCGTGCCCCAACTGCCCCCAGTACAAATAATAAAGCAAAAAGAAACAATACTTGTCGGTTGGATCAAAAGCATCCTGTGTGTGCGTTTCCCATTCTTCCAAGCAGCAATTGTCCGTAAATGAGTTAGGGTTTCAAGAACGTGTGTATTAATACCAATACCAGCGTAAATGCAATTGCGAATTCCGAGTAATACCCCTCAACAATTGTAGTATTCCTTTCAAAAAAGATCCAGAAGCTTTCATTTGTAGTCCCGGTCACCACAAATACACTGTTCTGAATGTATCCTTCATGCTGTTTAGCATAATGGGTGGATCAAAGTATGGTACGGTAAAAATCAGCACGTCAGTGGTGAACAGCGACATCAACTGCTTTGCCCAACAGATGCACTTTATTCAAAAGCCTAAACAGGACTTGTCTTTAAGTTAATGTGCCCATAATTTAGGTCACACTTTCTTCGAATACAGTATGGCAAAACAAAAGGGAACTGTGGCCATAGCTGTAAACCAAATCTCTGTTGGTTGAATAATAATAATAATAATAATAATAATAATAATAATAATAATAATAATAATAATAATAATAATAATAATAATAATAATAATATAACTTTAAGGCAAGTTAGACTGAACAATCAGAGTATAGCATGTAAAGGTTCCCTGCTTGGTTTTATTTGCATTTAACAAGTGAGCAGTATAAGACATAAATGTCCTAAACGTTCAAATCATACCTAAAAAGTTTTAAGCAATAATAATAATAGTAATAATAATAATAATAATAATAATAATAATAATAATAATAATAATAATAATAATAATAATAATAATAACAAACTCATTCCAACATTTTAAATATAATCTTTATTGTTAATGTGGACATCTCTCTGTGAATGTATGTGGGATATTTAAATTAATGTATGTGGGGTATTTAAATGAATATATGTGGGGTATTTAAATGGAACTCACAAATGCGAATAGGAATGTATTCAGTTAAAATGTGCAAATACCATTCAATCGATCACCTGTTACAATTTCAATTGCCCTTGGTCAAATGTACATCATTGCCGATAACATCTGAATTCAATGCAGTTTTGCGCAGGAGACGTGATTCCTTCCACCTTCGCGATCTGATGACAGTCACTATTTCCATTATGAGGAGAAAAAATGACAAATAAAAATTCCTTTAAGCTAATAAATAAATAAATAAATAAATAAAGCCTGTAATTCTTGGTTTTGTGTTGCAATATTTAAGGTAAGCAATGCTGTCTTGAATATGCAAAGTCAGTGATTTCCCTAACCCCAAACCAGTTAACGGTGATTTAGTCTACTGTTCACGGTCCAAAGGCTTTTCGAGGATCTTTTCCCATTCAGAACAAACTGATGACGACGTGAGCTCATAATCTTTACCAGTATTGATGGATGTTATTTCATAGGATCTACAATATATTGCATTTGGTTTCCTGGAAAACGGGAGAATTGCCCATAAAAAAGCGTTTCGACCTCACTGCTTAAGCGGTTTCTAGGACAGATTCAAGAAAAAAAAAACTGCTCACCTCCTTTTTTAGTCATTCATTGATATTTTCCAAATGATCTGAAGGTATGTTTCCCTGTGTCCCGAGACGATAGTATTTTCGAGACTTGTGTGCTTAACACTATTCCAAATTAAAGCACCGAGTTCCCGTTCTTCATGGATGAAGTGACAGACGCGTCCACTGGTATAATTACAGAACAATAATTCCATTTTTGACCATATACACATATATTCCCGTGTTCCTCGATATTTCATTCATTTCCAGGATCGCTGAAACGGTGTTGTCGACAGGTACCATGCAGTAATACCAAATGTTGTCTTTGAATTCAAACGTTTTCTGCAAAAACTGCTTTCCTGTTTGTAAAGACCTGCCACTGGTTGTATTTTCCTCTAGCTCTTTGCTGTGATGCTGTGAGAGTGGTTTATCATTCATTTCAAGTGATCATTTGTACACAGCGGCACACAGAGTTTGACACATGAATTGCACAGGAATGATAATAAAGCAACACATATTTGTTTGCAATGGCAATGTAATGCGTACTATCCATACAGAGAAAGCTCCGCAGAAATGCAGACCTAAGTAAGTGCATTTTCTCAATAAATCCTGATTTCTATTTGAACAACTGTGTTTAAAAAACTGTTTAAATCAAATTAGGGTAGTTCATAAAATGAGAATGGAGTACACGTTTATCAGTGATTGTATGCAGACCCACCCAAACCTATATGCAGACCCACTCATTAGAGACCTGGTATGATATTCACAAAGAATTACCCCAGTGCTAATTTTACAGCCGTTTTTTAAATTTGTTTCTATTTAAAACCAAACATTAATGTTACATCTTCAAAAAAGATGTGCAGTTTGTTTTTCATTTACCAAAAAAAAAATTGCTTCAGATCTGTGTTGTCTTAAGCACATGTATTAAGGTCAATATTGAAGCAGATATTTGTATTTGATTATTGAAATGGCCTTGTTCTGACGGGAGGGAGACACCAGTTGGGGACAGGTAAAAAGTCAGTTCCCTTATCTTCTTAATGTGTTAATTACCACAGCTCTCATCATCTAGTCAGAGTGCTGTGACTTCCATTGCGTACCCAGACCCTCATGTTAATTCTAGAGATCTCCTCTGTCTGCACCATCTCTAGCTGAGCCTATTGTGTATTCCTAACGCTAGTCAGCACCTGTAGTCAGAACAGTATACTCTGGCACTCTCATCACTATATAATGTATTAACCAATACTAGGACCTATTGTTTGAGTATTTTCATTTAACTATAGGAATATTTTCCTTTCAAAACTGAAAGCACTACTAACTGCTATCTGAAAGAGGATGTTTAAGGATATGCAATCCCAAAGTACAAGTGTGATTTATCCATGTATACAGTATACATTCAAAGCTCTGGAAAAGAACAAAGCAAGATGTTGACTGCAAGATACGTTCATTTATGTAGCTATTTTAGTGAAAATTAATCTTGTTGGTTGACTCTTGATGGTTTAGTCTTGCAGAGTGTGTTTCATCACCACAGACACCAACTTGCTCACTGTGAATCTTAGCAGCAGTCTTTAAAAAAAAAAAAAAAAACAATACCTCATTGCTCCTGCAGTGATCAGAGAAATTTCACTGCACTAGAAGTGCTTATTTAAAAAAAAAATGAACATTTTGACCAAGCCTTGTAAATTTTTAATGCAACATTGCACTTTTGTCCGATTATATATATTTCCACTATATTATTATTTATTTATTAGCAAACACCCTTATCCAGAGCGACTTACAATTGTTACAAGATATCACATTGTTTTTACATACAATTACATTATTTTTATACACAATTACCCATTTATACAGTTGTTTGTTTGTTTTTTTACTGGAGCAATCTAGGTAAAGTACCTTGCTCAAGGGTACAGCAGCAGTGTCCCCCACCTGGGATTAAACCCACGACCCTCCGGTCAGGAGTCCAGATCCCTAACCACTACTCCACACTGCTGCCCTATATTGAACACCAGAATATTATAGTATGATATAGAGACAATGGGATGTGGCTGTTTTTAGGTTAGCTATTGTGTGGGTTAATACTGTAAGTTTATACTTTGGTTGCTGTAGTTCTATTGGGTATACTGCAGTATTGTCACAAGAGCATTGACAGAACAAATATGCAACATTTTGTATGAATCATGTGAATCATTTTTTCAGTTTCAGAAATGTAGCCTGTAAAGTCGTTCTTGAATAAATCAACATTTATATCTGTATAAAAATCATGGTATGAGGACTTTTGTGGTTTTGTACAGTTATTGTTTTGTGACAAAGCACCTGTACCCCAAAATCTTGTGAATGAAATGAAGCAGTCTACAGGCAGGCTGCATTCGTGCATTAAAAACATAAAAAGAATCGTTACCAACCTGCAAACCTCCCATTTGTATTGCTTAGTCAAGCACTAAACAATGAAATTGATTAGATTAAGCAACACTGCTTATGTATTTTCATTCATTCACCTTAACACATCCTGTCAGGGTTGATCAATGTATCCAACTGGGGAACTCTTAATCAAGTGCAAGGCAACATACAACTTTGTGTCGATATTTAAGAAAGAAAATTTATTTGTGATTTATAAACAAAACACATTACCAGTTTCAATACAAAAAAATCACTAAATCACTGTTACACTGATGAGTAAGTGTACAAAATAAGATTATATAGTAGCGTTGCACTGTCACAGTCAACAGTTTAGTGCCATCTATGGTTAAATACACCAACAAAGGATGGGCGCATGGGCATTCACATACACTAGCATAGAATACATATATTTCAGGGGGTTATCTTTTCATAGGAGCATACATTATTCAATGTCACATAACAGTGTTAGTAAGGTCAGCGTTTATAAGCCTAGCACAAAAAAAAGATTGCATTTTAGAGCATACACTACAGATTTACATAGAGCGATAAGGTTAAGAGAGTCAGTCTGAGAAACACAAAAGTTTGTGAATCTTATTCGGTGTATAACTGTTTAAGTAGCTCAGCAGAAAAAAAAAATGCTTTCATCGCAACTGTGATAATTGAAGGTAAAAGAAACAATATTGAAGTGTATCTGTTCTTGTTAAAACATGCAACAGCCACTTAGTGATCTGACAGTACTGAGCGGTGATTGTCAGGTGGCTGTGGACTCTGAAAAGCAATCTGCAAGTAGCAATAATACTCCCACACCAGGTATGGTCATACTGTAGTGGTGGGTTGAAATGGAACATAATATAAAATAAAAACGTTCTGGGTCCCCTTACTTTCCAGCCGTTTCATAAATATCATTTCAAATTTAATAATAACATCTATTACATAACCAAACTCTAGACTAAATTCTGTTTTTCTTTTTTGTTTGCTTTTTTCTACCTTACGGTTAACAGCCAAAATCTCACCTTGGGAAGAGGGAAAAAAAAGCTCATGCTTGTATGGAGTTTGAGCTGAATATATATTTTCAGCAGATCCATTAACCTATAACTTAGTTATGGGTCTTTGAGTAAAATCTTTAATATGACTTTCATGTACTTAGCATGGAAGGTTTGGAGTTTGGACAGTGGAAAATAAACTCAATCCTTAAAATGTCAAAGACAGAAATAGGGCCTAACGGTACAGTCATGTTAAAGCTTGGATAAAATTAAGCATTGCAATAATTTGTTTTTATGATTGCCAAAATCATATTCCCAAAAACAAATATTGGGATCTTTGAAGAAAAATGTTGGGCAGTTAAGAAAACCTAATTTAAGCCTCCACATTGTACACAGCCAGAAGGCAAAGAGTTGGTAACTCAGGAGACTGGATTTCTAAAGCAAAGCCCTATATGATGTAGAAACATTCTGAGCAAAGCATGGGTATCAAGCTTGTCTAGAAAACAGCTACTAACATTCTTGTATATAACGTGACCCATACAAAATGATGCATTGAATCATTTTCAACTATGATAAGCAAATTCATGTTTTCTTTCGTTTGGATACAAATCTCTTTAGTGTATATATATATATATATATATATATATATATATATATATATATATATATATATATATATATATATATATATATATATCCCATACTTCCCCAAACATTGGTGAAGGGAATGTAGAAACATGGTGGTTACATTAGACAGACACACATTCAAACTGGGTTAGAAATACAATTTATCAGGATTATAGTGTGCTGGAAAAAATAGATAAAAGCTGTGTTTCCAGGCTTGGCTGTATTCAGTGTCCGTAGCTTTATACTGCATTTGGCCACATCAAAAAAAAAAAAGTATTCCAAGCATTTGGCCTCTGCAAATATTACAGCAACAGGACATATTTTCTGTGTAAATCATGCAGATACATTTCTGTCCATCCTGAATACTGCTGTTTTTACCTTCTTAGGCCACCATCAAGCTGAAAGACCTGCATAATCTCAGGTTGCAAAATGTATAAGCATTGCACATTTCTTATTGAAATGCAAGTGCACATGAAGCCTGCTCATTTAACTTTTTTTTGCCAATCTGATCAGATCCCATAATGAAACATTGGAACCATTAAGACAGAGATGTCAACTTCTTTCTAAGGAGAGCCTCCCTTAAACTCCATGTTCACTGGTAAAACGGGTTGGGCAATGCTATGTTAACTTCACTCCTCAAGGTTACTATGGACAAATAAAATAGAATCTGCAGCCAGTATTTAGCTGGGAGTGCAACTGAACTGAAACCAGTATTTCATAGCGATGTTCTTTTCTGAATTTCATTTAAACTGCAATAGTGTGCCAATGTATAATTCTATGCATCGTTGTGATATTTTAACATTTGATTTTGGAACTACAGTTCTGTTCATCCAGCATAAAGACATATCTGTTGACCACAGTAAAATCCACTCATGTACAGCTCAGTGGAAACCACTGGTAGGCATTATAAGACTTCGGAAGAAGCACATATTTACAAAGCTTCAGAACATATCTTACTTTTTTTCTCAGAAAATGTACCTGAAACTGAATGCAGTAATATACAAATCAGTTTTGGGAAAGTATCAGGTTAATAAAAGTATATGGCTTTTCCCCCAGATGTTAGTAGATTACATAGGTTGACAAGGGTTATAACAGTTGGTTCTGGGGGTTGTGAAAGGTGGCTGGGGGTGTGGTTGAATATAATTTCAGTGAAAAGCAGGGAGCTCTCTTTGTTAGAATTGGTAACTCTGTTTTAAAAGACCCCTTTTTTAATGGTCGCTATTGTCGTTGTTTCCACCCCCTTTCTCTTTCTTATCAGCTTTCCCCTTCTTCTTCTTCTTTTTCTTTTTGGTCTCCTCCTTCTTTCCAAAGGTGATGAAGTCGCCCTTGCCGTCCACAGCCCCAGCCTGGTCCTGTCGGATAGAGATGATGGCAGGGGAGCCGGGGATGATGAAGTTTTCCGGGACCTCTCCTGGTTTCAGCTGCTGCTGCTGCTGCTGCTGCTGCTGCTGCTGGTTTCCAGGTCCATACTTAAAGGTCCAGCTGTTGCTGTTTATTCCAGCTCCAACGGGAGGGGACACCTCTCCAGCATCAGGCTCTAGAAGAATTAACAACAAAACAATGACATATCATCAAACAAAAAAGAGGTGATGTTCTTACCACGAGTTCCTAATCTCTTGATACAAACTGTTTTAACTGTAAAGGATAATTAATTTATATCATCAGTGACGATGAAGGTAGTTATCACTGACCAGCTTGGGAATTCAGGGGGCTATGTGGTCCAGTGGTTAAAGAAAAGGGCTTGTAACCAGGAGGTCCCCGGTTCAAATCCCACCTCAGCCACTGACTTATTGTGTGACCCTGAGCAAGTCACTTAACCTCCTTGTGATCCGTCTTTCGGGTGAGACGTAATTGTAAGTGACTCTGCAGCTAATGCATAGCTCACACACCCTAGTTTCTGTAAGTCGCCTTGGATAAAGGTGTCTGCTAAATAAACAAATAATAATAATAATAATAATTGTAACAAGAACAACCTAGACCCAGAATAACCAGCTCCTTTACCAGTAGTACTGTGTCAGGAAACAATACTACAAGTTCCACTGCCTGCTCTAACCAGTGCTGGAGTGTCCAACTGTGATAATATCTCAAAAGGAAGTCTGTGTCTTCACTGGCGATATTCATTAATAAATAAAGATAACTGGAATGCAATCCTCAGATGAGCCTTAACCCAAACCTGTAACCAAAAGGCTACAATATTAGTATATACCTTTTCGATCTGTACGTATTCGTACACAGCAAAAGCAGCACTCAGAGTGTAATGTTAACATATTTAACTGCTTTGACCTACTTTTCTCTAGATCATGCAAATACAGTAGCCCCAGAAGGAGAAACTGTTATTATCATTATCTGTATTATTATTGTTATTAATTCATCTATATGACTATGTTGTATCTGTTATTCAACTGTAAATCATATAACAGCTATTTTTGAAAAGTATGTGCTGTACAGAAATCCTAACTGTAAATTCTTTACAATACCAATGGTCAAAATATTTTCAGAAGCTCCCAGTATACTCTTGTAGTGTCAAGGCATTTGAAATACAAAGACTGCACAAAGTCTATGATGAAATCTGACTTGAAATCTATGAGGAAATATAATTGTTTCACTGTAATTCAGATACACACCAGGGATGTAACTAAGACTCCAATTGCATAGCAGTTTGACCCACTCCTGGTTTTACTATGAATGACACACCTGAGCGTGTTACTTTTACACTGGGGCTAACCAAGCACATATTAAAACCTGAAATGGGTGACACTGCTATGCAATAGAAGTCTTATTTCCATCCGTGCACATGCAAGGTTACTAAAAGCCTGCATGTGGTTAATGGGGGAATATTGGTAGCTGCAAACATTGCCTACATTAATTAATTACAGCTTGACTAAGTTTCAGTTATAACTGACTACACACAAATGCCTTTTCAATCAGAGAACAATTTATTTTTGTCTTTAAACACTAATCAATACATGTTTTCATGACAGTTCAAAATGATATAATTTTCTCATTTCATATACAGAATGTCCTTTATTTGGAGATGGCAAACTTAAATAAAACAAAGGGGTTGTGTAAACTCTCAATATTGATTTCCACTACAGTCTTACATCCAAATGATAGTTTAAGATAACTATTTATTCTAAAGTGCAAAATAATAACCCTATGGAAGACTAATATCACATTTTTCAACAAAGGACTGAGGTAGTCATATGGGTTAAAGTTCACTGAATAACAATTTTTTGTTCCTGTTATGGTTTTACAATGTCTTTCAAGTACAAATGATGCAACATAACAAAAAAGCTATATATATATATATATATATATATATATATATATATATATGTGTTTCACATATTATGACATATTGCTTAATAATGTGCTTTATTCCTAATGAAAAGTATATACATATACTTAAATTTTTCAATACTGTATGTATATATTCTATCACATAGAATAAATGCAAGTTTGGACTCATTTGATTTGATTGCAGTGTGTCATGTTTAGCTATATGAGCCTGTCCACAGGGAGCATTAACTCCAACATAAACATCCATGCATGTGGTCCATGCCAGCCTAACAACAGACGCTACCACTTTAATTGATTACACTGAACATTTGGAATCGAGATTTTCATAGTCCACCATCTCGTTGAAACATACTCTAATTTAGTGTCTTTTTTTCATTTTTGCCTCCTCACTCAAAGCATGTTTGATTAGCTGTTAGATAGCAGTTCTATTTCCCATTTCTCCCTGTTCTGCTGTGCAACAAGAGTCTTACATTAGTGGCACGGTCTCGATTCGAAACCCCTGCTTCTGCTTTCCATTTAAGGAGTGTCCTCTCTATAGATAATGAAATAGTTCTGAGCAGATGTGTTTTTTCAGTGAAGGGGGATGTGAATATGAGCCCTGTGGCGGGTCTCTTTCTATAAAGACACAGTGATTACATCAAATGCTCTCTGGGGCTTTCCTAGAAGGTCAGACCCACCCCTTTCCTTTTAGCTACCATAGAACACACATCATCTCAGAAACAAAGGAATGCTTGGACTTCATTTCCTGCCATTTCAGTTTGACAGAAACATGTGCTGAACTAAGCAAATATTCCCTGCAAATGTGCATCATTAACTGATTAATCAATTCCTGTATACATTGTATACATCATTAACTGATTAAACAATTCCATGTATAAATCCAATAGCCATGGTATAATCTATTGAATATTCCTCTGATTTAATTAAACATAATTTCATGCAAACCACACAAACACATTCATTTTGTGTTGAGCTGCATGATATATGATATAACGCAGTAGTCAATGATATCTAAGTGATATAGTATTAGATGTCTGAGGGAAGGGTGATTGTAATTTCCTAACATCATTCAGGTTATGTGATGTGGTTGCATCATTCATTCATGCATTCATTCATTTATGTTAAAGCAGCAACAAGTTCATAATCTACCCAGGACAGGCACACCTTGATTTTCACTAAAGGGTTTGTAGATGACTCGTAAGCAAGGTTGAAGAAAAAGAACATTGATGATAGTAATCCTAATAATCCTAATAAATATCCAGCACCAATAATAAATACCATGCTTTCCATGAATCTAAAGAAATTCCACGCAGAACACATTTTTAATAACATATTAGCAGCAAGAGTAATCTGTGCCACATGCCCATCTGAGGGGGCATTGTTCCCTATTACGCTTGATTTATAAGATGTGAACTAGGAGCCCAATAAGAGCTGGATTATTGCACTGTGATTTTATTTCTATTGTATATTTGAATTAATGTACATATGTTGCTGTTGCAAACAGAAAGTTCTGGTGAAAAGAGATACAGTACTTGCACTGAATAAATATATATTTAAAAACATATAAATACATTTTAACGAGCTATCTGAATACTCGTAGGCTATTCACACTGAATTTAATTAGGCAAATAATTAATTGGATGCATAATTTACAATTTGATAGCAATAGACACATAGCCTAAAACTGGCAGCACAGGTGCTAAAGCAGCATAGTGGAGAGAAATATAAATACTAAGCTACATGCGCTGGTGTTTTTTTTGCCTATGTGAGCACAAGGTCTGGTGCACCAAGCTGTCATGAGTATCTACTGGTGGCTGTGTGACAGCTTCATTTCCATTCAGTTCAGAGTGCAAAGCTGCATTGCAGCTATGGTTAGAACTGCAGCCTGATACATTCATGGATAATTATTGTTATTTAAAAGGTTTGGCTTGCTATCTTTGAAATCCCAGCAATATCCAGCAATGGTCTATCCTGGTTTGAGTCTGTAGTGTACTAGCTGCTTCACATGTCAAATGACTTAGACTACTGTGTAATTCAACTAGATAATGCAATATAACAATATACTGCTTTGTAAAATGAGTTGAAGACAAGAGAACACACACAAAAAGGAAAGAAAACTATTGATGCCTTACACTGTAGGTATTTAGCAGGAAATGTGCTCCAAGATATCTGATCGTGGTTTTGTGGGGCAGTGATATCTGAATAAAAGATTGCGCTGAGCTATGTATTTATATCCTAAAGATGGGAGTTCTTGTGATACTCAGAGCCAGCCTCTGGAGATCAGCTGTACTGCACCTGACCTTTCTGTTCAGCTATGCATGAAAGATTTTGCACAGCTTTTGACCACCTACTCCATAAACATCTCAGCAAGCTGGCTGATGGCTGTGCAATAAATTAACATCATTTATACTTAAAATGTATGTTATTTAAATATTACATTAATATTTAGAAGATACATTTTCCAATTAATGTATGTAATTTGGATTCCCCAACCTCCCAAGACTCAATCTTCTTATGTTTATACTATCAGTATGGGAAGTACTCATGTCTTGCAGTTTAGACAGACGTTTATCATTAGAGGTCTTATTTGACAGGGTTGTTTTAAGGATTTAAACATATTCTGTTTGGTTAAACAGTGCTTTGCAAAACTGAAAATAAATGTATGACCTGCTCTAAAACAGCTGAAAAATGTTTCATTATCTTCATGAACAAATATCTTAGTTTCTGGTATATACTGTATATCTGCATAACTGCAAAATGGATTCTCGTTGGCATATATTTAAATAGCTGGCAGACTTCCATTTAAAATCATATGCAATCTAATAACCACTAAGTAATAATTGTACCCTTTGACTTGGATACAAGGTGTTACCTTCAAGTCAGAATATAAATGCTTGTCACCTCTTGCCTTTTTCAATAACTAAATTCATCACTAAAATAATTACTCATAATGACCTAAAAGCCCAGTGCAAAGAGCACAGGCAATAAACTGACACAGCTTTTCTCGAATGATTATCCCATCTTTAAAACGCCATACTCGATATTTCAAAAATCATTTGTAAAAACATGTATATACTAAAAACATCCTGAGATTATTTGCATTAGTTATTCGATTCTGAATAAAACCACAGGCTACACTTCTTAATCCAATTGGTTCAACAATGACAAAGTACTTCTTTTGAAACATTTGTTAACTGGGCAAACTAGTTTTACAGTTTTAAATGAGCATTTACGGTGATGTATGTGTCATAAATTCAATGTGACAATTATGATGAAGGTGTGTTTTTAGATTATTTCCCATGCATTTTTAAATAATGGTTTGGCTTTTTAAGCACAATAGAATATATTAATACATATGAAAAAAGAAAAAAAAATAAGAAACATCAATCTATTTTAAAACACAGATCGACTCACCAGGTGTTGCACTGGAGACTGTAGGCCAGTTCTGCACATGTACCACAGGTGCACCCTGCAAAACTGCTGATTCTTCCATAAGCACAGAGCTGAAACAGGAAAACAAAACTATAATACAACTGGTCTTCAGCCCACTATTGTTAAAGCTTGCCTGTAATTTACCATGATTTCACTATACTTTTATTATGCAACCAGGATATGTAACTGTAGGGTTGTAAGGATATAAGTGCACTGCAGCAGACGGTCAACAAAAAATGATTAAGCACCAATATTAATTAGCTCAGTATTAGAGAAACCATTGAGAAGGATACAGCTCATGTTCAACAGAAACCACACTCTTACTAGCTGTCTTGATTAGGATTAAAATGTTATAAAATATACCAGTACATTATGTCATCATACATGTGTAGACAAGTTTATAACTTACAAGTTTATAATTATAACTTACAAGTTTATAACTGTAATTTACAGAGCACTTGAATAAAAGAGGAATTGAGGATTTTGAGTAACATTATGTGTAGTTGCACTTTCTGCATTTTGTGTATAAGCCTTTAATTAAGTGTTGATGTTTGAGTTTTAGATATTGTGGTGCAGATCAGTTAAAACGGCACTTTCCTGTCAGTTAAATTCCCATTTAGCTTCTAAAAGACCCATCACTCTACAGGGAGCTCCTGCAGGTTTATCCTCATATTCTGCCTTGTTTATATTCCTCTTGGTTATATAACATTAGTATTAGTTTAGTTTACAGCACAATACCAAAATACATTTAAAAATAGCCGAGTTGCATCACATTGTGAGTGCAGCTATGCTGATCTAAAATTGGTATTATGCTATCACTGAGCTGGTTGTTACAAGTGAGAAATTGTGGGATAATCCCTCCTTGTTGCCATGGTCACAAACAGGCTCATTATTATATCTGAATTTAGTCAACATATGAAGCCTTTTTTGTTCCAGTTATGAGGCCTCAGAGAAGCAGCATGAGTAATTTAAACTCCAGACGATATAAAGGGCACCGGTGCAAAAGGAATTTATGTGTCATTTTGAGAGTGATTAGAAAATATCATAGAGAAGTAATTACAGAATTTGCAAGTACAATGTTCTTTCTGAAATAATGAAGTCATGCCTGGCGATTGCAGAGCAGTGAGAAACTACACCTCAAGAGTGTTTAAGGTCCTTAGAATCTCCCTTTGTTACAGAGTGGTGTGAACATAGTGAGAGAACACAGGACTCAAGGCTGCTTAATCTGTAAATTTGGGTCACTTATATCACAAACTGCAAAAAACAAATCCATCTGACTTAGCCAACCATGCACATTATCCAATATGTCTCTTTTTCATTGACATTTTCAATCCCTAAAGTTTGTCATTGTTGTCCTCCAAGCTAAGGTTATCAAAGTGCCAATTAGTGACAATGTTGGTGGCAGATTTAGTGAGTTTAGAACTTGGTCTATTAGAAGTTGTTCGGAACATCCCTTGATGTATAATTTATGTTCATTGAAATGAATGTGTTTATATCTGTATAATATGCATCTTACTTTAGTTCACTTAAATATTTCACCTCCCTGTAGCTCTGGGTTTTGCATGCAGCTGACCCAGATGTTAATATCAACACATATTCCTGGTAGAATGACATTGATATACAATGTGCCCTTGAAACAAGAATAACAATACCATCATAAAGCCCAGGCCTCTCACACTAGTCTTTTTGTTCTTAGAGTTACATACGGTGCATGTACAAGGTGAACAGCAGTACTGCATGACTGTATCTTCTGCTAACAGCAAAAAATAGAAACTGCTTACCTTTGCATTCCTGCTCTCAAAGATGCAGAATAGCGCCAGTCTGTATTTGGTTGCCTGGGCTGCAAAAGAAACAGAAAACAATTAGCTCATGTTTTAATCTGCCCTTAAAATAATGAGTATCTCTTTAAATAAACGTGGTATATTATACAAGTATATTTTAGCATAAAACGACTCTTAATAGCAGCTATTTCATTATTTGTGGTAGCTGATACAATAGTGAAAAAGGCTTTCTGGATCAACCAGATCCTGGATAAACAATGTATACCAGCACGACCTATCTGGACTAGTGGAAGGCATTGCAAATTGAAAATGCATATTGGACCTGATCAGTAATGATTACTGATATGTAATATTTTGGTGCAATTGTGTGTGTACATACATTGTATTTATCATTTAGCTCAAACTAAAGATTTGGAAGAGTTTAATGGAGTTTTGCTTGTCAATTTAATTACTTTACTGATTCCAATGCAATGCCACTTACCTTTTTTGTGACAAATCAAATATATCCTATCAAATATTATTATTTATAACAAACAGATTTGTCTGAATTGACTGTTGTAATGTGAATACATGAATACTCTGAACTGCAGCTCCCTGCCAAGCTAACACAACTGAAAAGATGATATTGATTTTACATGGTAGACTACAAGGCTAATGGCATATTGAACTCCTCCTTTATAAATGAACACTAAC
This sequence comes from Acipenser oxyrinchus oxyrinchus, assembly GCA_030684275.1. Taxonomy (NCBI): domain Eukaryota; kingdom Metazoa; phylum Chordata; class Actinopteri; order Acipenseriformes; family Acipenseridae; genus Acipenser; species Acipenser oxyrinchus. The sequence goes on from CM060268.1 coordinate 9,748,580, forward strand.
TTTGCTACTGAATGATTCTGGATGTGAACAGATGTTTTGCATGGCCTTATCTTCAAAACTTTCCTTTTACTTGCTTCAGGGCAATGAACTGGCAAGACCTCGAAATGACAGTAAATTACTCCCAAATATCACTTGGCATGACTTCCTCACAAGGGATTTCTTGACACAGAAAATAAACAATGTATATATAAAGTATTTCTGTTTACTGCTTTTATTTCATATTCTGATGTGGAAATAAAATGAGTTTTACCGACAGGCAGAAAAAAAAAACTAGTCTGTGTCAAATACCACCATTTATAACCCCTTACAAACCTAAAAAGATATTGTAAAAATATTTTGTAATAATAATGAGCTTTGTCTGAACACCTGGTGAATAGTTTCCTTGTTGCCTCCCTATCAATAGAAACTGTTACTGTAGGTTACATAGTTTTAGGAACTTTGTAACCATTCATTCAACAAACTTAACTGAGAAACCAAGCCCCATCTCTTCCAGGGCCCTGCCAATACCAACATTTAAATCTGACCGGCAGCAAGATAAGAAATAAAGCCAAAGGGGTTTATCTCAAGCAATTCCTAAAGTCAGAGACTAACTGTAATATTACACATGTAAATGACACAAAGCAGTTAGTGATGAAGGAATGGAAGGCTAATAAATACAGATACATCCCATTATTACAATATATTATTAAAACAACTTATGTATTGTACAATTACTGTGGGGTGGGAGATTACTAAATGAAAACAACCAATATATAATATGGTTTGTGCATTTAAAGTTAAAAAAAACTAAAACAAAGTGAATCTCTTTACATAGAATAGAATATAAAAGGACATTTGATATCTCATGAAGGAGACTGCAACACCTCAGGGGTATTGTCATGAATAATGTTTCCAATGCACTGCCAAATCCAAAGCACTGTGCAATACAAAGCGGACACTCTCTTAATTACTGTGAACAGCCTCACCTCCTTTGAAACACTGTTTCTTTTTGAAGCAGAACCCGGGCTCTGCCCACTTTGCCCTGTCAGGTATCTGTCAGATGCTGCAGCGCTGGGTCCAGCTCTAGCTGGGCAGCCAGTATCGTAAAACATAAAAGTGTCACTTCCAGAGCCAGCAGTGAGACAGGCCTTGTAGCAGTAGGTCTGAGACAGGGACCCGTTTCCCTTCACCTCTATAAAATGGGGCTGCACCTTCAAGCCCCGCTGAACTACAAGATTATTGTTGGCCTGCTTGTACATTTCAACACTGTGTCTCTCCCTCGTGCAACCGTGACTTAAACAGCAGGTTCCACTGTACCTGTGGCATCGGATGACAGCCAAAACAATTATGGTCAAAAGAAAAACAAAGCAGATTGCGCTCAGAGCAATGATTAAATAGAGTGTCACATCTGAGTAGATTTTAGAGCTTTTTACATGCCTTCTGGGGTCAGGAATAATTCTTGTAACTCTGTCTACAACAACTACATGTATGGTAGCTGTGGCTGACAGAGATGGCTGTCCGCTGTCCTTCACTAGGACTGTTAAATTAAATGACGTGGAATTCTCTTCTCCAATTTTGCGAGTAATCCTGATTTCCCCGGTATGCTGATTAACTTTAAAAAGGGTTGGATCTGTTGCCTGCAATAAATGGTAAAATAACCATGCATTTTGGCCAGAATCTGCATCAAGAGCAATCACTTTAGTAACCAGGTGGCCTGCATTTGCTGTTCTAGGAACCATCTCTGTTGCATTTCCTGAAGAGGGGTACAAAACCTGAGGTGCATTGTCATTTTGATCCACAACATACAAATAAACTGTAGCAATACTGCTAAGTGGTGGAATACCAGCATCTTGTGCTTTAACTTCAAACTGAAACTCCCTCAGCTTTTCATAGTCAAACGAACGCAGAGCATAGATGATACCAGTGTCTGAGTTGATTGAAACATATGAGGTGACAGGTATGTCCTGAATATTAGCACTGAGGATAGAGTATGATACAATAGCATTTTCATTGACGTCTGGATCAATTGCTTTCACAGTACATAAAGGAGACCCTGGGGCATTGTTCTCATCTATATACACTGAATAGGATGCCTGTTCAAAACGTGGAGGATTGTCATTGACATCTGAAACTTCCACCAGAACAGTTTTCTGCGATGACAAAGTCGGGGTCCCAGAATCAATAGCTGTGAATGTTATATTGTAGGCAGTTGCCTTCTCTCTGTCTAAAAACCCAGCTGTAACTAATGTGTAGTAATTCCTGTAAGATTTTATTTTAAATGGAATGTCTGAAGGTATTTGAAGGGTGACCTGTTTATTTGCACCAGAATCTTTGTCACTCACACTGACCAGAGCCACCACAGTGTCTGGCCTTGCATCCTCACGAACTGGGGTGGAAAGGGAGGATAACACTATCTCAGGGGTATTGTCATTAACATCAATAATTTCCACTATTACTTTGCAATGCACTGCCACTGCAGATGCCCCCTTATCCACGGCTTGCACATAAATCTCATACGAGTTGGTTTCCTCATAATCCACAGTGCCATTAACTCTTATTTCTCCTGTGTTTTGGTCTATGCTAAAAATCTCCCTTACTCTTCCTGGGGTGTAGCTACTGAAAGAATAAAGGAGCTCTCCATTGGAGCCCTCGTCTAAATCGGTCGCATTCAGCTTGATTACCAGCATGCCCCTGGGTGCATTTTCTAACAGTTTAACTTTGTAAACAGATTTATCGAATACCGGGACGTTGTCATTTGAGTCTAACACACGAACTGCAATAGTGGCTGTGCCAGTCCTCGCAGGCGTGCCTCCGTCAACGGCTGTTAAAACTAACTGGTGAAGAGACTTCTGTTCACGGTCGAGTGCTTTCTTAAGTACAAGCTCGATAAGTTTGCTGTTCCCCGCGGGGGCGGTTGAGTCCAGGGTGAAATGCTCATTCTGACTGAGCCTGTACATACGGATTGAATTTGAACCCACGTCTGGATCCTGTGCGCCCTCGACTGGGAAACGCGCACCGGGCAAAGCTGATTCAGAGATCTCCAAACGGTATTCGTTTCTGGGGAACCGTGGCGCATTGTCATTCACATCTAATATTTCCACTTCAACATTGTAAACTTCCAACGGGTTTTCCACGACCACCTCGAAATGTAATAAGCACAAGCTGCGGAGTTCACAGAGAGCCTCTCTGTCTATTCTGTCATTAACAAACAAGTTCCCGTTGCTGAGATTAATGTCCAGATACTGCTTGCTGTTGCTAGAGGTTATCTTAACGCTTCGGGTGAGCAGTCTCCCGAGATCTAGCCCCAGGTCTTTCACAATATCCCCAACATACGCCCCCTGTTCCAATTCTTCGGGAATAGAATACCGAATCTGCCCCGTCGCTAGGCCCCCAAAAAACAACAATATAAAATAAGCTGGCACATGCTTCGGTCTGCTGCTACATATCCCTGCAGGAGACATTGCTTTCTAAATCAAACGCAGACGGATTAGCAACAACCAAAAACAAAGCTTTCCGTCTTTTTAGCTTGTAATATCTTTCCTCGTTCCACAACATGAAAAGTCCTGCAGTACGTTACCACACCACGTCCCTGTTGACAGAAATATCCTTCTCGAAGTGCCATTATGCTGGTATTTGAGTGAAACATCCATGATGTGTTTTTCTCTCTCTCATTCGGGTGTGTTTAAATCCACTGATGCTGCCTATCGTTCTCTAACTCTGAGTTTCTACTAGACTTCCTGCTGCTGAGTCTGTGTGTGTGTGTCTGTATGCGGGGGATGGGCGGTGCAGCTTGCTGGCTGCTTTTCAGCACCTAACAGAAAAAAAACAGCGACTGCATGGCATGCAGCCTAAAGCCTTGCACAAGACACTGAAGAGAATGAAAATGCAATTCATATTTGCAATAAACGACAGCTGCAAATTACTATTTGTAATCTGAGTTTTAGTTTTATATTTCAGACGTGGTATTTAAATCGCATGTTAGGAACCTGCAATTCAAATATAATAATTGTTACAATCAAGCTACTCGGTGGCAAACCATGTTTGTCTGCAGATGTCTTGCAAGCTGTACCACACGTAAGACGCTTGATATTTTTTGGTGTATGTATGTATATGTGTCACAACACTGACATTGAAATGCACATGACTTTTTTTTTTTCTCTCATTAAGATGAGTAATACCTAAATGAATGAAATATTCCCAGATGCTGACCTGCAGGAAAGTTGTGATAAAGTGCATGGTTCGTTAATGGGCATGTGCTGTTATAAATCAATAAATGCATTGTAGAAAGCCACTGCATTCTATGTCAAATACTACCTAATAGTGGTTTTAAAGGTACCATATTAAGTATCCATTAAGATCATGGCTCCTTTTGCTCTGTCTTAAAAGCATACTAAAAAAAAAAAAAATGCAGAAAATTAAATATGTAGCATACATTCTGTCAAATGGGAATTTGAGTGTGCATCTGAAATTATTATTATTATTATTATTATTATTATTATTATTATTATTATTATTATTATTTCATCATCTTTGTAGGGGAATCTGAGGTACACTGAAACCCATTTGTGCTTTTGAGGTACTTAAAGAAAGCTACTGGGTAATGCTGAGCCCCTAAGATGGACGTCTAGCAGGGGTTGATCTTTGAAGCACCACAGAAGAATTAACTATAGCTTTGCCACCTGTTTTCTGGGTAAATGAGGGACACCAAGTATATTGAAAGCAAGGGCTTCCACACAGGTGTGGCTCATGCGTTAATTAAGCAAATAACATCCCAGTATGCTTAGGGTCATGTATAAAAATGCTGGACAGGCCTGGTTGCCTATAATTATGGCTAGCATGGCTGCAAGAGGAGACCTCAGTGACTTTGAAAGAGGGGTGATTTTTGGGGCACGTTTGGCAGGAGCTTCAGTGACCAAGACAGCTCAACTTGCTGATGTTTCATGAGCAACGGTGTCTAAGGTGATGTCGGCATGGAACTCCGAGGGAGACATCATTAGCAAAGGGCAACAGTGGGCGGAAGCACATACTCCAGGATTGTGATATCCGTGCATTAATTCGAAGTGCAAGGCAAAACAGACGAGCAACTGCAGATCAATTGACTGCAAATTTCAACCTGGGGTGCAAGCAGCCAGTTTTATCAAAAACGATCCACCGAGAACTCAACAGAATGGGATACCATAGTGGCCCAATGTCCTATTAAGTGACTTTACATTGGTGTTTCCATTTTTTTGTTTACTATCTGTACATCAAATGAGGCTACTCATTTACTTATTTATAAATAAATATAAACACACTACAGAGATTTTTATTTCCCTATATTTTCACCTGCAGTGTAAAAACTTGAAAAGCAGTCTGATTAAAAAGTCTAATATCCAGTGTGGTTAAGTCTGCAGTGAATGATGACATTCCCTTATAAATACCACTCAGGAAAAAAAAGACTACATAATTACGTCCATGGATTAGTATAGACACCCAGTGGTAAAATAAGTCAGTCTGCTGATGTCTTCCCTGCACAAGCTGTTCCTCACACAATGTCACTACACTCCAGCTGAGCTGTATTGCTCTGATAAACTGATACATTTAAGAGTGTCCCTGCTCAAATGTGATTTAAATGGAAAGGGTTTCACTATGCTCAGTTAATTTCAATACATTGACCAGCACCTACTCCTACAATTAGACAGTATAGTTGACAGACATGTTATTCTGGTATTGCTTAGATTTAATTTACATTTCTAATATGCTTTCTTAACTTTAAACATTTATGAAGGTACAGAAAAACACTATGGAACAACCACCTCTTCCACAAATGTGTGACCCCAGTGGAAATATCAGAGAAAAGATTTGAATATTTTCCCTGTGGTTAAATTACTATAACCTTTAATGACATACTAAGACAGCCCTTCACCTATCAGAAAATGAGAAGATACATGTTTGTGAAGGCAATCATTATAATAATAAGTGTAAATGTATTCCACTAACTCACTGGGATCTGTATACAATAAAAATAAATGTAATTTTAGATTCATAAGCTTGACTCAGTGCTGTGTATTAATATTTAATAAATACACTGCTTAGTTTCAAACTTTCTGACTAGTAACTACAAAGTAAGCATGAGCAAATGCATTTAAATCCCTTTTAGCAATACACACATTGGCTTCATTAAATTAAGATTTTATAGGATGCACGCACAAATGTATTTTGTAACTTCATTCAGATCAGATGTACACACTGTATCAAAAGGAAATGAACCACCTATGAACAATGTAAGTATTTAAAGACTTTCTAAAGATTAGATTAAAAGGGTCCATCATTAAAGAAGGTTCTGAGTGATGCAGGTACAGAAGTTATGAGGTTGCTGTTATTTTGTAGTAGCAGCATCAACAACACTAATTGCTGGTGCATGCATTTACATTCCTTTTAATATTGATCATACATGTAAAACACACTGAAATAGTTTGCATATTTATATGCAATGCACAATTTTACTTTCAGACACAGAAAGATTCACATCTTTGTCATGCATAACATTCCACATACCTCAGCAGTGGCATTCATTGTATTGTCATTGGTATTCTGTACTTGTGCCAGCCAGCCTGGCTCTTTTGCAGTAGCAGTCCTTGTAATACTCCCATGTCCTGGAGGGCTGCACCCTCTCAAAACCAGCAAGGTGCCATTTCTGGAATTAGCAACCATAGAAGTCCTACATTGGTAAATCTGGGAACGTGTGCCTGTACCAGTAAAGTCTATAAAGTCTGGAGGTAAGGCACAATTTGGAGGAAGCTGGTAGTTCAACTTGTAATCTTCAAAGTCATTGTCACAACAAGTTCCAAAACAGCCAGTGTAACTGTAGTGATTTCTATATCTGTAACATTTGTAAGCAGTGAGGAGAGCGAGGAGTCCAAAAAACACAAAGGAAAGGGAACCTAAAGTAATGATTAAATACAGGTTTAAATCAGTAAGTGTCTCCCGATTCTCCAGCTTGTCACTGAAATCAGGCAGCACTTGCGGGAAAGCGTCAGTTAGCAGCAAACCTATAGTAACCGTAGCACTGAGTGATGGCTTCCCATCGTCTTTCACTTGGACGACCAGTTTCTGTTTGGCAGAGTCTGTGTTCTTAATAGGCCTTGCTGTCCTGATTTCACCTGTGTGTGGAGACAAACTGATAAGACTGGGATCTGTAGCCTGAATGAACTGGTAGGACAACCAAGCATTTTGTCCAGTGTCTGCATCAGCAGTAATAACCTTTGTCACTAGGTATCCAGCAGCTGCAGACCGAGGGATCATTTCTACAGCTAAAGAGCCACCCTTTGTCTGAGGATGCAGAAACACAGGGGAGTTATCATTCTGATCCACAATGACAACGTTCACAGTGACACTTGCTGTCAGTGATGGAAAACCTCTGTCTTCGGCTTGTACATATATCTTAAAGTCTTTCAGCTCCTCAAAATCAAATGCAGTCTGGGAAAAAATAACTCCACTGTCCCTGTCAATGGATACATACATGGTAACAGGCTGGTCCTTAACCTGAGACTCCAGAATAGAATAGGAGACTTCCCCATTTAAACCTACATCATTATCAGATGCTGCCACTTGGTAGATTGGATCTCCTGGGGTATTATTTTCAGACACAAAGACTGTATACACTTCCTGTGTAAACTGTGGAGGACTGTCATTTACATCTGATATCTGAACACCAATAGTCTTCTCACTGGAAAGGGCAGGGGATCCTAAATCAGTGGCAGTAATGGTAATATTATATTCAGAGACTGTTTCCCTGTTTAGAACGCCATCAGTCACTATGGTGTAGTAGTTTCCTAAAGATCTGATTCTGAAGGGTATTTTTCTGGTGATCTCACACTGAACCTGCCCATTCACTCCTGAGTCACGGTCTGTTACAGTTACCAGGGCAACCACTGTTCCTGACACTGCATCCTCCTGTATTGGACTATTTAAGGAAGTTATTATTACCTCAGGCACATTGTTGTTAACATCTATGACATCAACAAGCACCTTACAGTAGCTTGCCAATGGAATGACACCTCCATCTTTTGCTTGAACAACAATTTCATAAATAGTGTTTTCCTTGAATTCTAGCTGTTTCTTTACACTTATCTCTCCGGTTCTAGGAGCAATATTAAACATGCTTAATACTTTGCTGGGAGTGCGGCTACTAAACGAATATAAAATCTCACCGTTTGGGCCCTCATCGAGATCAGTAGCATTGAGCTTAATTACTAATGTCCCGATTGGTGTGTCTTCGAGAAAACGGACTTTGTAGACAGACTGTTCAAAGTTTGGAGCATTGTCGTTTGCATCCAAAACTGTGATGATAATATCGGCAGTGTCAGATTTCTCTGGCACGCCCCCATCAAAAGCAGTGACTTGTACATTTATTAAAGACAGCTTTTCTCTATCCAGCTGCTTTTCTAGTACTAATTCTGCCACCTTACTCCCGTCACCGTGGGTCTGGGTATCGAGACTAAAATAATCATTGGCACTTAAAGAGTACGACCTTAAAGAATTGATTCCTACATCTATATCCTGAGCACTCTCTAATTGATAACGGGACCCTAACGACGCTGTCTCGATTATATTAAAATAAATCTCTTTAACAGAAAAAAGGGGTGAATTGTCATTTATATCTTGAATTTCTACCTTTATATTGAGCAATTCAAGCGGATTTTCCATAATTACCTCCAGATTCAAATAACAGGTGAGTTGCTCGCCGCACAGTTCTTCCCTGTCTATCCGTTTATTAACAAGTAAATCCCCATTTTGTACATTTGCAAAAAAATACTGGTTACTGTCGGTTGACGCTATTCTTAATTTGCGAGAGGACATTTTTCCAGCGCCCAACCCCAAATCTTTAGCGATGTTTCCAACAAAGGCCCCGTATTGCAGCTCCTCGGGAATCGCATAAAACATTTCACCGGAAACCAGATTCCAAAAGCAAGCAGAAAATAAACAGCAGAGCAGTTTTTTTATAAATCCCCGAGTCCTCTGTACACACATCATGATGACACAACGCTGCTAATTTCTGATATGAAAGGGGACGCTTTATTCTTTCCTTTTTTTCTTTCCTTATTTCTTTACAAAAATATACTTTCTTCTACCGTATTCCTGGCGTGGCGTTTTTACTATGTGAAATCTGCTGCTCGAACATCCCGTTTACTGTGAGCTTTAGTGCTAGAAAGCAAAATGACGACTTGTTCCATATAAGGGGAAGTGGGTGGAGTAATGGAGCTCCGATTTGACAGTGAGAAGCTTATTGGTCGATAGCGACGCTCGACGTCTCAACCCATTATAACTCTGATAAACTGCATTAGAGCTCAGGCTACAAGTTTTGCAAAGCTGAATTAACCACTTTTGCTTCATAAAATCAAATGAGATCTGCCGAACAATGTTACGTTAACATATTGAATTGCATACTGCTTTGTAGTGTTCCATATACTTAACGAAAAAAGAAAATGTCACATTTCGAAATCAAGCATGAACTACTGCACTACTAGTATGGCTTCCGGTAGACTTCTGCGATATCATTTTGTAGTTTCTTTGATTACATGATGTTAAATACAATAAATCAATTAGGTTCATATATGTTTGTTGTTTTTTTTAATTATGTCTCAATTCTAAAATTCTACATGATACAAAACGTTTGGCCATAGCTGTAGATTCTATAAAATCCCAAACTCTTATTATTTATTTCTTAGCAGACGCCCTTATCCAGGGCGACTTACAATTGTTAAAAGATATCACATTATTTTTACATACAATTACCCATTTATACAGTTGGGTTTTTACTGGAGCAATCTAGGTAAAGTACCTTGCTCAAGGGTATAGCAGCAGTGTCCCCCACTGGGATTGAACCCAGGCCCCTCCGGTCAAGAGTCCAGAGCCCTAACCACTACTCCACACTGCATACGATGTTGTTATTGTAGTACTCATAAAGCTAGTGTCTAAACACGCATGCATGTTATCCAAAACTAGCATGATGCAAAATAATTGTTAAAGCCCAAGGGCCAGATTGTGCTTAAAAGAAAGCCCAACTCCAATGCATATAGAATTCCTATACATTATATATATATATATATATATATATATATATATATATATATATATATATATATATATATATATATATATATATATATATTTAACATAATTAAGAGCCTTTTATTCCACTTTCACAGACAATGTATAAGTGTAGTACCATATACATAGCCCTATATTTTATTATTATTATTATTATTATTATTATTATTTCTTAGCAGACGCCCTTATCCAGGGCGACTTACAATTGTTAAAAGATATCACATTATTTTTACATACAATTACCCATTTATACAGTTGGGTTTTTACTGGAGCAATCTAGGTAAAGTACCTTGCTCAAGGGTACAGCATCAATGTCCCCCACCTGGGATTGAACCCACGACCCTCCGGGTCAAGAGCCCTAACTACTACTCCACACTGCTATTTTAAAATATGTTTTTCAGCTTCTGCACCAAGTATATTATTAAGATAACCATTTAAGAATGGAAGTTATTGATAAATATTAAAAAAATAAATTCTAACATAGTGATTATTTCTTTATCTCACTTTCGATTTATAGTTATGTTTCTGTTTTTTTATATAGGTGGATCGATCGATAGATAGATAGATATAGAATGAAAGATTAGTTTTACAATGTCCATGCATTGTAATGCTAGCAATACTATATAAAGCCTGCCTCAGACACCCCACTGAGACGACTGTCATTTTTATTAGGCTCCTGGACATACCAGCTGGGCATGTAATGGTATTGGACCTACTTCCAGTTCCTGCTGCGTTACATCCCCTCAGATATATCAGTTTACTGGCAGTAAATCCTGCCCCTAAAGAGGCAGTTTATTCATAAGTCTGTATGATCTGAGGCGGTATATTAACTTCAAGTGTGAAACTTAACTTGTAGTTTTCAAATTCATTAAAACAGCAACAAGTTAACTATATTGGTGCAGCTTCATGGCACTAAGAAAGATAACAAACCCCAGAAAAAAATATGGAAATTCAACCTAAACAAATTATCTTTAAAGATGATACATTTTCCTGATTATCACAATCAGCAGCCTCGTCTGCAAAATCTGGAAGAAATTGTAAAAGAGAGTCAAAAAACCACTGGCTACCTATCTCTGTTCGCATTCAAGACCCTTGTTTTTACCTACCGTTCTCTTCACCTACCTCCAATCCCCCGTGGCTCCCTACACCCCTCTCACCCTCTCAGCTCCTCTATTGGCTTACTGGTCATGCCTTCCCTCCACTCTCCATCCTCCTGCATCTTCTCCTTCTCTACAGTCCCTCTGTAGTGGAACCAGCTACCAGAGAGATTCAGGACTGCTCCGTCTCTCACCTGTTTGGACAGCACTTGTAGATCTCTTGATCCACATGTCTTACTATATAGTGTAATCTCCTGACCTCAGCACCATGTTACTGGATCCTCAGCTGATGTATTATCCTTGCACTAATGCACTACTACTATGTCATTGTAGATATAAATTGTTGTAATCCTAACTTGTTGCATCTTATTTCATATTGTACTTTACTACTGTAGTATAATTTGCATTTACTGTAAACTATACTGCATTTAAATATTGACCTTGCATTTTATTAACTCTGTACTGCCATGTAACACCTGTAAATTGCCTTGGATAAAGGAGTCTGCCAAATAAATAAATAATAACAATAATACATAATATTAACAACAAACCAATTGTTACGATTGACGAGACTGAAGGCAGCCCATAGTCCTTTACCAAAATGAATAACTTTTGTTTGGTGGCATCACTGCTTTTAATAGAGCACAATGTCCTAATTTCACCTGTATACGACGCAGCACTCACAAGACTTGATCTGTAGCCTGTAGTAGTTAACCACAGATTCTGTCCAGTATCTGCATCATCCGCTATAACCTTGGTTACTAGATATATCTTGTGTCCGCAGACCCAGGAACCATTTTTACTGCACTGATCCACCTGTTTTCGCTGCATGTAGTATTGTAAGAGGGTTGCAATTGTGATCAACAGTGCACAATTTTAATGTCACATTGCTGGCATGTAGTTGTTGTCCCCTATCCTCTGCTTCAACCTGGAATTTAATTTCTTGCTGTTGCTTGTAGTTAAAAAGACAACACTGGTTTCTGAATGCAAAGATAAAAAGACATGCACAGAGCTTCCATTTATCTGGCTACAAAAAATGCAATAAGAGACGTAACCGTTTTGGTCCAAGTCTGTATCAATCACTGTAATCTAATAAACTGAAGTGCCAGGGAGGTTATTTTCTGGTACATACAATGTATAAACAGAATTGGTGAATGGGATGAATTATCATTTACATTAGATATATTGATTAATACGGTTTTGTTGGAGTATAATGATGGTGACCCAGAATCTGCAGCAATGATGGTTATGTTGTAGTCGCTGACCGATTCACGATCTGTGACTAATGTGTAATCATTTTCAAAAGAAGGTCAAAGTTTAAAGGGCATATCAGTGGAAAGGAAGCAGTTAACTTGTCCATTTTGTCCAGGAGCTATATTTGATACATTATTAAGGCCAACTACTGTGCCAGGCAAAGCATTTTCTGGAACTGGAGTTGAGATTCAATCTAATTTTTCCATCAATAATCTGCAATACAATTTTTGCATTACCAAATACATCAGAAACATCCTTATTGACAGCTTCCACATACATTTCTACACCACTTTCTTCAAAGTCCAATGTGTCCTTTAACCTGATTTTCAGGTTCAGGTACACCTTCCCTGCAGTATTGCTACCAAAACAGTAAACTATCTCACCATTCTACCTTTGTACAAATCAGCGGTGTCTAACTTAACAGCCAAAGTCCACTTGGGCACGTTTTCCACAAGTGAAACCCATTGGCATTGGCATCTAAAACATGAATTATGCTCTTAACTGTGCCAGTCTTTTCTAGAACTCCACCATCAGCTGCTGTAAGGACAAGATGATGAATACAAGTTCTAGGAATTTGCTGTCTCATTTTAGATCTAATTTCAAGTGTGCGCTGTGACTCAGTTGAGTTTTTTCCCATGTCTGGATCCTCAGCAGCCGGGAGTTTAAATCGTGCTCCGGGTGCTGATAACTTGTTGTAGGTCACACATTTCTTCTCTGTCTATTCTTTCATTTATATACATATTTCCATTGTTCAAATTAACATAATTAAAATTCCTGGATGATAATGATGCAACATCTAAACCCAAATCAACAGCGACATTTCCAATAATTGTGCCTTTGTCCACTTCCTCTGGAATGACACCAGCATTACCAGAGAAATTTGAAACAATAATATTATCTCCCTGAATTATATTGATCATAATTCATCTCAGAAGCACACAACAGCTGTTGAGCAGATGTCCTTTTATAACTATGGTCCAAGATAACAATTGCAAAATTTGACCCAAGTTCCAAAAAGCCTTAAAGGTTAAAAACACACCAGTGTCCAAGTGCTGTGTGGTGAGCCTGTGAGTTCAGTCGAGTGCAAGAGGTTGCACAATATAAGGAAGTGTAGGTGGAGTACTGGATCCTTCTTAAGATTAACAATCATTATTGGAGAACAGCGACACTCACAGTCTCAAACACAGACTGCATTTACCTTGCCTTTTTGCAAATAAATATACTGCAGCAATTAACCAAACTGTACCGCAACAAAGTAGTATTTTATTCAATTGTTATTTATATATGATATTGTGGTATTGAATACCTTATAGACAATGAAACACTATTATTATTATTATTATTATTATTATTATTATTATTATTATTATTATTATTATTATTATTATTATTATTAGTAGTATTAGTATTATTAGTATTATTATTATTATTAACCTTTTATAGACAATTTAATTTGAAACATAAATAATAAACTCATTTTAAAACAATATGGTGGTACAGTATATGGGTGTATATACCTAAATAAGTATACCATATAAGCTATATGGTATAATAAAACTGTTTTATTAAAAAAGAAGCATTCAAAATATGAAGTGTACACATATTTTACTTATATAGATTTTTTAATACAGTTTATATTATTTTCATATCTTCCCCTGACGTCTAGGCTGTCGCTCCCTACTGGCTGGCTGGCTGGCTGGCTTGCACTCTTTGTGTAACACTATGTGGTTTGCCATCTGTTAAAAGCTTCATGATAAATTCCATTCATCACTGCAAATACACAGGCCTGCTCAAGGAAATAAATAAATACATAAATAAATCTATGCGATTATATTTCCATTTGTAATATATGGACATATAACACAAATGATCATAAGCAGTTTTTAAAGGCAATGAAAAACCAATGAAAGGAGAAAGCAGAAGAAAGAGAATAGTCGTTTGTGTTTCAGCACCACAATGCTGGACAGCAGCCTCCAGCATAACAAAGACTGAAGGAAACTTAAACTGGGCTATTTATAATCTTTGTTTTAGTTATTACTTATATCTGAGTTATAAATACACCTTTTCTTTGATTGTTATGTTCTAAATTAAACATAAGTTGTTTTAAAAAAATAACCACGGATATACCATAGATTTGTAAGCATGAAGTTTTAGTAACACTGGTTTACAATATGACAAGAAATGTGTATGCATGTTTGCATGCAGAAATACATCTCCTATTCGAATAAGGCAATGAAGATGTACTGATCATCATACAAGGAGAAACAAATACATTTGTTGGTGCTCCAAAACTGTAGATGACTTGCAAACTGATAACTAATAATGAGATTAAATCCAGGGTTCATGTCACTGTTTTCCCCCTGAATGTCTAAATTATCAGAAATCTTCTGTTGCCATGACGTTCATTACTTGTATGACTTCAGGGCCCAACTGACAAGTATCATCTCAGAAAAATCAAGTTGCTGTTGTTACATATGTTGCCCATATGAAGCCTTGTCAAAGATCTGATAGATTATTGTGGTTTGAGTTCTACAAATCATGGGGTATAGGACAGTGCTGTGTGGAGAATGTGATTTGTATCTCAGAATGTCATTCACAAATCAAAACAGCAATCATTGCTGCAATTGCTCTATTAAAAAAAAGAGACAAGACATTAACCCTTTCATGCACTCTACATTACTTATATTGTGTAAATGTAAGAGTTTACAACTGAGTACAAAAATTCAATTCTGCCCTGTGACATTAGATTTCATAGGATACTGCTTTTGGGGAAAAATATATGCTAGCAAAATGTACATATGTTTATAAATATACTGCAGGTACTGGTTATAAACAGCATCCACTCCTTTAAGAGGGATCCCTTACCTGGTTATCTTCAATGCTTTGAGAATATCGGGCATGCAGTTCTTTCTCACTTAAAGTATTAATCTTGACATTGCTCCCACATACTGTCAGGTTATATCCTTTCAATAAAAACATACCACCACTGTTTGGCACCTCTGTCAAGGATGTCTTATACTGGTACATCTGAGACAACGCCCCTGTACCAGAAATGTGTCAAAATCCAGGTGGTAATGCAAGGTTTGTTGTAAACTATGGTCTGTAATTGTTGTAGTCTTCAGCACAACAGCTAGTGAGACACCAGCTGTTCTAATGTGGGCAACGTTGCCATTTCATTGCAAGTAAAATAAATACAAAACCGAAAAACACCAAAGAAATGCATCCTAAGAATATCATTAAAATGAAATGTAATTCTGAAAATGTAATCTACTGATCAGGATAATCATTAAAATCTGGAAGAACCTGTGGCAGGTTATCAACCAGCAGCAAACCAATAGTAACTGTAGTTGACCTCTGTAGGGGTTGACAGTTATCCTTCACTACCACAATGAGTTTTTGCTTACTTGCATCCAAATCCTTGATTGCACGCAAAGTTCTGATTTCACCTTTATGAGACGCAACACTGAAAAGACTTGGGTCGGTCCATTGTTTCAAACTGTATATTAACCAGGAATTCTGTCCAGTGTCTACATTATCAGAAACAACTTTAGTCACTAGGTATTCTGCTTCTGATGACCAAGGCACCATCTCCACAGGGATTGGACCTTCTCTGTTTGAAGGACATATAACAGGGAATGTTATCATTCTCATCAACAATAAACACATTAACAGTTATGTTATTAGAGAGAGGAAGTGACCCACTATCTGTAGTTTGCACAAGGAAGTGAAACTGCTTAAAGGGTCTCATAGTCCAATGTAGACTGTGTGTAAAGGCTGCCACTGAATATCTATTGAAAACAAGTCATCATGACTAAGTAGGTAAGTGCATACAGAATTATTACCAAAACCAGCATCTTGTGCACTCTCCAAGGGGAAATGAGATCCTGGGGTGGCAAATTCTGGAACTTTTAATTGGTATTCTGTTTCTGGAAATGCAGGAGAGTTATTCTGACTCTGCAGTTTATAAATCTAGATGTACTTGAACCACTATAACAATCGTTATATCTCCCAGTAAGCAACACAGATACTGAAGGTACAGTTAGATCCTGGGTCCACATATAAGCACTGCTTCCACGGATGAATATCTGTTCTTTGAAAGACCATTTCTCACAGTGTTCTGCTGTCTGCTCAGGGTGGATCTTTGTATTTCAACATACAGTCAAATGCAGAGTGGTAAACAGCGACACTCACAGTTATTATAATGTCTCTGAACAAAATTCCACCAAAAATCAAAAAGAAACTACCAAAGCTGTGTTAACACTTTGAAGGGGTGAATAAAGGCATCAAAGTGTAGATTACATAAAATCATAGGCAAAAAGGGCATTGTGCCTAATTATACTAAATACTCTATATACACAGGCATGCATATACTGATTGTCCACAGTGTTGCTGAACAGATCTACTGGTGGACAGAGGGAATAACCCACTTTCAGGGATTCTGTCCAAGTGTAACATTATACATTGATACAAATAATTACAGACAACATTCCAGCTTCCTCATTGTTGCTTAAAACTTTTTAAGTATGATTTGAATGTTTAGAACATTTATGTCTAATACTGCTCACTTGTTAAATGCAAATAAAACCAAGCAGGGAACCTTTACATGCTATACTCTGATTGTTCAGTCTAACTTGCCTTAAAGTTATTATTATTATTATTATTATTATTATTATTATTATTATTATTATTATTATTATTATTATTATTATTATTATGAGTAAAATGTGAGTATTATGAACATCATACAAATCAAGTACTGCTCTTGTAAGGTGATAATTTCCTATTCTTTACAATACTGCCACCAGCAGGCTGTTTGATACATTCTAAATTTCCATTCTAGAGTTCCCTCTAAGATTAAACAATACTATTACTCAAAAACTACAGTATCCAAATGCACATCTAAATATCCTGTTAAAATTAAAAATGCACTATAATGTAGTTATTATACAATAGTTATTGCTACTGAGCTATTTGATGAAATAACAAATATTATTAAAACAGTAAACCCATATTTGCTTACCTCCATATTTGAAATGATGACTTGGTTTCCAATCAGCTCAGCCCGTTTAATTGAGTTTGTCCCGTTGTTATATATAATCTCCCCATTTTGATTCCCAAACTGTGCGTTACAAACCATGAACTCGCTCTTTGAAGTCTCTGAGCTTAGACGCACGTCACAGCGCTGGGTTTTACAATAACCCCAGGTTCCATCCGGGTAAGAGGAAATCATAGGCGTGCTATACCTGTTCAAACTGTTCTGTGTCCTCTGGCATTTAATGACAATGAAAGTAAGAAGAGTCAATAAAAAAAGAATTGATATACAGACAATTGAGACGAGCAAATATGTGTTTAACTCTGAGACATCATTGTCCTTTGTTGGCAGTTGTCTGAATTCTGAATGCTGTTCTTGGGTGCTGTCACTAACCAGTATAGTCAGGGTCACAGTGGCTGATAACGGTGGTTCTCCGTTGTCCTGAACCACAATTACCAAATTGTGTTCTTTGGGGTCATTATCCCTCAAAATTCGTCTTGTTGTAATTTCCCCAGAGTAAAGACTTATCCTAAAAAGATCAGTTATTTTGGGTTCCACAATGTGATAAGAAAGCCATGCATTGTATCCAGAATCGGCATCAAAAGCCCGTATCTTGGCAACAAAATATCCAGCATTAGCAGAGTATGGGATATCTTCAGTATTAGTGAGGCCGAGGTTAGAATATGGAGAGAGAATCTCGGGAGTATTGTCATTGTCATCAAGAATAAACAGGTTCACAGTCATGTTGCTGCTTTGTGAAGGGGAACCAGAATCCTTAGCTTCAATATGAAACTGGAATGTTTTACATTCCTCATAATCAAACGATTTCATTCCATAGATTTCCCCACTCACAGAGTTCACATTAATTAAAGTAGAGACTGGTACTCCCTGGATTACAGATTCTAATAAAGAGTACGTCACTTGAGCATTCTCTTTTACATCGGCATCAGACGCAGAAGCAGTGAATATAAGAGATCCAATTGGACGGTTTTCCTTTAAATAAACCGCAAGAGGAGACTGTGGGAAAAGTGGTGCATTGTCGTTTACATCTGAAACGTGGAGACTGATAACCTTGGAGCTGGAAAGTGGAGGATTTCCTTCATCTGTTGCTGTAATAGTGATATTGTACTCAGATACATTTTCTCGATCCAGAGCTCCATCTAGGGTTAAAGAATAATAATTCTGATAGGAGGCTTGGAGTTTAAAGGGAGGTGTTCCAGAGAGGTGACATTTAACCTTCCCATTGTTGGCACCATCTCTGTCTGAAACAGTAATGAGAGCAATCACTGTGCCCCTCTTAGAGTCCTCCTTGATGGTGCTCACAAGAGATGTTACAGTTATATCAGGAGTGTTATCATTGAGATCAATCACTTCAACCAACACTTTACAATGTGCGGCTAATGGCAGTGTACCTTTGTCCAGGGCTAACACACGAATTTCATGAAGTTGATTTTTTTCAAAATCCAGGTCACCTTTAACTGTAATTTCACCTGTGCTGGAATCTATGTCAAACATATTTGAAATGTCTTTTAACCCACGTTTACTAAAAGAATAAACTATTTCTCCATTTAAACCTTCATCTAAATCGGATGCATTAAGCTTGATTATTGCACTTCCATATGGTATATTTTCAAACACACTAACCTTGTAGACGGAGCTACTGAAAATGGGAGCATTGTCATTGGCATCCAACACTTTCACAACAACCAGTGAGGTTCCAGATTTAGGTGGGTTTCCTCCATCAAATGCTGTCAGCACAAGCTGAATCAGAGGCTGTGTCTCTCGATCTAAAGCTTTCTGTAGAATCAACTCAGCAGATCTACTTTGATCACTATCAGTCTGTAAATCTAGAATAAAGTATTCATTAGGACTGAGTTCATATGTATTAACAGAGTTGGTGCCTACATCTGGATCATGAGCAATCTCCAATGGAAATCCTGCTCCTGGCAATGTTGACTCAGCAATGTTTAAATATAGTGATTTAATAGGGAAAGATGGTGAATTGTCATTGATATCTAAAACATGAATTTCAACACGGTATAAATTTACTGGATTGTCAGCAATAGCTTCTAAATTTACAGAGCAGGTAGGAGTATTAGGGCACAGCTCCTCTCTGTCGATTCTTTCATTAACAAACAGAATGCCAGTGTTTAAATTTACCTCAAAATACCGCTGCTTGGATCCAGAAACAATCCGAAACATTCGAGATTCTAGTTCTTGGACACTGAGATGCAAATCCTTAGCTATATTTCCCACAAAGGTCCCCTGTTCTGATTCTTCTTCAATAGAGTAGATGATTTGTCCAGAAACAAGATTCCAAAGGCAAGGCAGCAATAGAACAACAAAATAAATCCCCATTGATTCTCTTTGGTCTGACAAAGTCATATTTGCAGAAGTATTAACAGATGTATACAATCCAGTGAATTCCTATGCCAGAGACAGATCGCCTAAGAATTGTCATTACTATTAAACACAAAGCCTGTCACAGTTAAAAAATCATCTCTCCCACACAACCACAGTGTTCTGTTTCAGAAAAGCTGTGATGTTGCGTTTTTATTCAGTAGGGAGGAGGAGCTCTAGACAGCTTTTCTTAGTTTGTCAAGTTGGTGAACAGCAACACCGTGTGGCTCAATGGATAACTTCAGAGAAAGTCTTAAAGTGTACATTTATCAAAATCTAGTTTCTTTAAAAAATAAAATGTTGCTGTAAACAAAAAATCAGCCTTATAGGACTTCTTGAGGAGTGGGCCTACCAGATGTATTATTATTATTATTATTATTATTATTATTATTATTATTATTATTATTATTATTATTATTATTATTATTGTGACAGTGTCATGTTTGGTATTAATAAACCCATATTTTTCCCTACAGAATAAGAATCAGGGCCCATATTTATCAGATGTTGGTAGTAATGATTTGTAACTGACGCCGTTTAAAAAATACTGATGTTACAATGTAAAATCAAGGCAGAATTGCTTTATGAAAATCATACATAATGTTAAAACATCCAGCTAAAAAAGCAGCTCCTTCTAAACCAAGTATTAGAATCCATCATTCAATAGAATCTAGCAATTACATGATAACTACTGCTACAATGTAAATGTGGGCATATACCATGCAATTGAAAATTATCTTTATAAGTTCCCTCCTTACGTAGCAATACCAAAAGAAAAAACATAGTCATCCATGCACTGATAAAACTATCAAATAAGACAAGTAATAATAAACTATCAGATACTAATTACTATCTATTTTCTTATTTCCACATTTGAGATGAGTTTCCGCTGTTGTCAATTATAATCTCCCCATTTTAATTTGCAAACTGTGTGTTACAAACTATGAACTCGCTCTTTCAGGGCCCTGAACTTAGATGCACATCACAGAACTGGGTTTTAAATAACTAAATAACTAAATATTCTGTTATTACCATTTTACTTGCATAGTAACAATACATAATAAGCAGTCAACCCATGTCATACTATAATAGGTCAAATAACTCCATACTGTTACTAATTCTTATCTATTAGCTTACCTCCATGTTTGAAATGATGACTTGGTTTCCAATCAGCTCAGCCCGTTTAATTGAGTTTCCCCCGTTGTTATATATAATCTCCCGATTTTGATTCCCAAACTGTGTGTTACAAACCATGAACTCGCTCTCTGAAGTCTCTGAGCTTAGACGCACGTCACAGCGCTGGGTTTTACAATAACCCCAGGTTCCATCCGGGTAAGAGGAAATCATAGGTGTGCTATACCTGTTCAAACTGTTCTGTGTCCTCTGGCATTTAATGACAATGAAAGTAAGAAGAGTCAATAAAAATATAATTGACATACAGACAATTGAGATGAGTAAATATGTATTTAAATCCGAGAAATCGTTGTCCTTTGTTGGCATTTGCCTGAATTCTGAATGCTGTTCTTGAGTGCTGTCGCTAACCAGTATAGTCAGGGTCACAGTGGCTGATAACGGTGGTTCTCCGTTGTCCTGAACCACAATTACCAAATTCTGTTCTTTGGGGTCATTATCCCTTAAAATTCGCTTTGTTCTAATTTCCCCAAAGTAAAGACTTACACTGAAAAGATCAGTTATTTTGGGTTCCACAATGTGATAAGAAAGCCATGCATTGTATCCAGAATCGGCATCAAAAGCCCGTATCTTGGCAACAAAATATCCAGCATTAGCAGAGTATGGGATATTTTCAGTATTAGTGAGGCCGAGGTTAGAATATGGCGGGAGAATCTCGGGAGTATTGTCATTGTCATCAAGAATAAACAGGTTCAAAGTCATGTTGCTGCTTTGTGAAGGGGTACCAGAATCCTTAGCTTCAATATGAAACCGGAACATTTTACATTCCTCATAATCAAAAGATTTCATTCCATAGATTTCCCCACTCACAGAGTTCACATTAATTAAAGTAGATACTGGTACTCCCTGGATTACAGATTCTAATAAAGAGTACGTCACTTGAGCATTCTCGTTTACATCAGCATCAGATGCAGATGCAGTAAATATAAGAGATCCAATTGGACGGTTTTCCTTTAAATAAACCGCAAGAGGAGACTGTGGGAAAAGTGGTGCATTGTCGTTTACATCTGAAACGTGGACACTGATAACCTTGGAGCTGGAAAGTGGAGGATTTCCTTCATCTGTTGCTGTAATAGTGATATTGTACTCAGATACATTTTCTCGATCAAGAGCTCCCTCTAGGGTTAAAGAATAATAATTCTGATAGGAGGCTTGGAGTTTAAAGGGAGTGGTTCCAGAGAGGTGACATTTAACCTTCCCGTTGTTGCCACCATCTTTGTCTGAAACAGTAATGAGAGCAATCACTGTGCCCCTCTTAGAGTCCTCCTTGACGGTGCTCACAAGAGATGTTACAGTTATATCAGGAGCGTTATCATTGAGATCAATCACTTCAACCAAAACTTTACAGTGTCCAGTTATTGGCAGTGAACCTTTGTCCTGGGCTAGCACACGAATTTCATAAAGATGACTTTGTTCAAAATCCAGGTCACCTTTAACTGTAATTTCACCTGTGCTGGAATCTATGTCAAACATATTTGAAATGTTTTTTAACCCACGGTTACTAAAAGAATAATCAATTTCTCCATTTAAGCCTTCATCCAGGTCAGTTGCATTAAGCTTGATTATTGCACTTCTGTATGGTATATTTTCAAACACAGTAACTTTGTAGACTGAGCTACTGAAAATGGGAGCATTGTCATTGGCATCCAACACTTTCACAACAACCAGTGAGGTTCCAGATTTAGGTGGGTTTCCTCCATCAATAGCTGTCAGCACCAGCTGAATCAGAGGCTGTGTCTCTCGATCTAAAGCTTTCTGTAGAATCAACTCAGCAGATCTACTCTGATCACTATCAGTCTGTAAATCTAGAATAAAGTAATCATTAGGACTGAGCTCATATGTATTTACAGAGTTGGTGCCTACATCTGGATCATGAGCAATCTCCAATTGAAATCGTGCTCCTGGAAATGTTGACTCAGCAATGTTTAAATATAGTGATTTAACAGGGAAAGATGGTGAATTGTCATTGATATCTAAAACATGAATTTCAACACGGTATAAATTTACTGGATTGTCAGCAATAGCTTCTAAATTTACAGAGCAGGTAGGAGTATTAGGGCACAGCTCCTCTCTGTCGATTCTTTCATTAACAAACAGAATGCCAGTGTTTAAATTTACCTCAAAATACCGCTGCTTGGATCCAGAAACAATCCGAAACATTCGAGATTCTAGTTCTTGGACACTGAGATGCAAATCCTTAGCTATATTTCCCACAAAGGTCCCCTGTTCTGATTCTTCTGCAACAGAGTAGATGATTTGTCCAGAAACAAGATTCCAAAGGCAAGGCAGCAGCAGAAAAACACAATAAATCCCCATTGATTCTATTTGGTCTGATAAAGTCATATTTGCAGAAGTATTTACATATGTGTACAATCCAGTGTATTCCTATGCCAGAGACAGATCACCTCAGAATAAATATTATTATGAAAAAATCCTGTCACAGTTAAGAACCATCTCTCTCAAACACCAACAGTGTTCTGTTTCAGAAAAGCTGTGATGTTGTGTTTTTATTCAGTAGGGAGGAGGAGCTCTAGACAGCTTGTCTTAGTTTGTCAAGTTGGTGAACAGCAACACCGTGTGGCTAAATGGATAATTTCACTTATCAGAATCTACTTTCTTTGAAAAATAGTGTTGAGTTTCGAGGAGTAGGTATAACAGATGCATTATTATTATTATTATTATTATTATTATTATTATTATTATTATTATTATTATTATTATTACCAGTATGACAGCATCATGTTTGGATTTAATAAATTCATATTTTTCCTACAGAATAACAATCACAATCCATATTTATCAGTTGTTGGTATAATTGATTTGTAACAGCAGCCATTTAAAAAGTTTATGATGTAAAATCAATGTATAATATCTTTATGAAAACCAAACATATATTAAATCAACCAGCGAAAAAGCAGCTCCTTCTAAACTGGCTATTAGAGAATACAATAGAATCTAGCAATGACATGATAATGACTGCTACATAATAAAGTTTGGACATGTACCATGCGATTGAATATTATCTTTATAAGCTCCCTCCTTACATACCAACACCAAAAGAATATGTAGCCACCTATTCAAAGCTAAGACCCATGCAATGCTAAAATTAAAAATTAGTCAAGTAATTATTAACTATCACTTACTAATTGCTATCTATTTTCTTATCTCCACGTTTGAAATGCTGACTTCTTTCCAATCAGCTCAGTCCATTTAATCGAGTTTCCCCCATTGTTATATATAATCTCCCCATTTTGATTCCCAAACTGGGCGTTACAAACCATAAACTTACTCTTTGACGTCTCCAAACTCAGACACACATCACAGCAATGTGTTTCAAATAACAACATTTCTAAATATAACATCATTACCTCTTTCCTTGCATAGTAAAAACAAATACTAAGCAGTCAACCCATGTAATACTATAATAGTTCAAGTAAATCCATACAGTTACTAATTATTATCTATTAGCTTACCTCCATGTTTGAAATGATGACTTGGTTTCCAATCAGCTCAGCCCGTTTAATTGAGTTTGTCCCGTTGTTAAATATAATCTCCCCATTTTGATTCCCAAACTGTGCGTTACAAACCATGAACTCGCTCTTTGAAGTCTCTGAGCTTAGACGCACATCACAGCGCTGGGTTTTACAATAACCCCAGGTTCCATCAGGGTAAGAGGAAATCATAGGCGTTCTATACCTGTTCAAACTGTTCTGTGTCCTCTGGCATTTAATGACAATGAAAGTAAGAAGAGTCAATAAAAATATAATTGATATACAGACAATTGAGATGAGTAAACATGTATTTAAATCCGAGAAATCATTGTCCTTTGTTGGCATTTGCCTGAATTCTGAATGCTGTTCTTGAGTGCTGTCGCTAACCAGTATAGTCAGGGTCACAGTGGCTGATAACGGTGGTTCTCCGTTGTCCTGAACCACAATTACCAAATTCTGTTCTTTGGGGTCATTATCCCTTAAAATTCGCTTTGTTCTAATTTCCCCAAAGTAAAGACTTACACTGAAAAGATCAGTTATTTTGGGTTCCACAATGTGATAAGAAAGCCATGCATTGTATCCAGAATCGGCATCAAAAGCCCGTATCTTGGCAACAAAATATCCAGCATTAGCAGAGTATGGGATATTTTCAGTATTAGCGAGGCCGAGGTTAGAATATGGCGGGAGAATCTCGGGAGTATTGTCATTGTCATCAAGAATAAACAGGTTCACAGTCATGTTGCTGCTTTGTGAAGGGGAACCAGAATCCTTAGCTTCAATATGAAACTGGAATGTTTTACATTCCTCATAATCAAACGATTTCATTCCATAGATTTCGCCACTCACAGAGTTCACATTAATTAAAGTAGAGCCTGGCACTCCCTGGATTACAGATTCTAATAAAGAGTACGTGACTTGAGCATTCTCCTTTACATCGGCATCAGACGCAGAAGCAGTGAATATAAGAGATCCAATTGGACGGTTTTCCTTTAAATAAACCGCAAGAGGAGACTGTGGGAAAAGTGGTGCATTGTCGTTTACATCTGAAACGTGGACACTGATAACCTTGGAGCTGGAAAGTGGAGGATTTCCTTCATCTGTTGCTGTAATAGTGATATTGTACTCAGATACACTTTCTCGATCCAGAGCTCCCTCTAGGGTTAAAGAATAATAATTCTGATAGGAGGCTTGGAGTTTAAAGGGGGTGGTTCCAGAGAGGTGACATTTAACCTTCCCGTTGTTGCCACCATCTCTGTCTGAAACAGTAATGAGAGCAATCACTGTGCCCCTCTTAGCATCCTCCTCGATAGATCTTGGAACAGAGGTTATTGTTATATCTGGGGTGTTATCATTGAGATCAATCACTTCAACCAAAACTTTACAGTGTGCAGCAAATGGCAGTGTACCTTTGTCCTGGGCTAACACACGAATTTCATGAAGCTGATTTTCTTCAAAATCCAGGTCACCTTTAACTGTAATTTCACCTGTGCTGGAATCGATGTCAAACATATTTGAAATGTCTTTTAACCCACGGTTACTAAAAGAATAAACAATTTCTCCATTTAAACCTTCATCCAGGTCAGTTGCATTAAGCTTGATTACTGCACTTCCGTGTGGTATATTTTCAAACACACTAACCTTGTAGACTGAGCTACTGAAAATGGGAACATTGTCATTGGCATCTAACACTTTCACAATAACCAGTGAGGTTCCAGATTTAGGTGGGTTTCCTCCATCAATAGCTGTCAGCACCAGCTGAATCAGAGGCTGTGTCTCTCGATCTAAAGCTTTCTGTAGAATCAACTCAGCAGATCTACTCTGATCACTATCAGTCTGTAAATCTAGAATAAAGTATTCATTAGGACTGAGTTCATATGTATTTACAGAGTTGGTGCCTACATCTGAATCATGAGCAATCTCCATTGGAAATCGTGCTCCTGGAAATGTGGACTCAGCAATGTTTAAATATAGTGATTTAACAGGGAAAGATGGTGAATTGTCATTGATATCTAAAACATGAATTTCAACACGGTATAAATTGAATGGCTTGTCAGCAATAGCTTCTAAATTTACAGAGCAGGTGAGAGTATTAGGGCACAGCTCCTCTCTGTCGATTCTTTCATTAACAAACAGAATGCCAGTGTTTAAATTTACCTCAAAATACCGCTGCTTGGATCCAGAAACAATCCGAAACATTCGAGATTCTAGTTCTTGGACACTGAGATGCAAATCCTTAGCTATATTTCCCACAAAGGTCCCCTGTTCTGATTCTTCTGCAACAGAGTAGATGATTTGTCCAGAAACAAGATTCCAAAGCCAAGGCAGCACCAGAAAAACACAATAAATCCCCATTGATTCTCTTTGGTCTGACATATTGCAGAAGTATTTAGAGATGTATACAATCCAGTGTATTCCTATGTCAGGGACAGATAACCTCAGACTCACCATTACTATTAAACAAAATGCCTGCCACAGTTATGCATCGTCTCTCCTATGTTCTATTTCAACAAAGACTGAGTGATGTCGCGTTTTTGTTCATTAGGGAGGTGGGGCCCTAGATAGCTTGTTCTAGTTTCCTCAGGTTGGTGAACAGTGACACCATGTGGCTTAATTGAAAATTACCTTAAAATGTATGAAAAATAGATTTCTTTAAAAAAAAAATGTATTTGAAGTACAGAACCAGAATAGACCAGTTAGAACAGAATAATGCAAAATTATTCTCTATTAATTTGACTACGTGTTCATTCCCATTTTTATGGTTTAAACCATATAAAAAGAGGATGCATGTCTTTATTATTATTATTATTATTATTATTATTATTATTATTATTATTATTATTATTATTATTATTATTATTAGTCGTAGTCGTAGTAGTAGTAGTAGTAGTAGTCGTAATAGTAGTAGTCATAGTAGTCGTAGTAGTAATTTGTGCAACAAGAACTCAATTGCTAATTATTTAATAGCTACCTTGGCTACAATCTGAACTGTGCAATAAAGACAACTTAAGACAAAGCCTGGTCGTTTGTGAACAGAAGAGCATTACCAATGATCTCGCATTTTAACTATATACAGCTGAATTATAAGATTGTTTGATAAATGATCCACACAACACATTTGAACCCACTACTGTAATTAAACGAATTCCCTCACAAATAGGGTTGTCAATTATAAGCTAGCAAAACATTACATTCCAATCATATGTTGAACTTCCTTACTGTAAATATTTCACAAGTCATTGTAAATCCAAAAGGTAACATTTACGACAATGCTGTTTTCAAAGAGATGCACCACAAATCTGTTATAAGTCAGATAATATCAGCACGTGTTTAATTACATGTTTACCTATCAAACCACAACAAGGTAAAAAAACTACCGTATACGAATATTTACAGTAAAATCCAAACCCATCAATAGTTTGCTGTCCATCATAGTTTAAACAGTTGATTGTTCCGTAATTAAAGTGCATAATACGATAAATGAAATAAATATAAATAAATAAATAAATAAATAAATAAATAAATAAATAAATAAACCGAAACCTTAACAATGCAATATATTCGGCCTTATTCGAAACTCTGTTTTATATGAATTGAACGAAATTGTTCATAGACTTATAGAAAAACAATAATAATAAAAACAGACTTTGAATACTTTGAGTTAGAGATTTCTGAATTATGTCGAAAAGCAAAAACCGTGAATTAGAAATGATGGCAAGATTTTTAAGTTCAAGGTGTAATTCTATAAAGAGGAAACAGCAATGATAAATTAAAGGATGTATACTGCTACAATCATAGCAGCAATTATTAGATTATCACATATAACAATCTACTTACCTCTGTGTTTTGAGATACAACTTGGTTTCTTGTCCACTGGGCCCCTTTACAAGAATCGGTTCCATTAGTAATGAGTTCTCCGTTTGGATGTAGAAAGGGCGCGTTAAAAACCAAAAAGTCACTCTTAGATGTCTCCGAAGTTAAACACACGTCGTAGTGCTGGGTTTTAGAGTAGGCCCAGCTTCCATCGGGGTTTGATGTAATCATAGGCGTGCTATACCTATTGAAATGATTGTCATCAGCCCGGTGGCATTTAATGACGATGAAAACAAGAAGAGCCAATACAAATATAATTGATATAGAGGCAATGGAGATAACTAAATACAGATTTAAATTCGTGAAATTATCCTCCTTTTTGGGTATTTCCCTCAATTTTGAATGTTCTTCTTGAGTGCTGTCGATAAACAATATGGTCAGCGTCACAGTGGCTGATAACGGTGGTTCTCCATGGTCCTGAACTAAAATGACCACACTTTGTTGTTTGGAATCAGTCTCCCCCACGATTCGCTTTGTCCTAATTTCTCCAGTGTTGGGACTAATACGAAAAAGATCTGATCCTTTGGGTTCAATTATTTGAAAAGAAAGCCATGCATTGTAACCAGAATCTGCATCAACCGCTCTTATTTTGGCCACAAAGTATCCCGCGCCTGCACCATATGGAATCCTGTCTACGTTAGTTGAGTCGGTATTAGAATATGGCGGAAGGATTAAAGGACTGTTGTCATTTACATCAAGTATAAATACGTTCAGGGTCACGTTGCTGCTGAGCGGTGGGACCCCAGAATCTTTAGCTTGAACATGACACTGAAATACTTTCAGTTTTTCATAATTAAAAGATTGCATTGCATAAATTTCACCACTTAATGTGTCAACAGAAATAAATGTAGAAACGCGATCACCCTGGATCACCGAATCTAATAAAGAGTAGGTTATCTTAGCATTTTCGTTTAAATCGGGGTCAAATGCATTTACAGTAAGTATAGGAGATCCAGGTGCTTTGTTTTCATTTAAGTATGCCGTCAAGTTAGACTCCCGGAAAAATGGCGCATTGTCATTCACGTCAGAAACTGTTATATGGATAGCTTTGGTGCTGGAGAGCGGTGGAGACCCTTCATCTGTCGCTGTAATTGTGATATTGTACTCCGATATTGTTTCTCGATCAAGTGGCTCCTCCAGGATTAAAGAATAATAATTCTGAAAAGAAGTATGCAGTTTAAAAGGGACAGTTTCAGTGATGTAACAATGTATCTTCCCATTTTTGTCTCCATCCTTATCTGAAACAGTAATAAGGGCGATCGCCGTTCCTGTTTTAGCATCCTCCTGAACGGGGCTCAACAGAGATGTTAATGTTATTTCAGGAGCGTTGTCATTGAGATCAATCACTTGAACCAATACTGTACAGTGGCCAGCCATTGACAATGCGCCTTTGTCCTTGGCTTGTATGGCGATTTCATAAACATTCGTTTCTTCAAAATCGAGGCCTCCTTTAATAGTTATTTCACCTGTGATGGAATCTATGGCAAATGCATTTAAAATGTTTTTTGGTCCACGGTTTGTAAAACTATAAACAATTTCGCCATTTAAGCCTGTGTCCAAGTCTGTTGCATTAAGTTTGATTATTGAGGTACCTTGAAGCTCATTTTCAAATACACTGACCTTGTACACTGAACTACTAAAAACTGGAGCGTTGTCATTGGCATCCAGAACGTTAACAATAATCAAGGACGTTCCAGATTTCGGTGGATTTCCACCATCAACAGCCTTAAGAACCAGATTAATTACAGATTGCTTCTCCCGATCTAAAGATTTCTGAAGTACTAATGCTGGGGTTTTACTTTGTTCGCTAGTAGTCTGTAGTTCAAGACGAAAATAATCACTTGCACTGAGTTCATATGTATTTAAAGAGTTTATACCAACGTCTGGATCATAAGCACTCTCTAGTGGAAATCGAGCCCCTGCCAATGTTGACTCAGCAATGTCTAGCTGCAGTGATTTGACAGGGAACACGGGTGAATTGTCATTGATATCCAATACATTTATCTTAACACGGTATAATTTTAATGGATTGTTCACAATGGCTTCTAGATTTAGTGAGCAAGTGAGAGTGTTTGGACACAGCTCCTCTCTGTCGATTTTCTCATTAACAAACAGAACTCCAGTATCTAAATTTACCTTAAAATAAGGCTTCTGGGATCCTGAGACAATCTGAAACCTCCGAGCTGCTAGTTCTTGGACACTGAGATTCAGATCTTTGGCTATATTTCCAACATATGTCCCTTGATCTAATTCTTCGAAAACAGAGTAAATAATTTGCCCCAAAACAATATTCCAAAGCCAGGAGATCAGCAGGAAACGAAAATAAATCCCCAAAGGGTGTCTCCGGTTTAATAAAATCATAATTGCAAATGTACTTACATAAAAGCTTACAATCCAAGTGCACTGTAGTGTCAAAAACAAATCACTCCAGAATCACAATTCCTGTACAGGAAGAACATACGATGTCACAGATCCTACAAAAGAAGCATGACTCATTTCTTCATAAAGACAGTAGTGAGTTGGTCCAAAATGGAGATCCCAAGCATAGAACAAGAAAACAGAAAACAGTGTTCTCATATAATGTAGCATACTCGATGTGGAATCCCAATAGCTCCAGCAACTCTTTTTGATATACTAATGCCATCCACAGTGAAGTAAAATAACCAATACCATTATCCTTGTAGAGGAAGAGCTGGGTTTACAGATATATTCCTTGATGATACATTTACCATATGCATACACCTCGGTTTGCAGACTGAAATGAAGTAAGAATAGAGGGATACATCAGATTCCAACCTGAATGTAGGAGGGGCAACAGCGAGTGTGTGTTGTGTTTCATTCAGTAGGTGAACAGTGACACACAGTGGCCAAATTTAAAAGGATCTCAACAAAACCAGAAAGAAAATAAGACAAGAATTAACAAACAAAAAAGTATTTCCCTAGCAAAAGAAAAAAATTGAAATCCAGTGTATGTTTGTATACTAACTGTCACTACTGTCTTAGTATTGGAAAAGTGAGAATAATCCAGACGATTTACAGCAAGAAGGGAAGCAAAATGGAAGGGAATTAGTACATGTGTAACCAAAAATTATATTGATCCTACTATGGAAGAAAGTCACAACGAGAACCTGGTCACAATCAGTATCCAGTAAGATTATTATTATTATTATTATTATTATTATTATTATTATTATTATTATTATTATTATTATTATTATTACATCACAAATCATTTCAAATTGCCTGGATATGAATTTCTAAACTAGTAGCCTGATAATTAATCCCGCCCCACCCAATCAACTTTTGAATACTGAAATCTTAGTCGCCTGAATTGAAGTGAATACCTACATAAGACCAAGGCATATAATACAATTATTCCACGTTATTACTTGGTAGAATGATAGCCTGTGATAAGGTGCTCCTTTTAATTACCTTTAATAGAAAACAATATTAAACAGAAAACGGCGTGCTTCACAATCAAATTTTCTCTGGGCCCCATGTGGTTCTTATTGTAGTTGTCTGTGGCTGAGTTGGCAGCAGCCAGTACTCTGTAAACGGGTCCACTGTACTTGATTTGCACGATAGCAAAAGGTGGCGTTGTTACTTTCATCACACAGCAAACCTAAAGGCTGAGTTTGGTAGTACACATTGACCTCGACATCAAATGACGAGCTATGGCGCCTACTTTATAACAAGAACAAACTCTAAAATCCATCATTTAAAAAAATATATGTTAAAAAAGCCAAAATATAAAACAACGTGGTATTGCAACGTTATTCATTGCACTGCACATATGTGGCGGATCAATAAATACCACTGTCCGTAACATTTAATTATCAACTATCTTCTATTTTAAATGAATACACAACTGCTGTATATAAACATGGAATTGTAATAGAAAGGCTTTCACTATGTGTGTGACTTTTAGACTTTCCTGCAGAATACTTTGCAATGTGTGAGTCTGGGAACATGTCTAGTACAGATTTGCTGAACTAGTCACAACATGTAAAGGTCTCTGCATGTGTAACTTTCTTAATCTCCGTTTTTCCTTTGGCCACGAAAGATAGCTGAAGCGCTGTTTTTCAGAGCGTCACTGGCTTTTTGGTGTTTTTTTTGTTTAGGATTATGTGAGAATATGTTGTGGTCCAAGAATCTATATATATATATATATATATATATATATATATATATATATATATATATATATATATATATATATATATATATATATATATATATATATATATATATATATATATATATATATATATATATATATATATATATATATATATATATATATATATATATATATATATATGTAGTGTGTGAGCTTGCCTCGGGCACTGAATGCATGTCTGCCACAGGGCTCCTCTGGGTCCTAAACCCCGGTTGTACAGATTGCAGTAACCACAGACCGTACATGACTTTTACAGGAATTAAAGGTTTGCTGACATAAAGGGGTTTAAACAGTTTTTAGCAAAATACGGGAAATCCTTTCCTGGAGAAGTGTCCAAAAAACGGGAGAGTCCCGGCAAATAAGGGAGAGTTGACAGCCTATCCCGTGCTCTTAACCAGTTTTCTTATTTATACCAAAAGCTAAACCTTGGTTATAGTAAGTTGTATATAGCATGTCCGCTGCTGTATTAACATGTCTCACGTGCTTAATATTGCACTTGTAGATTGAAACCAATGGAGCAATATTAACTTCTATTCATTTTAAAGTAACTTTAATCATGTTACCTTCGTTTTGTGACCCACCCATTGTGGAAACACCGTTGGACGCAGATTTCCGTGTTTATTTATTTATTTGTTTTAAATTAATGTTCTGGATTTAGTCTGCTAAACAAAGCACATTTAGAGAAAAAGTCTACATACGTTTGAACTCCACTTTAGTTTTAAAAAAAACAAATGTGTAATAATGACCTATACCACGTATAACACAATCTGCCTGCAAATTCTCATTCCATTATAACTACGCAGAGATATGTGGAACTTGCACGACTCCATCAGGTAAAACAAAAATCTACTTAAAAAAACAAAGGACAAATTCCTGCAACCATCTAATTTAGCCAAGTGTGCTGGGTAAAACGTGACAATAAATACATACATACATACATACATACATACATACATACATACATAAATAAATAAATAAATGGGAAACTTTTTTTTTTTTAAATCCCAAACCCCTATCAATTTCAAGGTTGACTACATTGTTGACTTCATCAATTTTCTTACCTCAACTTGGTTTCCAGTCCACTGTGTCCGTTTGCAGGAATCGGTTCCATTACTAATGAGTTCTCCGTTTGGATGTGGAAAAGGCGCGTTAAAAACCAAGAAGTCACCCTTAGATGTCTCCGAAGTTAAACACACGTCGTAGTGCTGGGTTTTAGAGTAGGCCCAGCTTCCATCGGGGTTTGATGTAATCATAGGCGTGCTATACCTATTGAAATGATTGTCATCAGTCCGGTGGCATTTAATGACAACGAAAACAAGAAGAGCCAATACAAATATAATTGATATAGCTACAATCGAGACAACTAAATACAGATTTAAATTTGAAAAATTATCTTCGTTTTTTTGCATTTGCCTAAATTCCGATTGCACTGCTTGTGTACTGTCGATAACCAATACTGTAAGGGTGACCGTGGCTGATAACGGTTCTTCTCCATTGTCTTTAACCAGAATTACCAAACGTTGTTCTTTGGGGTCATCTTCCGCTATCGTTCGTTTAGTTCTAATGTCCCCACTATTGCGATTAATACTAAAGAGATCCGTTCCCTTGGGCTCAATTATGTCGTACGACAGCCACGCATTGTATCCAGAATCGTGATCAACTGCTCGGATCTTGGCAACAAAATATCCAGTGTGCGCAGAATAAGGAATCTTTTCAGTGTTCCTGAGGCCGTTTGTAGAATATGGCGGGAGAATTAAAGGACTGTTGTCATTTACATCCAGAATAAATACGTTCACAGTCACGTTGCTGCTATGTGGTGGGACCCCCGAATCTGTAGCTTGAACATGAATCTGAAATACTTTCTGGTCTTCGTAATCAAAAGTTTGTAGACTATAGATATCGCCACTAGCAGAGTTGACAGAAATAAACTTAGAAACAGGTTCTCCCTGGATAACAGAATCTAACAAAGTGTAGGTCACCTGAGCATTTTCTTTTAAATCGGGATCAAAGGCAGATACAGAAAGAATAGGAGACCCAGGTGGTCTGTTTTCCTTCACGTAAACTGAGATGGAAGACTCTGGGAAAACCGGAGCATTGTCATTGACATCAGAAACCGCTACAGAGATTTGCTTGGAGCTGGAGAGGGATGGGGAGCCTTCGTCTGTAGCGGTAATGGTTATATTATACTGTGATATTATTTCCCTATCCAGCGGTCCATCGAGTATTAGAGAATAATAATTCCGATAGGATGTTTGCAGTTTAAAGGGGACTGATCCAGAGATGTGGCAATTTACTTTTCCGTTGTTTCCTCCATCCTTGTCTGAAACTGTAATAATGGCAACGACTGAGCCTGTTTTAGCGTCCTCCTGAACGGGGCTCAACAGAGATGTTACTGTTATTTCAGGAGCGTTGTCATTGAGATCAATCACTTCAACCAGTACTGTACAGTGTCCAGCCATTGGCAGTGGACCTTTGTCCTCAGCTTGTACATGAATTTCATAAGCAGCTGTTTCTTCAAAATCTAGTTGCCTTTTAACATGTATTTCACCGGTATTCGAATCTATATCAAAAGTATCTAAAACATTTTTGGGGTCACGGTCACTTAATGAATATACAATCTCTCCATTTAAACCTTCATCCAAATCGGTTGCATTAAGCTTGATAACAGCAGTTCCTTGCGATACATTTTCAACAATATTGACTTTATATACTGAGCTACTAAACACTGGAGCGTTGTCGTTGGCATCCAACACTTTCACAATAATCTGTGACGTCCCCGATCTCGGTGGGTTTCCGCCATCCACAGCTGTCAGCACTAGTTTAATTACAGACTCCTTCTCCCTGTCTAAAGCTTTCTGTAGTACTAATGCTGTATATCTACTCTGCTCCCCTTTAGTCTGTAAATCCAGAATAAAATACTCATTGGAACTGATTCTATATGTATCTACAGAGTTTTTGCCTACATCTGGATCAAAAGCGCTCTCAAGAGGAAATCGTGCTCCTGGCAATGTAGACTCGGCAATGTTTAAATATAATGAATTAACTGGGAAAATGGGAGGGTTGTCATTAATATCTAAAATGTTTACTTCAACGTGGTATAAATTTAACGGGTTGTTAACAATAGCTTCTAAATTCACAGAGCAAATGGGAGTGTTAGGACACAGCTCCTCTCTGTCGATTTTTTCATTAACAAACAGAATGCCAGTGTTTAAATTTACCTGAAAATACTGCTGCTTAGATCCAGAGACAACGCGAAACATTCGAGCTTTTAATTCTTGGACACTGAGATGCAAATCCTTAGCTATATTTCCCACAAAGGTCCCCTGTTCTGATTCTTCTGCAACAGAGTAGATGATTTGTCCAGAAACAAGATTCCAAAGGCAAGGCAGCAGCAGAAAAACACAATAAATCCCCATTGATTCTCTTTGGTGTGATAAAACCATCGTTGAAGAAATATTTACAGATGTATAAAATCCAGTGTGATGTATTTCCAAAAAAGGTCTCCAGTAATAAAGAATAATGTTAAATGAAATCGTGGTTACTGTTCAGATTCGTCTGTCCTACACAATCACTCTGTGCTTTATGTCAGCAGAAGCTCAGTGGCGTTGCGTATTCAGTCAGAACAGAGGAGGGGCCCTAAGAGACTGTTTTATTTTTTCACCTTGTTGGTGAGCAGCGACACCTTGTGACATATAGGAAAAATGCACCAACTTTAAAAGACAAAATACCAGAGCAAGCTGGTGCTTTAATGACAGATATATAAAATATGACTTCCCATATTTATATATAAAATATTTTCAGCTGTTAACAACAACGGTCTGCATATTCTGCAGGAATGTAATCTATCATGTAGTACAAAACCTCTTATAATATATAATCCTGGGAAATTATGGAAACAGAACATACTGTATATCATTCTGCTAATTATTGCTCAAGTGCGTTAGTATATGTTATCGCTCCACACAAATATACTGAAGAAGAAATCAAACGAATAACAAAGATATAAAACATATAGTTTCCTTGATTAAACAATGATGAACCAAACCAAGACACCACCAGTATTACCAATTACTGCTAACTGGCTCTAGATATGTTACATACTACTGATCACTCTGTTATACAGGTGCACTCCACTAACAGATCCTGTTAGAGTTCTGTTTACAACGTATTGAGGAGGCATGTCCCTGCCAAACAACACGGGTTTTAATGGGGAATTACTCTGCTTAAAACGGACTGTTAATATGCACACCTTTCCTGTTCCACAGGCAGATGTTTTGCGTTTAATACGTACAGTTTAATACATACAGTAGTGTTTTATTAGGTACAGTTTTCCTGTTCCACAGGTAGATATTTTGTGCAAATAAGGTACATCCCCGGGACAGTAAATGACAGTCACGACGGCATTTGTGACGTCAGGCAGGAAAAACAGTTGCTGTTTACTTTTATTCTATGTTTTTGTTGGCACAGCCATTGTACAGTTTAAAACGCATAACGTACACAATTTTAATTACATTTAGCGAAAATATAAATTCGTAAAATGGTACTACTTATTACATTGTACGTCCCACAGGGGCGTGTTTTGTATAAATAATAAACTTCTGGCAGTTAAGCTTTCTTGTATTGTTTATATTTAAGGTACTTATGTTCGCAGTTACATACAGCATTTTGAATTGTGTTTACTACGTACTTCGTTTATAAAGTACCGATTTCCGCTGTCCCTTGGAGTGCGTTATAACTGGAGTGCATACGTATAGGTAATATATAGCTCATTACTTCCAGATTGTTCAAAAAAATGACCCACCCTTCCACCCCTCTGAAAATAAATAAATAAATAAATAAATAAATAAATAAATAAATAAATAAGTCACTTGCCATGTATTTACAAATCTAAATTATACAGTCACCACCTACATGTTCGTATTCGCATATATTCGCATATACAGAATTCGCAGAGCGTGAAACTGGCAGTTCATCTTTGTGTTGTATCTAAGCGAACCTGGGCTCCACGTGACTAAGGCTATAGCATTACAACCAAACAGCTGAGTTCAGCACCCTTGACTCCTAATTGTGTATATACATTTGTAACTTAATAAAATCTGCTTACCTCGATGTCTTTTCGAGTCGAAAGAGTCCTGTTACACGAGTCTGTTCGGTTATCCATAATAAGTTCTCCATTTGTACGTGGAAAAGGCGCGTTAAAAACCAAAAAGTCACTCTTCGATGTCTCCGAAGTTAAACACACGTCGTAGTGCTGGGTTTTAGAGTAGGCCCAGCTTCCATCGGGGTTTGATGTAATCATAGGCGTGCTATACCTATTGAAATGATTGTCATCAGTCCGGTGGCATTTAATGACGATGAAAACAAGAAGAGCCAATACAAATATAATTGATATAGAGGCAATGGAAATAACTAAATACAGATTTAAATTAGTGAAATGATCTTCTTTTTGGGGTATTTGCTTCAGTTGTGAATGTTCTTCTTGAGTGCTGTCGATAACCAATATAGTCAAGGTCACAGTGGCTGATAACGGTGGCTCTCCATGGTCCTGAACTAAAATGACCACATCTTGTTGATTGGAGTCATTATCCTCGAGGTGTCGTTTTGTTCTAATTTCACCTGTGTTTAGACTAATGCTGAATAGATCGGTTCCTTTTGGTTCCACAATGTGGTAAGAAAGCCACGCATTGTATCCAGAATCGGGATCGAACGCCCGTACCTTGGCCACAAAATATCCAACATCGGCAGAGTGTGGAATGCCCTCAGTGAGACCGACATTGAAATGTGGCGTAAGAATAACCGGACTGTTGTCGTTCTCATCAAGAATGAATACGTTCACAGTGACGTTGCTTGTGAGCTGAGGGTCCCCAGAATCATCAGCTTGGACGTGGAACTGGAATACTTTTAGTTCTTCATAATTAAAAGATTGCATGCTATAGACATTACCACTGACAGAGTCCACGTTAATAAACGTAGAAACGGGTACGCCCTGGATCGCACTTTCTATTAGAGAGTATGTTACTATAGCGTTTCTGTCTAAATCGGGATCTAATGCATTTATAGTAAGCAGAATAGATCCAATTGGACTGTTTTCCTTTTGGTAGACCGTCACAACAGACTGTGGGAAAAATGGTGCGTTGTCGTTGACATCTGAAACGTGAACAGTGATAAGTTGGTTGAGGGAAAGTGATGGCGACCCTTCATCTGTCGCTGTAATCGTCACATTGTACTCAGATACACGTTCACGGTCCAGAACCCCCTCTAGGATTAAAGAATAATAATTCTGGAATGATTTAAGTAATTTAAAAGGGGCTGTCTCAATAATTTGGCAATTTACGTTTCCATTTTTGCCACCATCTTTGTCTGAAACACTGATTAGCGCGATCACAGTGCCAATTTTAGCGTCCTCCTGGACGGGGCTTAGCAGAGATGTCACTGTTATTTCAGGAGGGTTGTCATTAAGATCCATAACCTCAACCAACACTTTACAATGACCGGCCATTGTCACATGACCTTTGTCTTGAGCTTGTACACGAATTTCAAAAACATTCGTTCCTTCAAAATCTAGGTCACCCTTAACACAAATTTCACCAGTGCTAGAATCTATGTCGAACATATCTGCAATGGTTTTAAGGCCACGGTTACCAAAAGAATAAAGAATTTCGCCATTTAAGCCTTCATCCGGGTCTGTTGCATTTAGTTGTATTATTGCAGTCCCATGCGGCACATTTTCAAACACCCTCACTTTATACACCGAGCTACTGAAAACGGGAGCGTTGTCATTGGCATCTAGCACTTTGACAAAAATCATTGCGGTTCCAGATTTCGGTGGGTTTCCACCATCGACAGCTGTCAGCACAAGTTCGACCAAAGGCTGCGTCTCTCGGTCTAAAGCTTTCTTCAGCACTAACTCGACAGATTTACTCTGGTCATCGTTTGTTTGTACATCTAAAATAAAATAATTGTTCGAACTGAGTTCATATTTATTTAGCGAATTCGTGCCCACATCTGCGTCATAAGCACTCTCCAAAGGAAACCGAGCCCCTGGAACAGTGAGCTCAGCAATATTTAAATACACAGAACCGACAGGGAACACCGGTGAATTGTCATTGACATCTAAGATATTAATTCCCACACGGTATAATTTTAATGGATTGTTCAGAATAGCTTCTAAATGTACAGAGCAAGTGAGAGCGTTAGGACAAAGTTCCTCTCTGTTTATTCTTTCATTAACGAACAGAATTCCGTTATTTAAATTTACCTCAAAATACTGTTTCTGGGATCCCGAGACAATCCGAAACCTGCGAGCTGCCAGTTCTTGGACACTGAGATTCAGATCCTTAGCTATGTTTCCAACAAAGCTCCCCTCTTCTGATTCCTCCGCAATAGAGTAAATAAGTTGCCCCAAAACAAGATTCCAAAGGCAAGACAGCAACACAAAGAGAAAACAAACTCCCACAGGGTGTCGTCGGTTTGAAGAAATCATAGCTGCAGAAGTACCATGTATGTATTTAATCCAATGCACTGTAGTGTCAGCAACCACTCATTCCAGAATTACCATTGCGATTAAAAAAATAGCTACATCTGACGTCATTCCTACATCTGTGCCATTATTCCATTCTTCATGAAAATGTATCCAAAATGGAGATCGCAATCCAAGGACAATAGATGAATCTTACACAGCATGCAGGTCCAATGTAAAATCCAGACAGATCTGATAAACGCCTTAAATATATTTAATTATTTCTACATGTCTTCTTGTATACGAAACGCTGTATTCAAATGCACAGCACATACATCTCGCATATAATACACCACGTAGAGCTTGCTCGGCTTGCAGACTCAAGTAAAGGTTTCTACTGGGATACATCGGGTTTCATTCCGACTAGAGGAGGAGCAACTGCAAGCCTTTGTTGTGCTTTAACTGGAAGGTCTACAGCGACACACAGCGGCTGAATTATAAAAGTGCTACAAGCAAGACCAGAATGTATTTTATTTTCAGGAAAAAAAATGTATAAAAAATTGACAAAACATTCAATTATGTTGGTATTACTAAGATATTATTAAAGCATGATCCTAATACGGTCATGAAAAATAACTCAAAGAAAACATATACGAAATATTAGTATTTCCAAGATATTTGTCCACAAGTAGCTTCGGATATGTTTGCACTGTGTTTCTCTGGCTTTGTTGCATAGAAACTGACTGACCCTGCTGCTTTGTCTGGCTGTAGGTTTGTATGGTTTTCTGTTAGACATCAACGACACCATGAGGCTCAAAAATGATTACACCGGATAAGAAATTAAAATGGAGATAAGTAATGCAATGTAATTTACCATATTGTGTATAATGTGTGTGTGTGTGTGTGTGTGTGTGTGTGTGTGTGTGTGTGTGTATATATATATATATATATATATATATATATATATATATATATATATATATATATATATATATATATATATATATATATATATATATATATATATATATATATATATATATATCCACAATGAGGTATTATATACACTGCTAATGTTTGTATTTAAAGAAGAGACCAGCAACAGGTATACAGGCTTTTCTTTTTCAGTTAAATCAATATCATGCCTAAACTAAAAACACCTAGCTACCACTCCACGTATGAGAAAGTGAATGAAAGAGAAATAACCATGTATTGTTAATGAATTTAAATGTACATTACAGTGTATCAGTCGAATATGTTTTTTTTTTCCCTCAAGATGATTACGATCATATGTCGTTCATTAATATAAAAATAAACGCACAGTGTTTGTAAAAACAGACTGATGAAAGTTGTTGGACAAATGAGTCTATGATGTGTTTTAAAATGGGACATTGGGAAGAGAAAATGAAAACAGAACAGTTTGGGAAATCTTAAATTCTTCTAATATTTCTATACCTCAGAATTCTTACATACATACATACATACATACATACATACATACATACATACATACATACATACATACATACATACATACATACATATGGTTTTACTACATTTATTTATGTATTTATTTATTTATTTATTACAATTTGTATTTAGCTAATTCTGACAACAATGACACAGTTTATGCTGGTACGTCTCTAGGTGGCCCTCTGTTCAAACTGTGAGCTACATAAGAACTTAGAGGTCCTCATCTGAACATCAGAGTGTGACGACAATGCGTCTTAAAGTATTGGGTATGTATACTGTATGGCGGGACTTTTGAATTTAAATATTTTTCTACAATTACCTCGTGTGGTTTACCAACATGACATCACCAGAAATAACTACAATGCGGCTGATGTACTGTATGACACTGGAAACAATGACATTTACTATATGTTACAGCTGGATACTACCGCAATAAAGACAATATGTTCCGTACGAATATCAAATAATGACATTGTTAAATATATTTAGTGACTCACCACAGCATAAAATTTCGTTCCGTTTTCGTCAACAATGATTGCCTGCTCGTTGAATCCCGATTGTGTGTGCATGTTTCCGTTGCTTCTCAAAGTATCCCCATGAATCTGTTGCGTGCCAGTCATCGAGTCGTGTTTGGAGCATTCCTGAGACAAATGCATTTGGTAGCGGTAAGTGCGAAAGAGTGATCCGCCTGCGCTGTCATCGCCATAGTTGAGATATGGAGCAAACGTCTGGTTAGACTTGTGGCATCTGGCTTTGTAACAGTGAGTAGTTACAAGGGCGATAACACTAACTAAAAATAGGAAGGAAATCGACCCCAGCGTTATGATTAAATACAGAGTTAGTTGGGAAGCGTCATCTGGACTTTTGAACTGGTCTTTGAAAGAAGTTGAAAACAAAGGAACGTTTTCTTCTGTGTTTTCCACAACTTCGATGTCCATGTTTACGGTTGCTGAGAGTGAAGGACTACCGCCGTCCTTAACTGTAATTGTGAGTTTATGAAGGGCAACATCCGTGTCTACAATAAGTCTTCGTGTTCTAATTTCCCCTGTGTAAAGCTCCACAGCAAACAGGCTTGGGTCTGTAATGTCACTTAGTTTGAATGAGACCCATGCATTGTAACCAATGTCAGCATCATTTGCTCTGATCTTGGTGACCAGAAAACCTGTGTTCACAGATCTTTGAACTTTCTCTACAGCCACCAGCGACCCGCTATTCGCTAAAGGAGACAGTATGACCGGCGCATTGTCATTCTGGTCAAGAATATACACGTGGACGGTAACATTCGAAGTAAGCGGATTGAGTCCGTTATCTTTAGCTTGAACTTCAAAATGAAAGTTCTTTAATTTCTCGCAGTCAAAACTACTCAGCGCGTAAATGTTTCCATTGTCAGGGTTAATGGACAAAATAGCAGACACCGGTCGATCCTCAATCTGTTTTTCGAAAACCGAGTAAGAAACCTTTCCGTTCTCCATGCTATCTGGATCCAGCGCAGTAATTTGGAAAATAGAAGCGCCTGGTGCATTATTTTCTTGAATATATACGCTGTAAGATGACTGCTCAAAACGGGGCGGATTGTCATTTACATCAGAAATCGTAATTCTAACTGTTTTAATGCCATAAAGAGGTGGAGAACCAAAATCTGTAGCAGTAATTGTAACATTATACTCTGGTGTTATTTCTCTGTCTAGAAAACCATCAATGACCAAAGAATAAAAGTTTGTTTTAAATGACGGCTTCAATTTAAATGGCACGTTTGGAGACAATGAACACTTAACTTTAGCGTTGTCTCCTGAGTCAGCATCAGTTATACTAATTAGAGCTACTACTGTGTCTATAGGAGTATCTTCCTTTAACGGATTAGAAAGGGAGCTGACTGTAACCAACGGTGCGTTATCGTTAACGTCTATTATTTTAACAATTACACTACATTGAGCTACCATTGAGGGTTGCCCCTCGTCCTCAGCCACAAATTCTATATCATAATCCCTTTTTTCTTCAAAATCCAGCAACCCTTTAACCTGTATCTCCCCAGAATTAGAATCTATACTAAATGCTTCACGAACATTCTCCATTGTCTTGTCACTAAAGAAATATCTAATTTTCCCATTGCTACCCTCATCTGCATCACTGGCGTTAAGTTTAATTACCGGTGTGCCTATGCTTGCGTTCTCCAATATACTAACAGCATATATTTGTTTGGCAAAGACGGGTGGATTGTCATTAGAGTCCAGCACTGTTATCGATATATCCACCGTCCCTGACCTTTCCGGTGAGCCACCATCAACTGCAGTCAAAACTAAATTGTGAACTGACTGAAGCTCCCTGTCCAGTTGCTTTCTTAAAACTAGAAATGGTACTTTCTTGTGTTCGTTTCGTGTTTCAACATGCAATTGAAAATATTCACTTGGACTGAGCTTGTACGAAGCAAGGGAGTTTTTTCCAGTGTCTGGATCATGTGCACTTTCCAGAGAAAACCTCGCTCCTGGCAATATATGTTCTGCAATTTCAAGAGACAGTTTAGGCTCTGGGAAAATAGGCGAATTATCATTGACATCTAATATTTCTATCTCAGCATAATGCATCTCAAGAGGGTTTTCTAAAACGATTTCCAGGTTAAGAAAACATGTTAACGTCTGTCCACAAATCTCCTCTCTGTCTATTCTATCATTAATGAATACAATCCCATTCTTTAGATTTACCTCTGTATATTTTTTCTTAGCTCCGGTCGACATTCGAAACTTGCGAGCAGACAGGGCTTTAACATCCAATCCCAAATCCTCAACAATGTTTCCAACAAAGGTCCCCACTTCCAATTCCTCTTGAATTTTGTACCTAATCTGCCCCGTTGTTGCTTCCCAAAAGCAGGATAGAAAAATAAAGCAAACGCATTTCCATTTTGGAGTCCTGTGAAAATCCAGACGGTCTGCGTGCATCGTGTTGGGGAAAAAAACAAACACAACCCAAATGTGGAGAGAAACTGCTGTCGCTTTGCTGTAGCACTGGAGAATATTTATCCAAAAATAATTTAACGACCCTTGAAAAAACAGGAGGTATTAATCCTTTCCTCTGTACGTGCGCTGAAACTGACTGTCATTCCCTTGCTTTGTCCGTCTGATTGTATAGCGTCAGAACTGGGGGTGGTCCAGAAGCTTAATTTAAGTTTGCACGAGATTCTGTTGGACAACAGCGACGCCGTGAGTATTATTTAATAACTGCCAGTGGGTACTGAGTTATACTGAACTAAAACAGTAAGCAGCGTTGGCAATACTACTACTACTACGACTACTACTACTACTACTACTACTACTACTACTACTACTAATAATAATAATAATAATAATAATAATAATAATAATAATAATAATAATAATAATAATAATAATAAGCTGTTCCTTCCTGCAATTAATCAGTTTGTTATTGT
Source organism: Acipenser oxyrinchus oxyrinchus (assembly GCA_030684275.1). Taxonomy (NCBI): domain Eukaryota; kingdom Metazoa; phylum Chordata; class Actinopteri; order Acipenseriformes; family Acipenseridae; genus Acipenser; species Acipenser oxyrinchus. The sequence continues at coordinate 9,793,519 of CM060268.1, forward strand.
TACGGTTGTGTTATTCATCTCAATGTGCCATTTGCCATTCATTATTATTGTGTCAATAATGCAAAATGTTCTACTGTCCTTTAGTAAAATTTCTATGCTTTAATCATGTCAGATAGAGAATCTTTGACTCATTGTCATTAATAATAGTGAATATTTCCATGCCTGGTGGAGCATAATATTTAGCTTTTTATCTTAATCGAAGAAATACATACATACATACATACATACATACATACATACATACATACATACATACATACATACATACATACATACATACATACATACATACATACATACATACATACATACATACATACATACATACATACATACATACATACATACATACATACATACATACATACATACATACATACAGTGCCTATAGAAAGTCTACACCCCCTTGAACATTTTTCACATTTTGTTGTGTCAGTGCCTCAGAGTTTCATGCACAAATGAGGATTTTTTTCCACTTATCTACACACCATACTCCACACTGTTAAGGGGAAAAAGGTTTTATTGAGAAAAAAATGATATATTAAAAATACAAAACTGAAAGATCATAATTGGATAAGTCTCCACCCCCCTGAGTCTGTTGGGATAGGTCTTTACTAACTTTGTACACCTAGATCTGGCAATATTTGACCATTCTTCTTTACAAAACTGTTCAAGCTCCGTCAAGTTCCTTGGGGAGCATTGATGGACAGCAATCTTCAAGTCATGCCACAAATTTTAAGGCTGTGTTTATATATATAAGTATATATATATATATATATATATATATATATATATATATATATATATATATATATATATATATATATATATATATATATATATATATATATATATATATATATATATAACAGAACCTTACTTTAGCCTTACTGCTTTATAGAACTGACAGACTCTAAACTATTCAGATAACTGACTCTAGTTCACTAATATGTAGACATACACAGACAGGTGCATATTTCACATGGCTTTGTACTAAATTACTGTACTCAACAAGCAGACAGCCACACCTGTTTCCACAGAAACAAATACATTCTCTGAATACAATAATCACTGAGATAATGAAAGGGGTCTGTGCTTTCCATCAGGACCACAACGCTTGTGGGCTGAGCACAAACCTGTCCAGTACTGGACACTGTCCATGGTACTGAAGCTCTGGGACACCAAGCGAATGGCCAGCACCAGGGATCCACCCAGTGCTTACCTGCTGATGGCCTCAACTCGGGAGAGTGACGCACTGCATCTCCTATATCCTCAGCGAGGGAGAGTGACGCACTGCATCTCGCTCGCACTCTATATCCTATTTCGGCTCTGTACCTTGTTGTAACCAGTTGTTAAGAGGATTATATCATTTAAGGAACTAATTGTTTCCATATTGTGTGTATCACAAGGTCCAATAAAAAGGGCGATTAATATAGTATATTCTACAATTATTAAGGGGTTTATCATGCTAGGTAATACAATTATGTTGACATTGTATTACATAAAGGTATGACATGACTTAGAAAAATACATTTCATTTTCACCAACAACAATAGTCTGGTCATTGCATCATGAGTACTGTGAGTTCCTGGTCTTACCACCACTGAAATCAACGCCTCCATTTGGTTGCTTAACAGTCATGGGGTCACAGTCCATGGTTTCCTAAGATAAATACACGTGGAAACTGTACGTGTGGTATCCACACCCGCTAGCATCCCCATAATTAAAATAAGAATAGAGTCTGGTTGGATACTTGACATTTAGTTTTGTAAAACTGCGTTGCAATTAGGATTATTATGCTCATTGCAAACAAAAATCAAATAGTCCCTAACGTTATTATTAAATAAAAGGTTACTTGAGAAGGGCTATCCGTTTTTGTGGGTCGTTCTCTGGAACTGTAAGTCAGCAACTGGGCATAGTCCTCAGTAGTGTCAACCACTTCTATATTCATTCTCATTGTAGTTGAAAGTGGGGGAGGGGGGACCTCCATCTCGTGCCAAGATTACCATTTTATTTATAGCAGCATCAGTATCTGTAAAAGGTCATTGTGTTCTAACTTCACATGTTTAAAGTCCAATAGCGAGCAAGTTGAAGTCCATTGCCTGGTAGCTTTAAACGAAACCCAAGCGTTATAACTAAGGTCAGCATCTTATGTTCTAATTTTTGTTATCAGATAACCCATGTCCTTTTATTTGGAGCCCTTTTCTACAACAAACACAGATCCATTATTTGGTAACGGTGATAATATTACTGATGAGTTGTCATTTTGATCAAGAATAAATACGTCACCAGTAACGCTGATACTAAACATGTGCAGAGAATGACGTCTGACCAGACGAAAGCGATTGTCTTTAATGGTATAGAATAAGGAAATTGTAACATATGCAAGTTTCTTTTTTATATCAGAAAACATAAATCATCTTTCATGACACTGCCGCCACAAAGTGCTATAAGAGTTCCAGAGTTTTGTTTTAAAAAATAATCATCTTTAATGAGGTTATACATGTTATAAAATGTTGCGCAATCATTAGCATTTGAGCACACTAAAGTACAAAAAGATTAGAAAGAAAAGGAAATACAAAAACATTTGCCATTGTGAAAGCATACCCCAAACTGACTATTTTATACACAAAGTTTCAAAATGCTTCCGTGGCGGAGAGGGCAGCCAAAATGTAAAGGTTTCATCGTGACTCGGTATATAGAGAAAAATGATTTGTGAATATGGACCAGAACACAGCCTCTTCCCATGATCCCCTTTTAAAACACGTTCTGAAGGTCTTAAAAAGTGTATTTATCCTCAAAAGGTGTTTTGTGTTGACACTTCCAAAACCTGAACTTTTCACATTAAATGCATTAAAGTTTTTCTATAACAGATATGTTTAAAGATACTGAAGTGAAAACCTACTTCACAGCAAGCTCAATAGTAAAAATACAACTATTATCAAAAAGAAGTGCAAAAGCACATTTTCTGAGAAAAATAAAACATTCCTAAACGTGAAAACAAGCATGAAATAAATTAATTGCAACTCGATTTTGTCTCAAGCAATGAACATATTTTCCTCAGAAAATGTGACTTTTTCATTGCACTTGTTTCAAAATATCTATTTTTCTTTCTGAGACTAAAATGCACATTGCCAGAATATAAGGACCACTTACCTCTCCGGTGTCTGCGATAACCAGAGTATTCCTGTGGCTTCCAACGCCTGATGACGATCCTATATTCATTGCAGGTCCGACAAACATAAAGTGTTTCTCTGCAGCTCTGTACTGGTAGCTATGACACAGAGATCCATTCCCACTAACCTCGGCGTAGTTTGTATCATGAGAATACCTGGTACTTATATAATCCCTTGGTCTGTGACACTGAATAGCAATCAGGGTGATTATGCTCACCACAAACAGTGATGAAATTGAACCCAAAGTGATTATCAAATAAAAAGTTAAGTTATTTCCTTCTTGCTGTTTGGTATTGCTTTTGAAGTCAGAAAATGCAAATGCCTCAGTATTCTCGACAGTTGTTATGCGTATTGTTGCTGTGGTAGAAAGGGAATAGTTACCACTATCTTTCACCACTATGATCAGTTTGTGTTCAGTGGCGTCAGTTTCAGTTAATGGTCGAAGTGTTCTGATTGCTCCTATATTGCGCTCTAAACCAAAGAGAGTAGGGTCGGTAGCTTGTTGCAGTGAAAACGACAACCAGGCATTGTATCCAATATCAGCATCATGAGCTCTGACTTTGTTACCAAATATCCTGTTTTCACATTTCGTGGAATTGTCTCCACGGCTTCAGCAGAACCGTCTTTACTTAATGGAGACAAAATCACCGGCGCATTGTCATTCTGATCAAGAATATAAACATTCACAGTGACGTTGCTGCTGAGTGATGGCACTCCAGAGTCTTTAGCCAAGACTTGGAATTTAAAGTTTTTAAGTTCTTCAAAATCAAAGCTTCTTATCGCATAGACATTTCCATTGTCTGAATTAATACTAAGGAGAGATGACACAGGTTTAGCCAGAACTTCACCTGCCAAGAAGTTATACGATACACGTGCATTTTCATTTTGATCCAGATCGAACGCACTTACTGAAAAAATAGAAGCTCCGGGTGCATTGTTTTCAAGCACGTAAAATGTATATGGATCTTGAGTAAAGCTCGGACTGTTATCATTAATATCAGACACAGTGACTGTGGCAGTTTTATAGGATGACAAAGAAGGGCGGCCAAAGTCTGTTGCTGTTATGGTAATATTGTACTGAGAAGCATACTCGCGATCTAACTGCTCCTTCGTTACTAATGAATACAAATTCTGCCGAAAAGATGCCTTTAACTCAAAGGGCATATTCTCATTTACTTTACAGGAGAATTGTCCATTTAAGCCAGCATCACGGTCTGTAACGCTAATCAGAGCAATCACTGTCCCAGGATTTGCGTCCTCTGAAATAAGATTTGACAAAGAGGTTACCTCTATCTCCGGTGTATTGTCGTTTACATCTTGTATCTGTACAACAACACTACAGTGCACAGTCAATGGGAATGACCCTTATCGGTAGCTTGTACATCAATCTCATAAGACTCCTTTTCTTCGAAATCTATCAGTCCTTTCACCTTGATTTCACCTGTGTTACTGTCCAACACAAAGAGTTCCGACGCTTTACTTCTAAGCGTGTTACCAAAAGAGTACTCAACAACTCCATTAAGTCCGTCATCTAAATCGGTGGCATTTACTTTTATTAAAAAGTGCCTATCGGGACATTTTCCTGCAGTGTTACTGAATAAACCTCTTGGTCAAACACAGGTGCATTATCATTACTGTCAAGAACAGTTACAGTAATGTTGAGGGTACCCAATTTGGGTGGGGTTCCCCATCAAAGGCGGTCAAGAGCAAATTGTGCTCAGTGTTACGTTCTCTATCTAAAGGTTTTTAATACCAAAACAGGAATTTTATTATCATCGCCACGATCCTTTACATCTAGTTCAAAATGCTCGTTTTGGCTCAATTGATAAAAGCTAAGTGAATTGATACCAACATCTGGGTCATGCGCACCCTCTAAAGGGAAGCGCGCTCCTGGGAGAGTAGATTCTGCAATTTCCAAACGATTCTCTTTGTCTGGGAAACTCGGAGAATGATCATTTACATCTAAAATTTCTATTTCAATGTAATGCATTTCTAGAGGATTCTCTATAACAGTTTTAATATTAATGAAACAGTTACTATTTCTATCACACAGTTTCTCCCTGTCTATATTGTGATCAACAAACAAAACGCCGGTCTTTTGATTTACCTGCAATAGCTGCTGTTTTGATCCAGAAACAATACGGAATCTGCGATCCGCTAGTTTGCTAATGTCAAGCCCCAAATCCTTGGCTATAGTTCCAACAAAAGCACCGTTGTTTAATTCTTCCGGGATAGAATAGCGTATTTGCGCAGCAGCCCTTTTCCAGAAGCAAAATAGAAAAGCAAAATGCAAAAGCATCCATTTATGGGCCCATTTTTTTCCATAACCTCTGTTCCTCATGACGAATAAATCCATTAGAAGCTGATCAGAGTCCTGGCCGTTTTATACAACACATGTAAATCAGAACATATCCACCGATTAGCACATTTGATTGAAAATTTAAAATAATTGAATATCTCAGTGGTCTACACCCGAACTGACTGGTTCCCTTTCATACTGCGACGAGAACAGAGACCAATTTTATTGCTTTGTCTTGTGTTTAAATCGGCCCTACAAGGGGAAGGGCTTCTCATCTCTGTAGGAATTAAAATAGTATTGCTAGGCAGCAGTGACACCGCGCGTCTCTGTGTAAAATTGCATTTTATTTATATAATGACTCTGTAAACATATGCAATTCAGTAATACCGATTAACTCAATTATTGCAGCATGTTGATTATCATCGCAGTCTAATAATCGGTTAGTTACCTTTTTAACACCCTGAGCTTGCAGGGAATTAGAAAGGAATTCATATTGATTTTACCTGTATAATATCCATCCTTTAATTTTCTTTAAAAAATATTAGTACAGAATGTATGTATGCTCGTTCTACACTAGCATTACTACACTATTATGTATTTACTCCTTTATTTTTATATTGGGCATGAAGTTGGACAGGAGTATTTTCTTATTGTATAGTGTGGTAAAGGAACCCCTTTGGATTAAGTCTTACATTAATTGTTGGATAATTATACAACATAAAGCAATATAAATGTGACATCTAGTCTTTCCAAAAAATAAAACACACCATGGCAAGAAAACAACTGTGCCCACACCAATATGAATCAAAATAGTACTAATTGTTATGTTTTATTGACATAACCAGTGTACCATGTAATATTAATATATGTCTTTATATATTTCAATCTGCATACTGTCCCGTTGATAGAAGAGTCCAGACGCGTCAGAACAACGTATACCCTTTAGATTACTGAGTGGATTATACAGTGCAAGGTGCAACCCGGGGTTTAATACTGAAATTATTCTAGTTATCTGTCTGCAGTTACCCTTGAAATCCACAAGAGGACGTCGTGTCACACAAGTTATGAAGCGCATTATAGCAACAACAAAATAAAGTACTATATAAAGTAGCCTACTCTTTAAAATACAGAAATTTAAAGTCTTAATAATGTTTGACGAAAATTAAAACAAAACGTGTATGTGCTCTTGCATGTTCTATTCCCCGTCTCTTCAAGCTGATATATAAATAAATAAATAAATAAATACAAATAAATACAATTTACAATATTAAATGGTATGTGGACATCATAACGACACGTTTCACAAACCCCGATTAGGACTAATTTTTGACTACTGTACCTAAAATAGTATTAAATAGTATAAGAGTAGAGCTAATTGGGGCCTGTGAAACAAGCTATAATTGTTTCACTACAGTTCTGTAACTGGATGAATTATTGTGCAAGTGATTCATAAAAAAAGAAGACTGCAAATAAATATAAATTGGAATTATTTTACAAGAAAATAAAAGAGCTTTTAATATGCCAAAACACAAACACTACAGTGCAATGCATGTATTATACAGGATATAAAGACTTTTAAGTAGGACTTACTTCTCTTGACGGTTTCTTTCCAATATCTGAGATTATCAGCGTGTTTCCGTTACTTCCAATGTCCATGGAGGCGCCAGCGTTCAGATCAGGTTTGACAAACATCAAATCTTTTTGGACAGCATTTGAACACATTCTGTACTGGTAGCTACGGTAAAGCGAACCGTTCCCGCTGACCTCCGCGTAGTTAGGATTGTAAGGGTATTTGCTAACAAAACTACCTCTGCGTTTACAGCACTGAAGAGCAACCAGGGTGATTATACTGATAACAAATAATGATGAAACTGATCCTAGTGTTATTATTAGGTAAAAGGTGATATCATTTTCTTCTGACTTACTGGACGCTCCCTTGAGCTCAGAAAATATATCACCCTCTGTATCCTCAACAATCGTGATGTGTAGAGTCATTGTTGTAGACAGAGAAATGTTCCCACTATCCTTTACAAGTATGGTAAGCTTTTGAAAGACGTCATCACTTTCAGTACAACGGCGAAGTGTTCTGATTTCTCCTGTATAGAGTCTTACTCTGAATAATGTCCGGTCAGTAGCGTCTTGCAGTGAAAACGATAACCAAGCGTTATATCCTACGTCAGCATCATATGCTCTGATTTTTGTAACCAAATATCCTACATTCACATTTCGAGAAACAGTCTCAGAGGAAACACTAGATCCGCTCTTTGGCAACGGAGACAAAATCACTGGAGCATTGTCATTTTGATCAAGAACAAAAACGTTTACAGTAACATTGTTGCTGAGTGATGGCACACCAGAGTCGCTTGCTAAAACGTAGAATTGGAATTGCTTCAGCTCTTCGAAGTCAAAACTGTTCGTGGCATAGATATCCCCATTCTCTGAATTAATGGATACAAAAGATGGGACTGGCTTGTTTTCAATTAGGGTATCCGGAATTAAATATGATATTCGTGCATTTTCATTCTGGTCCAGATCAAACGCTTTTACCGATAAAATGGAAGCGCCAGGGACGTTGTTTTCAAGAACATAAAACGTATATGGATTTTGTGGAAACTGTGGTTTGTTATCGTTTACATCAGAAATCGTCATTGAGAATGTTTTAAAGGATGACAGAGAAGGATGACCCAGGTCCTGTGCTGTTACTGTAATGTTGTACTGAGAAGTAACCTCGCGGTCTAAGCGTGCTTTTGTAATTAACGAATACAAATTGTCCTTATAGGATGGTTTTAACTCAAATGGAACATCTTCGGATAATTTGCAGACAATCTTACCATTGACCCCAGAATCGAGGTCAGTAACGCTAATCAGAGCTATAGCAGTTCCAAGTGGTGCGTCCTCAGAAATGTCATTTGTCAGTGAGGTCATCTCTATTTCTGGTGTATTGTCGTTAACATCTATAATGTGAACAACTACACTGCAGTGCACTGACATGGGCACTGGGCCTCTATCAACAGCTTGTACATCAATCTCAAACGCAGCATTTGCTTCATAATCTATTGACCCTTTCACTTTGATTTCTCCGGTGTTTTTATCTATGCTGAATAGTTCAGACACTGTATCTGTGTTGCTTTTTCCAAATGCATACACTATTTCACCATTGAGACCATCGTCCAAATCCGATGCATTTAATTTTAAAACAATGGTATCCCTTGGTGCGTTTTCTTGCAAATCTACAGAATATACCTGATTATCAAAAACCGGCGTATTGTCATTGATATCAAGAACAGTTACAGTTATCTGGAGTATACCAGATCTCTGTGGATTTCCACCATCCAGTGCTGTAAGAATCAAATAGTGCATTCCTCTCTGCTCTCTGTCTAAAGGTTTCTGCAGTACTAATACCGGGATTTTGCTATATTCAGCCAGCTCAAAGTGATCATTTTTATTTAGCCGATATGAACGAAGAGAATTGGAACCAACATCTGGATCTTGCGCACTCTCTAAAGGGAAGCGTGCTCCTATCTGAGAAGACTCTGCAATTTCCAAATGGGTCTCATTGTGAGAGAATGCAGGAGCGTGATCATTTATATCAACAATTTCCACGTCAACATAGTGAATTTCGAAAGGATTTTCAAGAACAATTTTGAGATTTATTAAACAGTCAGAGTTTTGATCGCAGATTTGCTCTCTGTCTATATTTTGATCAACAAACAAAACGCCATTCTTTTGATTTACCTGCAGATGCTGCTGCTTTGATCCTGAAACAATACGAAAACGGCGATTCTCCAGTTCCTTTATATCGATGCCCAGATCTTGAGCTATATTCCCAACAAAGGTGCCATGATCCGATTCTTCAGGTATTGAATAACGTAGTTGCGCAGAAGCCCTGTTCCAAAACCAGGATAGAACAATGAAATGGAGAATAGGAGATCCAAAACCCCAGCTTCTCTTAGACATGACCAACAAAAAAATACCCCACTGGCTTGGAATTGCTGGCATAAATCGTCCGAATATTCCTCTATTAGATCTTCGTGATCCAAGTAGTTAAGCATCAAATTTGTTTAATAATTTATGATTGGTTTAATTTGAAGTAAAATCCCTAATAATCATATTGCTGCGCTCTTTGTGTCTGAAGCTGGGAAAACAGTACACCCTGTAGAGCTGCCGTGTACGCATGACTGTGATGTGACGTAGGAACGGGATATTTTCACATTTCAGAACCCTATTGTTGGACAGCAGCGACACCATGAGTATCAATGTACAATTGTGTTACATTTCTTACAGACATTCATATCCTAAAGTCGTATTTCTTCCAGCTTACATTATACCAACTAATAATAATAATAATAATAATAATAATAATAATAATAATAATAATAATAATAATAATAATAATAATAATAATAATAATAATAATGCAGTGTTCTTTACCCAGATAAAAAGAGAAGACATTTAAAATAACAGACTGCAAATCTACCGTGCACAATGTGTGTTTACTGCCCCGACTTCTATATTCAGTTTCAAATACACGGATATGTCCACGACAGTAAGGACTTACTATATAAAATACTTACAAAACACAACGGTGTCCACCCTCGTCACCACCACCCCCAAATGGCCCATACGGTACCATTTGCCCTTGTTACTGTAATTACAACAATTTTAAAAAGTTCAGTATTCCTTGAAAAATATAGCCGTTTAACTGTAAAACTGAATGCTTAAGAACACAATATAAATATTAAACAAAAGGTTGCAAAATAATACATATTAAAATGTAAAAGGGTTCAGCTTTCTTTACGCTTTATTTTGAATTTAAAATGATTTAAGATGTTTCGTTTTTTCATTGCACTTTGATTGTTTTATATTGGTATGTTTTGAAAGCACGTGTGAATTTTGCAAGGAAATCACAGTATAATTAACCAATTAGTCTAATTGTGTGTGTATATATATATATATATATATATATATATATATATATATATATATATATATATATATATATATATATATATATATATATATATATATATATATATATATATATAATACACATATTGAAACAAGTACTGGCCGGCATCTCAACATCACTTACCTCTCCAGAAGCTTTCATTCCATTATCTGCGATAACCAGAGTATTCCTGTTACTTCCAACGCCTGATGCCGATCCTATATTCATTGCAGGTCCGACAAACATAAAGTGTTTCTCTGCAGCTCTGTACTGGTAGCTATGACACAGAGATCCATCCCCACTAACCTCGGCGTAGTTTGTATCATGGGAATACCTGGTGCTTATATAATCCCTTGGTCTGTGACACTGAATAGCAATCAGGGTGATTATGCTCACCACAAACAGTGATGAAATTGAACCCAAAGTGATTATCAAATAAAAAGTTAAGTTATTTCCTTCTTGCTGTTTGGTATTGCTTTTGAAGTCAGAAAATGCAAATGCCTCAGTATTCTCGACAGTTGTTATGCGTATTGTTGCTGTGGTAGAAAGTGAATAGTTTCCACTATCTTTCACCGCTATGATCAGTTTGTGTTCAGTGGCGTCAGTTTCAGTTAATGGTCGAAGTGTCCTGATTGCTCCTGTATTGCGCTCTAAACCAAAGAGAGTAGGATCGGCAGCTTCTTGCAGTGAAAACGACAACCAGGCATTGTATCCAATATCAGCATCGTGGGCTCTGACTTTTGTTATCAAATATCCTGTTTTCACATTTCGTGGAATTGTCTCTACGGCTTCAGCAGAACCGTCTTTACTTAATGGAGACAAAATCACCGGCGCATTGTCATTCTGGTCAAGAATAAAAACATTTACAGTGACGTTGCTGCTGAGTGATGGCACTCCAGAGTCTTTTGCCAACACTTGGAATTTAAAGTTTTTAACTTCTTCAAAATCAAAACTTCTTATCGCATAGACTTTTCCATTGTCTGATTTAATACTAAGGAAAGATGACACGGGCTTACCCAAAACCTCACCTGCCTTGATATAATATGAACACGTGCATTTTCATTCTGATCGAGATCGAACGCATTTACTGAAAAAATAGACGCTCCGGGTACGTTGTTTTCGAGCACGTAAAATGTGTATGGATCTTGAGTAAAGCTCGGACTGTTATCATTAATATCAGACACAGTGACTGTGACAGTTTTATAGGATGACAAAGAAGGGCGGCCAAAGTCTGTTGCTGTTATGGTAACATTGTACTGAGAAGCAAACTCGCGATCTAACTGCTCCTTCGTTACTAATGAATACAAATTCTCCCGAAAAGATGACTTTAACTCAACGGGCATTTTCTCATTTACTTTACAGGAGAATTGTCCATTTAAGCCAGCATCACGGTCTGTAACGCTAATCAGAGCTATCACTGTCCCAGGATTTGCGTCCTCGGGAATCAGGCTTGACAAGGAGGTTACCTCTATCTCCGGTGTATTGTCATTCACGTCTGTAATCTGCACAATAACACGACTGTGTACTGTCATGGGAACTTGGCCTTTATCAGAAGCTTCAACATCAAACTCATAAATCTTTTTTCTTCAAAATCTATCATTCCTTTAACCTTGATTTCTCCTGTGTTAACATCTAAACTAAACCGCTCACGGATCTCAGTCCTAATGCTGCTACCAAAAGCGTACGCTACCTCTCCATTAGGACCATCATCCAAGTCTGAAGCCTTTACTGTTATTACAAAGGTGCCTATTGGAACATTTTCCTGTAAATTTACTTTGTAAACTTGTTGGTCGAACACTGGTGTGTTATCGTTGATGTCAACAACAGATACAGTAATATTGATTGAATCGGATCTGGGTGGGTTTCCACCATCAAATGCTGTCAGAAGCAAATTGTGTTCTGGGCTACTTTCTCTGTCTAGAGGTTTTTGCAACATCAAAACAGGAATTTTATTATCTTCACTACGGTCCTCTACGTTCAGATCAAAGTGCTCATTTTTACTTAGCTGATAAAAACGCAATGAATTTACACCAGCATCTGGGTCACGCGCACCGTCTAACGGGAAGCGCGCTCCTGGCAGAGTAGACTCTGCCATTTCCAAGCGCTTCTCTTTTTCTGGGAAACTCGGAGCATTGTCATTGATATCTGTAATTTCAATCTCAACATAATGCATTTCTAGCGGATTCTCTACAACAGTTTTAAGGTTAATGAAACAGTTATTATTTCTATCACACAGTTTCTCCCTGTCTATATTCTGATTAACAAACAAAACGCCGGTCTTTTGATTTACCTGCAATAGCTCCTGTTTTGATCCAGAAACAATACGGAATCTGCGATTCGCTAGTTTGCTAATGTCAAGCCCCAAATCCTTAGCAATATTTCCAACAAACGCACCGTGGTTTAATTCTTCTGGAATAGAATAGCGTAGTTGCGCAGAAACCGCTTTCCAAAAGCAAAATAGAATAGCAAAATGCAAAAGGATCCCTCTATGCGCCCATTTTCTTCCAAGATCTATGTTCCTCATGATGAATAAATCCAATAGAATTTGGTCAGAATCCGTTTTACAGAGAAATCAGTACATAAAGTCCCACTAACGATTTTGGTTGAGATGTATATAATATCCTACTGGTTATATCCGAGCTGATTGATTCTCCTTCATACCGCTACAGGACCAGACACCGATTCTACTGCTTTGTCTTGAGTACAACCCGTCCCTGCAAGGGGAAGGGCTTCTCAGCTCAGTAAGAACCAATCAGTATTGTTTGACAGCAGCGACGCCGTGCGTCTCAGTGCAAAAATTGCATTCAGTAATCAGATAGGTCAGTTTTATATTACTATTTTATTTTATTTTTTTGTAAACATGTAAAATGTGGCAAAATACAAATTAAATGATGTCAGAATTATGCCTTTTTTGGCATTCTAATTGTTTTGTTACATTTAATTAAATACTTTTAAGAATACTTTTTATTTGAAAGATAATTTCAATTCAGTTAAAGGTGCGCAATGTATGGGCATGCTACATTAACGAAACCAATCAAGTGTGTATTTATTCATTTGAGGTCAGAAAAAAAAAATAATTGAATGTAGTTAGAAATATCGCTTTTCTTTTTTCAACAAACTGGTGAATGAAACCCTTTGCGCATTGGTATAATTATACAACATATGAATGTGTATGTGAGTCCACGTCTCTGACGCCACTGTCTTGTCTTTCCAAAAACACTGCACACCACAAACCAACTATGCTAAACCCGCAGTCTTAAATCAAAATACCATTACTGGTATTAAAAATACACCTTTGGATAATACACAGCTAATATACAGCTGTGCACATAAATAATACCAATGCTGAACCCGAGCACCTTATAATATAATAATAACGTTTGGTAATAGTAGCCTAATATATATTAACGTATGTGGTTAACATACTGCCCTTCTGGAAGAAGAATGCAAGTCATACATTCATCCTGCACTTGAAACCAAGGCACATATTTATAAAACTTACCTTCTCTTTTAGCGTGCCAGTAACAGTGTTTAACATGACAGTATATCAACGGATGATGCATAAACGCCATTTGCCGTCAGAAAAGTTCACTCATAGTGACGTTAGAATAACGTGCCCTTAGAGACCAATTTTCTCATTAGCATATTCATCTGATTCATAAATCTGCATTGTACCTTTTATTGATCCTCACCGGCATAATAATTATCACGTGCCTCTGACAAGGCGGTCTTAAGGGTATAAACACCATTACAATCCTACAACAAAAAACTAAGACTTAAGACTACTTACAAGTTCCTAAGTTAAAAGTCGTAGTTGTTTATATCTGGTTTGGTAACTCCACTGGAAGTGTTTTACCTTTCTGAAAAAAATGCTAATGAAATGAATACCTTTGAGAATTTAGCCCAATGTGTTTTGGTGATTTTTTCTATTTATCAACTCGTGTTAACTGGTATAGGGAATTTACAAAAACGTGGGAAATGCTAATTGTTTATCTGTGACCAATCTCTTAATTTGATAAATTAATAATTGTGCAAGTGATTCAAGAACGCTTTTTACAATACACACACACACTTTATATACGACTATACAGTACATATATTATAATAGAGTTGTAAATATTACTTACTTCTTTTGACGGTTTCATTCCAATATCAGAGATTATCAGCGTGTTTCCATTACTTCCAATGTCCATGGAGGCGCCAGCGTTCAGATCAGGTTTGACAAACATCAAATCTTTTTGGACAGCATTTGAACACATTCTGTACTGGTAGCTACGGTAAAGCGAACCGTTCCCTCTGACCTCCGCATAGTTAGGATTGTAAGGGTATTTGCTAACAAAATTACCTCTGGCTTTACAACATTGAAGAGCAACCAGGGTGATTATACTGATAACAAATAATGATGAAACTGATCCTAGTGTTATTATTAGGTAAAAGGTGATATCATTTTCTTCTGACTTACTGGACGCTCCCTTGAGCTCAGAAAATATATCACCCTCTGTATCCTCGACAATCGTGATGTGCAGAGTCATTGTTGTAGACAGAGAAATGTTCCCACTATCCTTTACAAGTATGGTAAGCTTTTGAAAGACGTCATCATTTTCAGTACAACGGCGAAGTGTTCTGACTTCTCCTGTATAGAGTCTTACTCCGAATAATGTCGGGTCAGTAGCGTATTGCAATGAAAACGATAACCAAGCGTTATATCCTAAGTCAGCATCATATGCTCTGATTTTTGTAACCAAATAGCCTACATTCGCATTTCTAGGAACAGTCTCACTTGAAACACTAGACCCGCTCGTTTGGTAATGGAGACAAGATGACTGGAGCATTGTCATTTTGATCAAGAACAAAAACGTTTACGGTAACATTGCTGCTGAGTGATGGCACACCAGAGTCGCTTGCTAAAACGTAGAATTGGAATTGCTTCAGCGTTTCAAAGTCAAAACTGTTGGTGGCATAGACATCCCCATTCTCAGAATGAATGGATACAAAAGATGAGACTGGCCTGTTTTCAATGAGTGTATCCTGAATTAAATATGATATTCGTGCATTTTCATTTCGGTCCAGATCAAATGCTTTTAAATAAAAAATGGAAGCGCCAGGGACGTTGTTTTCAAGAACATAAAACGTATATGGATTTTGTGGAAACTGTGGTTTGTTATCGTTTACATCAGAAATCGCCACTGAGAATGTTTTAAAGGATGACAGAGGAGGATGACCCAGGTCCTGTGCTGTTACTGTAATGTTGTACTGAGAAGTAACCTCGCGGTCTAATCGTGCATTTGTAATTAACGAATACAAATTGTCCTTATAGGATGGTTTTAATCCAAATGGAGCATTTTCGGATAATTTGCAGACAATCTTGCTATTGATCCCAGAATCCAGATCACTAACGCTGATCAGGGCTATAGCAGTGCCAGGAAGCGTGTCCTCGGAGACTGTGTTTGTCAGCGAGGTCACCTCTATTTCTGGTGCATTATCGTTAACGTCTACGATGTGCACTATAACACTGCAATGCACTGCAATTGGAAAAGGGCCCCTATCTGTAGCTTGGATATCAATTTCATAAACTTGTTTCTCTTCAAAATCTATTGATCCTTTAACTGTGATCTCACCAGTAGTGTAATCTAACTGGAAAACATCGATCACTGTATCAGTGTTGCTTTTACCAAATGCATACACAATTTCACCATTCAGGCCGTCATCCAAATCGGATGCATTTAATTTAATAACAATGGTACCTTTTGGAGAATTTTCTTTCAGATACACAGAATACATCTGATTATCAAAGACGGGCGCGTTGTCATTGATATCAAGAACAATTACAGATATATTAAGAATACCAGATCTTTGTGGGATTCCGCCATCTGAAGCTGTGAGAATTAAATGATGCACTTTATTACGCTCTCTGTCCATGGGTCTCTGTAATACTAGTATCGGAATTGTACTATATTCGCTGCGATCTTGTAATACCAAATCGAAATGTTCATTTTGATTCAGTTCATAACTACGCAGAGAATTTGAGCCAATGTCTGGATCGTGCGCACTCTCTAAAGGAAAGCGTGATCCTTGCTGAGCAGACTCTGCAATTTCCAAATGTGTCTGGTTTAAAGGGAACACGGGAGAGTGGTCGTTTACATCAACAATTCCCACTTCGACATAGTGAATTTCGAGAGGATTTTCAACAACAATTTTAAGACTAATTGAACAGTCAGGGTTTCGATCGCACAGTTGCTCTCTGTCTATATTTTGATCAACAAACAAAACGCCATTCTTTTGATTTACCTGCAAATACTGCTGCTTTGATCCTGAAACGATACGAAAACGGCGACTCTCCAGTTCCTTTATATCGATGCCCAGATCTTGAGCTATATTCCCGACAAAAGTGCCATGATCCGATTCTTCAAGAATTGAATAGCGTAGTTGCGCAGAAGCCCTGTTCCAAAACCAGGATAGCACAATGAAACAGACAAATGAAGATCCAAAATCCAAGCTGCGCTTACACATGATAAACAAAATATATCCCGTTCACTGTGTATTGCTTGTGTAAATCCTCCGATTAGTCCAACTTGATCATCAAAGTGTTTATTCAAATATAACAGGTTACCTTTGATATACAATCTTATTGCTGAGCTCTTCGTGTCTGAAGCTAAGGCTATAATACACTCAATACAGATGACGTGATACAGCAGTGGTAGCTCTGCTGGGGGATGGGCATATATACATCTATTTCAGCACCATATTGTTGGACAGCGGCGACACCGCGAGTTTTAATTGAAAATTGCATTTCATTTCTGAAAGACTTCCACAAGACCTATGTCACTGGGTCTTAGCACACACTATACCTATACATAATACTATTAGTAATAATAATAATAATAATAATAATAATAATAATAATAATAATAATAATAATAATAATAATAATAATATATAATAATAATCAGATTTTAGTAATGCACTGCTCCCAGTTACTTAGGTTTCAGAATGACTAGGGGACCAGGTCAGATATATTGGATCTGTATTGGAAGGATATTACATTCTGTAGTGATCAAAAAATCAGAGCACCTCAAAATGCTATTTGAAAACAGCAAGCATTATATTATAGTACAGTCAAGCAACAATGCGAATCCACCACACCGTCAAGACACATGGTGGTAGTACTGCCTTCATGTACCATCTATATATATATATATATATATATATATATATATATATATATATATGGAATTGCATATAGATCAACAAAGTAAGATGTAGTCCGTTATTTTTATTTTTTTAAGGTTTTAATGTCCCTGTGCACATATCCACTACCAGTACAATGACATGCAAATTGGATTGCATTTTTGTGGGATGAAATGGAAGGTGGCTCACATGTCGTACAAGACAGAAGACACGTGACTTCCCTTGCTATGTATAACAAACGTTTTCTTTACAGCCTGTATCTGTATGTTTAAGGATATCCACATTTACACCTTTATCTTGAAAACATGAGAAAACCGTATAAGTCAACTGTCCACAATAAATAAATAAATTAAAAAAATTAATAAATAAATAAATAAATTAATTAATAAATAAATAAATACTTTGGCAAGTACTGGCCGGCATCTCAACATCACTTACCTCTCCAGAAGCTTTCATTCCATTATCTGCGATAACCAGAGTATTCCTGTTACTTCCAACGCATGATGCCGATCCTATATTCATTGCAGGTCCGACAAACATAAAGTGTTTCTCTGCAGCTCTGTACTGGTAGCTATGACACAGAGATCCATCCCCACTAACCTCGGCGTAGTTTGTATCATGGGAATACCTGGTGCTTATATAATCCCTTGGTCTGTGACACTGAATAGCAATCAGGGTGATTATGCTCACCACAAACAGTGATGAAATTGAACCCAAAGTGATTATCAAATAAAAAGTTAAGTTATTTCCTTCTTGCTGTTTGGTATTGCTTTTGAAATCGGAAAATGCAAATGCCTCAGTATTCTCGACAGTTGTTATGCGTATTGTTGCTGTGGTAGAAAGGGAATAGTTTCCACTATCTTTCACCACTATGATCAGTTTGTGTTCAGTGGCGTCAGTTTCAGTTAATGGTCGAAGTGTCCTGATTGCTCCTGTATTGCGCTCTAAACCAAAGAGAGTAGGGTCGGTAGCTTGTTGCAGTGAAAACGACAACCAGGCATTGTATCCAATATCAGCGTCGTGAGCTCTGACTTTTGTTATCAAATATCCTGTTTTCACATTTCGTGGAATTGTCTCTACGGCTTCAGCAGAACCGTCTTTACTTAATGGAGACAAAATCACCGGCGCATTGTCATTCTGATCAAGAATAAAAACATTCACAGTGACGTTGCTGCTGAGAGATGGCACTCCAGAGTCTTTAGCCAACACTTGGAATTTAAAGTTTTTAAGTTCTTCAAAATCAAAACTCCTTATCGCATAGATATTTCCATTGTCTGAATTAATACTTACAAAGGATGACAGTGGCTTTGCCAGAACTTCATTTCCCCACATAGAGTATGCAATACGTGCATTTTCATTTTGGTCTAGATCAAAGGCGCTTACTGAAAAAATGGAAGCTCCGGGTGCGTTGTTTTCAAGCACATAAAATGTATATGGATCTTGAGTAAAGCTCGGGCTGTTATCATTAATATCAGACACAGTGACTGTGATGGTTTTAAAAGAAGACAAAGACGGATGGCCAAGGTCTGTTGCTGTTATTGTAATATTGTACTGCGATGAAATCTCACGATCTAAATGCGCCTTGGTTAATAAGGAATATACATTTTCCTGAAAAGATGGTTCCAACTCAAACAGAATATTTTCAGACAATGTGCAAACCATTTTACCATTAATGTCAGAATCAAGGTCTGTAACACTAATCAGAGCGATCACGGTGCCAGGTTTTGCGTCCTCGGGAATGAGGCTTGACAAAGAGGTTACCTCTATCTCCGGTGTATTGTCGTTTACATCTTGTATCTGTACAACAACACTACAGTGCACAGTCAAGGGGGACTGACTCTTATCTGTAGCTTGTACATCAATCTCATAAGACTCCTTTTCTTCGAAATCTATCGGTCCTTTCACCTTGATTTCCCCTGTACTACTATCCAAGTCAAATAGTTCCGACGCTTTACTCCTAAATGTGTTACCAAAAGAATACTCAACTACTCCATTAAGTCCGTCATCTAAATCTGTAGCATTTACTTTTACGACAAAGGTGCCTACCGGCACATTTTCCTTTAGCGTTACTGAATACACCTCTTTATCAAACACAGGTGCATTATCGTTAATGTCAAGAACAGTTATAGTAATATTGAGTGTGCCAAATCTGGCTGGGTTTCCACCATCAACTGCTGTCAAAAGCAAATTGTGCTCAGGGTTACGTTCTCTATCTAAAGGTTTTTGTAATACCAAAACAGGAATTTTATTATCGTCGCCTCGATCCTTTACTTCTAGTTCAAAATGTTCATTTTGGCTCAATTGATAAAAGCTAAGTGAATTGATACCAACATCTGCGTCGTGCGCACCCTCTAAAGGTAAGCGCGCTCCCTGCTGCGTCGACTCTGCCATTTCCAAGCGCTTCTCTTTTTCTGGGAAACTCGGAGAATTGTCATTTATATCTAAAATTTCTACGCCAACATAATGAATTTCTAGCGGGTTTTCTATAACAGTTTTAATGTTAATTAAACAGTTATAGTTTCTATCACACAGTTTCTCCCTGTCTATATTGTGATTAACAAACAAAACGCCAGTCTTTTGATTTACCTGCAATAGCTGCTGCTTTGTTCCAGAAACAATACGAAATCTGCGGTCCGCTAGTTTGCTAATATCAAGCCCCAGATCCTTGGCTATATTTCCAACAAGAGAACCGTGGTTTAATTCTTCGGGAATAGAATAGCGTATTTGAGCAGCAGCGGTTTTCCAAAAGCATACCACAAAAGCAAAAAGAAAAATGATCCATCTGTACGTCCATTGTCTTCTATAATCTCTGTTCCTCATTGTGAATAAATCCATAAAATAGTGACGAAAATGTATTACAATTCCCCGATTTGTAGAACAATAAATAAACGTCCACTTTGAGTTTGTGATTGAAAAAATAAGGTATAAAAATATCCTACTGGCCTATATGTGAGCTGACTGTTTCGCCTTCGTACTGATTCAATAACAGACGCCAATAATACTGCTTTGTCTTGTGCACAAATAGACCCTGCAAAGGGATGGGCTTCACAGAAAAATGGTATTGCTTGACAGCAGCGACACCGTGCGTCTATGGGCAAAATTGCATTTCAGTTATAATCATTGTGTTATAATATTATGTATTTATTGTAAATTTATAAAATTCCGTAAAAAGATCAAATAGTTTTCGATTTTAATACCAAAACACCCTCCTTGTGTATCTATTAATACTGTGCAAATCGTTCTTCTCTTTTCGGGTGTACTTTCCATCAACCACCAAACACGAAGGTGCGTGTTTTAAGAGCAGGATTGGGACAAAGCCCTTAGTGCCTTATTGTGTTATTGCCAAGCAAACCCTAAGCTTAACTCTAACCCTAACCCTAAGCTTAACTTCACTACCTGTATGTATGATTTCCTATTGTAATGTAAATGTTTTCATCTTATTACTCGGCATGATTATGTAAAATAAAACATGGCATGCTGATGATAAAAATACATTAAATGAACCAAAGCTGCAGAATAACATGTATATCTAGTTAAATACAATGTATTTGTTAGTTTTGTTGTACTCATTAGTTCCTATGATTCCTTAAAATGAATAGCACAAATGTCTCCAATGCCTAAGAGATCTTTAAACTCATAAGTAAGCAAAACGTTTACATTTGTTACAGGTGATTTAAATGCTACTAATACTGTTAAAAACATGCCTTTTTATGCCTTAAATATGAACTTCATTATGTTGATTGATGGCCTGTGAACAACATTTCACCTCCTCCCCAAAAAGTGAAGAATTCTGCAAGTGATACATAGCAATTACAAAAAAAAACACTTTAGAAAATATCATGGCAAATAAAATGGCTCAAATAAAGAGTTATAAATACAACTTACCTCTGTGGATGGTATTATTCCAATATCTGAGGCAACTAGCGTGTTCCCACTACATATCTGGGGTCTTCAAGTGGGCACCCTCCATCCTCTGTGTTTCGTCAACAAGCCCACGACACCTTAAGAGGGCTCGATGGTGATTCTGGCATCCCAGCATAACCTTCCTCCGTGCCCCACTCAACTCAGCCCAGCTTACTTACCCATACATCAGTGTTTCTTTCTTTCTATTGTGCTTGAGATCCCCAACCAGAATATTTCCATCTCAACCACATCCAGTTGCTGCTCCTCTCTGCTGCTTCAGATAAGTTCTTCACTGTGCAACTCTTGGCCACTGAATCCAATATTTCTGAGAAACCGGGTTTTAGAGTGTGCCACAAATCCTCAACAACCCACTTCCACTGGGTAAACCCAGACCTCCATCCTCGCTGTTCCACTTCAGTGGCTAGTTGAGCATTCTGCAGTTTCTTCCTCTCATACACCCCATCTGTAGCATCCTCCCATGGCACTCTTAACTCTACCAGGTGAACAAGGTGTGCTGATCCAGACCACAAGACAATATCTGGTTGAAGATTAGTGGTGGCGAACTCAGGTGGAAAAATAAGATGTTGACCAACATCTGCCAACATTTTCCAGTCTCTAGCAGCTTCCAGTTGTCCTGGGTGAGGCTTGGTTTTAACACCTTTTCTTGGCAGTTACTCTCCTGGGCAGAGGAATGTTGTCTTTTGTGTGTAATGTTTTGATGGAACTGGTGGCAACTTATTGGTCATGTTACGCTTGTGTTCCAATGCTAAGGCCAAACATTGCAGCACCTGGTCATGGCGCCAAGTAAACCGTCCTTGACTAAGAGCCACCTTACATCCTGTCAAAATGTGCCTTAATGTTGAAGGTGATGAACACAAAGGACATGAGGGATCCTCTCCTATCCAGAGGTTTAAGTTCTGTGGTGATAGGAGAACATCATATGTTGACCTGATGAGGAAACTGATCCTGCTCTGTTCCATTGTTCTTGCCAGCCCATTTCATCCATTCTCCCTGTTTGGCCTGGGAAACAGCCTTTACGCACCTCATCCTCTCCTCCTGCTTTTGCACCTCGTTGACTACCAACTTGCTCTGTTGAGTTGGGGCTGCCTTGTGCCATGTAGGAGGAGCTGAATATCGATATAAAAAATGATACTGGCCTGTTTTCAAATAAGGTATCCTGAATTAAATATGATATTCGTGCATTTCCAGATCAAACGCTTTTACAGATAAAATGGAAGCGCCAGGCACGTTATTTTCAAGAACATAAAACGTATATGGTTTTTGTGAAAACTGGTTTGTTATCATTTACATCAGAAACCATCACTGAGAAGGTTTTAAAGGATGACAGAGGAGGATAACTCAAGTCCTGTGCTGTTATTGTAATGTACTGAGAAGTAACCTCGCAGTCTTAGCGTGCATTTGTAATTAACGAATGCAAATTGTGCTTATAAGGTGGCTTTAACTCAAATGGAACATTTTTGGATAGTTTGCAGACAATCTTCTATTGACCCCAGAATCGAGGTCAGTAATGCTAATCAGAGCAGTTTCAGATGGCGCATCCTCAGAAATGTAATTTTTGTCAGTGAGGTCATCTCTATTTCTGGTGTATTGTCATTAACATCTATAATGTGTATAACTCCACAGCAGTGCACTGCCATGAGCACTTGGCCCCTATCAGTAGCCTGGACATCAAGTTCATAAACCTCTTTTTTTTCAAAATCTATGGTTCCTTTTATTGTGATTTCTCCCGTGGTTTGATCTAAGCTGAACAAGTCAGTCACTGCATCGGCGCTGGTTTTCCCAAACGAGTACATTATTTCACCGTTGAGGCCTTCGTCCAAATCTGATGCATTTAGTTGTATTACAAGGGTGCCCTTTGGTGCGTTTTCTTGTAAGTTCACAGAATAAATCTGACTTTCAAAAACGGGCAGGTTGTCATTGATATCAAGTACAGTTACAATGATCTGAAGAACACCAGATCGCTGTGGGTTTCCTCCATCTAGTGCTGTAAGATTCAAATGATACATTGAATCTTTATCTCTGTCCAAAGGTCTCTGTAATACTAATATCGGAATTCTGCTATGTTCGGCTAGCTGAAAGTGCTCATTTTGATTCAGATAATAAGAACGTATCTAATTTAGACCAACATCTGGATCCTGTGCACTCTCTAAGGGGAATCGTGTTCCCTGCAGAGCAGACCCTGCAATTTCAAAACGAGTCTCATTTACAGGGAATATTGGAGAGTGGTCGTTTACATCAACAATTTCCACTTCAACATAGTGGATTTCGAGAGGATTTTCAACAACAATTTTAAGACTAATTGAACAGTCTGAGTCTACATCGCACATTTCCTCTCTGTCTATATTTTGATTAACAAACAAAACGCCATTCTTTTGATTTACCTGCAGATGCTGCTACTTTGATCCTAAAACGATACGGAAACGGCGATTCTCCAGTTCCTTTATATCGATGCCCAGATCCTGAGCTATATTCCCAACAAAAGTGCCATGATTTGATTCCTCAGGAATAGAATAGCTTAGATGCGCAGAAGCCCTGTTCCAAAAACAGGACAGTACAATGAAACAGACAAGTGAAGATCCAAAATCCAAGCTGCGCTTACACATGATAAACAAAATATATCCCGTTCACTGTGGATTGCTTGTGTAAATCCTCCGAATAGTACAACTTGATCATCAAAGTGTTTATTCAAATATAACAAAAAAAAATCCATAACCCCAGCTGCACTTATTCATGTTAGACAGAAACAAAAAAAAACATATATCCCGTTCACTATTAAGTGCTGGTACAATTCGTCCAATGTATCCGTTTTCTGATCGTTGTCCAAGTTTGTCGGATATCAAAAATGTAAACAACTCCCAAATCGGTTAAATTAGATTGAAATCCTATCTAGGCATTTGTTATGCTCTCTTTGTGAACAGAGACGACAATACTCCCAATACTGCTGCCGTGTTAATGTACCGAGTGCTCTGCTGTGGGCTGGGCATCGCTGTAGATTTCAGCACCGTACTGTTAGACAGTGGCGACACCGTGAGTATCAGTGAAAAATGCATTACATTTTGAACAGCCTTTCAGACTTTTCATACATAAATAACAGAATACATGTTATTTTGGGTGTCCTGATTGTTGGGGTAATTTTAAAACATTATACAAATAGTGAACCGTTATACACGACATGAATGTAATCTAACGTTGTATTTCAATAACTCTTTATTTATTCTTTATATACCTAATGTTTGTATTCCAATTAAATATATAATAAACATTTCAGTCTTACATAAATAAATAAAAAAACAATTATATTTTCTATGAAACACCAATATTGTCGATTACCTCGTTAATCACTCACAACCAGCCACTATACTGTAAATAAAATAACTGACCAAAACAGTTTGAGAATCTTAACCATAGTACCATAGTAGAAGCACGAGGCAGTGCAACACGCTACTAACTGGTTAAAATTATGTTTATATATAATAAAATATCGATCTATATAATCAAGCAAGTAGACATTCAAAATATGTATACATTTAAGATTTTATCAAAAGAAATATACACATGAAAAATATTAGACTGTGCGACGTAACTTTTGTCACACTAACAAAATCTCTATCTATATAACCCTAATTAGCAATTGGCAGAGACGTTGTCTCGGGGGTGTTTTAATAACGGGAATGTAGCACGATTACCTTGCTAGTTTGTTACCTAGTTAACAAACTAGCAAGGTAAAAAGTAAACATTGTATAGATATTACAGACTATGAATGTGTTTCAGCTGTGCTTTTGCAAAAAGAAAAAAATACTCATACCTCTCCTGGAGCTTTAATTCCAACATCTGCTATAACTAACGTGTTTCCTTTGCTCCCTAGGCCCACAGCCACGCCTGCATTCGTTTCCGGTTGAACCAACACAAAGTCTTTGTGAGCAACGTTTCCATTTAAAGACATTCTGTATTGGTGGTGTGATAAAGCGAACCGTTCCCGCTGACTTCGGCATAGCTAGGATTACAGCAATACTGGCCGTCCGCTTGACCTCTCGGTCTCTGACACTGAATGACCACCAGTGTGATAATGCTGATTAAAAATAATGCTGATATTGAGCCAAGGATTATTATTAAATAAAACGTTAGGTTATAATCTCCTTCCGGGGTTTTAGTGGAACTTTTCAAGTCAGAAAACACCAGTTCGTCCTAGTTCTCTGCGGTTGTTATGTGTATTGTCATTGTTGTTGAAAGAGTATAAGTTCCATGATCCTTTACAATTATGACCAGTTTATGTTCATTGGAATCGATTTCTCTAAACTGGCGGAGGGTTCTTATTTCACCTGTATAAAGCCCCACACTAAATACATTAGGATCAGAAGCTTGCTGCAGTGAAAACGATAACCAGGCATTGTACCCTATGTCGGCATCATATGCTCTGATTTTTGTTATTAAACAGCCCGTTTCCACATTTCGAGGGATTGTCTCCACTGCTGCAACAGTACCGTTCTTTGGTATTGGAGACAAAATCACGGGAGCATTGTCATTCTGGTCAAGAATAAACACATTAACAGCAACACTGCTGCTCAGAGATGGTTCGCCACAATCTTTTGCTTCAACTTGAAATGTAAAATGTGTAAGCTGCTCAAAGTCAACGCTTCTGCTTGCATATATATATATATATATATATATATATATATATATATATATATATATATATATATATATATATATATATATATATATATATATATATATATATATATATATATATATATATATATATATATATATATATATATATATCCGCTGTCTGAATTAATTGATATGAATGATGAGATCGGTGTGCCTTGAACTTGACTATCCCAAATGAAATATTTGACTCTCGCATTTTCATCTTGGTCCGGATCAAAAGCACTCTCTGATAATATTGAAGCGCCTGGTGCATTATTTTCGGCCAGGTAAAGTGTATAATAGTCTTGAGAAAAGCGTGGTCTGTTATCATTTATATTTGACACCATAACAGCGATGCTTTTATGAGACGAGAGAGGAGGTTCGCCAAAGTCTTTTGCTGTTACTGTGATGTTGTATTGGGAAGCAATCTCGCGGTCCAAGTGCCTGGTAGTAACCAACGAATATGTATTCTTCTGAAAAGATGGCTTCAACTCAAATGCTATATTTTCTGACACTGTACATGTAACTTTACTATTAATGCCAGAATCAAGGTCAGTAACGCTGATTAGAGCTATCACACTCCCTGGTTTTATATTCTCCGAAACCATGTTTGAGACTGGGGTTACCTCTATTTCGGGTGTATTATCGTTGACGTCAGTTATCTTTACTATCACACTACAGTGTCCAGAAAATGGAGATGGTGCCCTGTCTGTGGCTTGTATGTCGATCTCATATAATTCGTTTTCTTCAAAATCTAGTAACTCCTTTACTGTAATGTCCCCCGTTGTACTGTCCAAGCTAAATAATTCCTGTTCTCTGTCACTGTTACTTTTGCCAAACGTGTACATTATTTCTCCATTGAGATCTTCATCCAAGTCAGTGGCATTTAGCCTTATAACAACGGCGCCTTTTAGAGCATTTTCATGTAAACTAGCTGAATACATCTCTTGATCAAACACAGGCGCGTTGTCATTGGTGTCTAGTACGTTAATTGTAATCCAAAGGGTACCAGATTTCGGAGGGGTTCCGCCATCCACTGCTGTGAGAAGCAGGTGGTGTACTGGATCGCGTTCTCTATCAAGGTTTTTTCTTAATATTAGAACAGGAATTTTACTGTATTCGCTACGATCCTGTATATCCACCTCGAAATGTTCATTTTGACTGAGTTGATAAGAGCGTAGAGAATGTATACCAGCATCTGAATCATGCGCACTTTCTAATGGGAAGCGCGCTTCCTGTTGAGAGGACTCTGCAATAACCAGAGTCGTGTGGTTTACAGGAAAACTAGGAGCATTGTCATTTATATCAGTGATTTTTATTTCAACGTAATGCATTTCCAAAGGATTTTCTATAAGCAATTTAAGATGTATAACGCATTTCTTATTTCGATCGCATAGCTGCTCCCTGTCTATGTTTTCATGAACAGATAAAATGCCATTATTTTGATTTACCTGTAAAAGCTGTTGCTTTGATCCAGAAACAATACGAAACCTGCGATCAGACCGCCTTTTAATGTCAAGTTCAAGGTCTTCAGCAACATTGCCCACAAAAGCACCATAATCCAGCTCTTCGGGAATTGAATAGCGTATCTGTGCAGAGGCCTTATTCCAAAAACAAAGGAAAGCAAACTGCAAAAGGATCCGTGTAAACCTCAGGCTACTCCCACTGTCTCGTTCTTTCATGATGAACAAATAATCAGTCAAAATAACAAATCTGAACCATATATCTATCCCGCTTGATATAAATATTCGTGATTTGTATTCCCACTTAAAAACACGATGACCAGAAATTCTCTTGCTCTAAATGGTCGAGCTCTGTGTGTGTTTTTGATAGTGTAGTCACTGGTCCTGCTGCTTTCATTATCTCATGTAGAACGCGTTCTAGTGGAGGAGGGAATTGCATATTTGTGCATTCTCTATTATTGTTACAACAGCGACACTGTGAGCCCGAATTCAAAACTGAATGACTCGCGTGATCAGAAAATTTTTATGCATGGACTTTTCTGATTATTTTACTAAAAACTAAATTGCCAGACATACAACTTTACAAAACTTCATTTTTGTTTGTTTGCCAGCTATTGGAGCTAATAGTGATTGAGCGGTGTTTTCTAAATATGTTTTTAAAAATCTGGAGCACATACACACATCCTTGGAATTTGCCCAGACTGTTGCAGACAAACATGGACTTGCAAAATGGCCTGCACGTTGCTCATTCACTATTTTTAATAGGGAACTGTCAGTTGGCTATATGTCTAATAAATAGCTTACACCTCATACTAAATGGTTACTAACCAACAACAAATCACCAGGTTATGTATTTAATGAACTGCAAACTGTCAAAAGCGCAATGACAAGATGGTAACTAAAGTTACGAGGTTAAAACTGCAAATACACATTAGACACAAATAGACATATCCATCATAAAACGCTCAACAGCATATCCAGCCCATCTGATTGGAATCAATCCATTGAATGGAACATAATCAAGGAATATTATTAGTACGGGCCATTAGAGCTCTTCACTTGTAAGTGTAAGTAGCTATCAAGAATTCGTATAAATGTAGTGATGTATGTACCTCAATACACATACTATTGTAATCAATATACATTATATGTATGTTGTTTTCATATAACTGAGCTGATAAGATTTAAACCAGCCTATTGCATCGCTGATATCGAACTTTTTGAAGGGTATGAAGATGCACTTAAACACTTACCTGTCCTGAAGCTTTCCAGCCAATGTCCGAGATGAGGAGTGTGTTTCCATTACTGCCAACATCCATAGCAGCGCCCACATTGCTGTTTGGTTCCACAAACATGAAGTCTTTGGGAACAGCCTTTGTGTTTAATGACATTCTGTACTGGTAGCTTTGATAAACTCCATTCCCACTGACTTCCGCGTAATTAGGATGACAAGAATACCGACTATCTAAACTATTCCGGGGTTTGTGACATTGAATGACAACCAGGACAATAATACTGACTATAAATAATGAAGAAACGGAACCCAGAATGATTATTAAATAAAACGTTAAGTTTTGTTTTTCATCTTGTTTTTTGGCTGTACCCTTAAGGTCGTAAAATAGTGGTTCGGCTGTATCTTCGGCTATTGCTATATGTATAGTCACTGTTGTAGAAAGTGAATTATTTCCACTGTCTTTAACAAGTATGACCAATTCATGTAAGGTGGGATCGCTTTCTGTAAATGAATAGCGGGTTCTTACATCCCCCGTGTAAATCCCTACAGTGAAAAGTCTAGGGTCAGTAGCTTCCTGCAGTGAAAATGATAACCACGCATTGTATCCAAGGTCCGCATCATTAGCTCTGATTCTTGTTATTAAATAACCCGCATTTACATTTCGAGGAATTGTCTCGACCGCTACAGCAGTCCCGTTCTTTGGTAGTGGAGACAAGATCACAGGAGCATTGTCATTCTGATCAAGAATAAAAACATCCACGGTAACGTTGCTGCTGAGTGATGGCACCCCAAAATCCTTTGCTTCAACTTGAAATTGAAAGTTTTTAAGTAACTCGAAATCAAAGCTTCTTAAGGCGTAGATGTTGCCATTCTCTGAATTAATGGATAAAAACGAGGAGATTGGCATGTGCTGAACTTGACTCCCCAAAATTGCATATGATATTCTAGCATTTTGATTTTGATCTGGATCAAAAGCACGCACTGTGAATATGGAAGCACCAGGCGCATTGTTTTCAGGTATGTAGAGCGTATAGGCACTTTGAGCAAAGCTCGGGGTGTTATCATTTATATCTGAGACAATCACTGTTATGGTTATTTGAGACGACAAGGGAGGGACGCCAAAGTCTTTAGCTGTTATTGTGATGGTGTACTGAGATGCAACCTCGCGGTCCAAGGGTGCATTCGTAACTAAAGAATAAACATTTCTCTTAACAGAAGGTTTCAACTCAAACGGCAAATTTGCTGAAGATAAGCAAGTAACCTGGCCGTTAACGCCAGAATCAAGGTCTGTAACACTTATTAGAGCTATAATGCTCCCAGGGTCTAAATCTTCTGAAATTGTGTTGGACTTTGAGATTAATTCGATTTCTGGAGCATTATCGTTGACATCTTGAATCTGTACCACTACTCTACAGTGTGCTGCTAAGGGTGAGGCACTCTTGTCTATAGCTTGTACATCAATCTCATAGATCTGCTTCTCTTCGAAATCAATGAGCCCTGCTACTTTCATTTCTCCAGTTATGGTATCCAAGCTAAACAGTTCGGTTATTTTTTCATTATTTATTTTACCAAAACCATACATTATTTCTCCATTTAGATCTTCGTCTAAGTCTGACGCATTTAACTGGATAACGCGTTTTCCTTTTGCAGCATTTTCCTGGAGAAACACTTGATATATCTGTTGATCAAACACAGGTGGGTTGTCATTGCTATCTAAAACGTGAACGGTAATTCTCAGTGTACCAGATCGTTGTGGATCCCCGCCATCAAATGCTGTAAGAAACAAATTATGTGCTGCATCAACCTCTCTGTCCAGTGGCTTTTGTAATATTAAAACGGGAACTTTACTGTGTTCACTAAGATCCTGAATGTCAATTTTGAAATTGTTCGTTTTGACTCAAGATGTATGAGCGCAGTGAATTTATTCCAACATCTGGATCATGCGCGCCCTCTAAAGGAAAGCGGGCTCCCTGCAGTGTAGACTCTGCAATCTCCAGGCGAGTCTGATTAACAGGGAAGCTGGCGCATTGTCATTAACATCAATGATTTCTACTTGAACATAGTGAATTTCAAGAGGATTTTCTAAAACAATTTTAAGATCAACATGACATTTTATATTTTTTTCACAGAGTTGCTCCCGATCTATATTTTGGTTAACAAATAAAACCCCACTATTTTGATTTACCTGCAGAAGATGCTGCCGTGATCCAGAAACAATACGAAAACTGCGATCCTGTAGTTTTTTAATATCAAGTCCTAAATCCTTCGCCACATTTCCAACAAATGCACCGTGATCCAGTTCCTCGGGAATTGAGTACCGTATCTGTGCTGTAGCGTCATTCCAAAAGAAAAACAGAATAATCCAACGTAAAAGGCTCCATTTGAACTCCCAGCTCCTTCCATAAATTCGTTCTCTCATGATGAACATATAAACGTATTCCGTTTTATAAATGTTGACATAAATATGAATACACCAATGTCTATAACATATTTCAGTTAACATCAATCAGATGAAGATATACTGTAAATCCACTGTCCAGGCTGGCTTCTGGGTGTCTGCCTGACGGATTCTGTTGCTTTGTCTTTTATGCAAACTGGCTTGCTGGGGAGATGTGAATCTCGTCATACTGTACTTTTAACCGCATTATTGTTACAGCAGCGACGCTGTGAGTATAGATGAAATAGTGCATTTGTGTATTTGAGACTTGCTGGGAAATAATAATGGCATAACGTTTTTTTAATTTATCAAAATAAACTATTGTTAAACTATCTCATAACAATATGAAACTGGATATAACTGGGTACTTTAATTCATACATTTGTTTCAACTGTCCAAGCTGTGGAGTGGGTAACCATCTATTAAAAACACATTCCCACTTAACCGTTATTGTCAGTGCTTCTTTAAAGATCATTAATTCGATTCCCTTTGGTTGTGGGCTACTTTGACTTTTAACACCCGTCTCGTTGATTTGTTTTAAGTATTTGTTAATCTGAAGTGCTGTGCGTAATTACTGTTTTTACCATTTTTTTTTTTTTTTTACCTTAACGTTCTGGTTTTGTTGATGCTTGGTTCTTAGCAAGTATAAAGTGTACTTCCTATAATAGTAGGCCCTACTGAAGGAAATTGTGGGACTCTGCAAATGTAACTTTTGCTTCTGGACCAGAGCTCATCGAACAAGAGAAACAGGCTTATAACCATGAGGTCCTGTGACCCTGAGCAAGTCCACTTAACCTCCTTGTACTCCGTCTTTCTGGTGAGACGGCGTTGGAGGTGACTCTGCAGCTGATGCATAGTTCACACACCCTATAATCTCTGTAAATCGCATTGGATAAAGCACCCGCTCGGACTGTAATCAATGCATTGAATCGGCGTTATCAAGACACATCAGACCCATTGGAATGGTCTGTGTGGTCCCCCATGAGTAACACATGGGGTCCGTTAGGTGATCACCAACGCATTGAAAGGTGATGATAGGGTTGCCCAATCTCATGAGAAAAACGTTAACAGATTGACGTTTCTGCATTTCTCCTTTCTGGTGGAAAAAACGTTACGTGGTTATCGTTTTCACTTTCAACCACAGTGCTTCGCGGCAGCTTTTGTCAAAATTATTTTTTTTCTATTTATTTTCTGTGAACATTAGTTAATGGATAATCGTGTTTGCTTTTAAACCAATTAAATTCTTATAAAACAATTACTATTATTTAGTCCATTCGTTTTAATTCCGTACATGGTCTTGACTATTATTTAGTCCATTCGTTTTAATTCCGTACATGGTCTTGTAGTAGTGCTAAAATATACACTGCCTTTTTTCTTTATATATTTACGGGAAACCTCGCTTAATGTAATTTTAGGAAATGACGTGAGCGCTGTATTTGCATCCAGATCGCGTCTGCCGATTAAAATAAAAATACGGCTAAAAACAAAACAGTATTCGGTTCAGCAGAGACATTCGATAGTTTAAAAACAAATAAGTTAAATGCTCCGTGTCTATCTGTGTAGTTTGGATTTTGAATGTGCCGCCCCAGCTTGCTCTGCGACGCTCAGCCAATAGGCAGGGACGGGACGTTGAAGAGAATTGTGGGATATGTCGTTTTAAAACCTTGAAATATACCTTTGCTTCTATAACTCGCTCCCACATATCCCACAATTCTTTTCAACGTCCCGTCCCTGCTTATTGGCTGAGCGTCGCTTTTAAAGTTGTTAACCGTAAGTTGTCCCACTTTCTTTATACAGAACTGGAATTGACTCACTCATTGGACAAGTCTGTAACTTTATTTATTTTTCAAACAATATACATGGCATCTTGGAATTGTGCTTTACGTTGGTAATATATATATATATATATATATATATATATATATATATATATATATATATATATATATATATATATATATATATATATATATATATATGCATTACAACTTAAATCTTTGCCCACCTAAATATTGACCCTTAGCTCACTAAACATTAAGGAGGTGGACTTGTCACATAAATAAAACAGGAAAGATTTGTTATAAACTACTTTTATCTACACTTTTGACTAAGTTTAACAGTCATTTTATAGATCACAAACAGTCACCTCAAAGGATTATAAGTCAACCATTATCATTTATGCATCAGAGCAATTCAATTAAAAAAAGGTTATTAAGTAGGTATGCATAGATTTACAACATGATGGGATTTGGATCACTCAGTTACATGTACTCGACTATACATAATCACATTTGAACGTCTGACTCACAAAACGATACTGTGGGATATATTCTGAGTTATTTAAAGACTATTTCAAGTCTGTTTTGATGATCTAAATTATGTTTGATATCCAGGAAACCTAAGACTGTTGTTGGCTTCTTTAACCACAGTCTACACAGGTTTAATGAAAGGCAAACTTCATCAAAGCAGACTTTTAAGAACAATCTGCTCCTAATTATATCACACATTCATTTTTTTGTGACCATAATATATGTTACAATAAGGATATGATGGGTGGGCATTACAATTCCTTACCATCGTTGCCTTAAATACATCTAAGAGGTAAAGAAGGTCTGTGATATGGGAAACAGGTGTGATCGTCATGTTTAAATGTTATTTGTAATCAATTGCTGGGTTCAACAGCAATGGCAACTTGTGACTTTTGTTTCAGATGAAAGTTAGTTCCATGTCAGTCATGCAGCATCATGCTTGATAGTGTGCTCTCCAAGGAAATCACTGGGAAGGTGGGTGAGCAATGGTGTGGTGGTGCATCAGTGCAGAACACTGAACAGCCCTGCATTTCTTCAGGGGTGCTGTCAGCTTGGATGATGGGCCGTCATGGCCAGCCAACCCTTCCTGATGACATTCCAGCAGGACACTGGCCTCATGGGAAACCTCTGGTGGGATCCTGCCAAGAAGAAAAATTGCTATTAGCTGGGTTTCAAAAGAAATCCCATCATACATCCAATGAGGCCAGCGTCATGCAATGGTGTATGTTTTCAAGGTGATGTTGTTGTTCATTGGGTTATTGGTTATGGTATACTTTTATATTCTCATGTTTACCTGTCTCTGACTGCATGGAACCTACATGTAGTGGTTTTCATGTACTGTGGGGTGATTCATTCAAACTTCCACAGTAGGTGGACACATCTAGAGCATGCCACTGGGTAAACATACATGCCAGTAACTTGTATTTACGTTCAATAAGACTTGACGGGAAAGTTTGATTCAATGTCACCATAGAACAGGGAAACAAGTCTACATGATGGAAATACATTACACAGACAATATATTGGTATACTTAAACAGTACAATTACCAAACATGCAAAAGAAATGTTAGCATGAGATGCTTTATTACATAGAGATATCCAATGGGAGCATTTTCTGTTTGGTTTCATTGCATACCAAACAGTTTGCACAATTGTAATGGCCTAAAATGTGAATAAATCACAATATTTCTGAATAAACTGACCTAAAAAGACGTATTTGCATGTGCATATTATTTGTACTGAATATTATGACTACCATATAAAACACTGCATCCTTGTTTATGCATTTATGAATATGCATATTGATTGTTTTGTCAGGCTTTATATTACTTTTATACTAAGAACTGGTTATCAGTAGTTCAGTCTGTTTGTTTGCCATTTCCAATACACTGAATGTCAACCATTTGCTTGCACATTATAATTAAAGTAACCATGGCGTTATAATCATATTATTACTAGATATCACCTGTCCAATTATATTCTGTTGAAAATCTTATTATTCAAGACCACACCAAAGTTCCAGCTGCTTCCTGGTACCCAATGACTTCCTGTGCTACAGTTCAAACTTCCTCTAATGGTCTGGCTGCAATTATACCATCTGACCTAAACAAAGGTGCCCAGAAGCAGGAGTTTATCAATAGTTTTGTTTTAAATATATTGCCATATCCTACAATCCAATGCAGAATCGCAAGCTTCTCAGCACAATAAAATGAATTATATTTTAAAAAAATACTTAAGAAATTAGAATTTAAAACATTGGTTAGCACTCCTTTACGATTTAAATGATAGAGATGAAATTATTAAAAACAATATTCCATTAACATTCAAAATAGTGGCTGCAAATTCATAACGAGATCAAGAGGAACACCAGAAGAATAATAGCTAATCAAATTGGAATTCATGAATGAGCGGCCATTTAAAAAAAAAAAAAAAGAAACTGTTATAAGTATGCATTATCTTATCACAAACTTCTTTAAAAAGGTTCAGCCCATCAACATCATTTAGAACAAAAATATGAGATTACCATGATAATATCTAATTGAAGCAGTAAATCAGTTAGTTCTGTTGATCCATGTAAACTAAACCTATAAATCTGACAAAACAATAAAAATGAAAATATTGCAAGGACATAAAATATGTAGGCCTATATCATCTTATATCATTTTCAAAATGAACTAGTCCTAATCTGCCCAGCCTTTCCATAAATCTGCACTATTTATTGAGCAGGATTAAGTTGTTATTTCAGTTAAAAGCTGGAGAGTCGGTTTCAGCACTGATTAGATCCAGTACAGCCTTGAAGTGACTTATATCAAACTGTTTCATAATTGTCTGCCAAATAATTTTGCACAGAAACGAGGGAATAACTCAATGTGTTTGCACACATACATACATTATTATTATTATTATTATTATTATTATTATTATTATTATTATTATTATTATTATTATTATTATTATTATTATTATACAAAAATATAATTTAGCCATTTTTTTTTTTAAATAGACGTTGTTGTCTTACCTGGGGTGTTGAATGCACTGTGTCGTTCGAATCTTTAGGCTGTCCATTCTTTGGTAAACTGGAAACAATGTAACCAGACCCGCTCGGTACAGATTGTCTAAGAAGCACCTTCCCTTTCCTTGATTCTGCTACGAACAGACTGTGCCAGTAGGCATCGCTGGAAATCAAGGTGGAATCCGGGCGCACTTGAGAGTTCATAGAATTTCTTTCGCTGTGGTAACTGTTCCTATAGGGAGGTTGTGCACTGTTGTGATCAGCACTCTGGCACTTCAATACGATAAACACTATAATAGTTATCAGGAACAGAAATGTAATTGAAGCCAAACCGATGATCAAATAGAGATTTAAATCAGAAAAGTAATCATACTCTGAAGGTATGTCGGTCATCCCAGATAAAGCTTTTGAATCCGGGTCCATCGTTGATAATTTGATGGTAACTGTGGATGACAGTGGGGGTTCTCCGTTATCCCGTGCGAGAATAACTAGTCTTTGTTTATAAGAATCTCTTTGACCGAATCGCCTCAGTGTTCGGGTTTCTCCAGTGTAGCGGTCTATGCTAAACAAGGTCGGATCGCTTACTTGCAGGAGGTAGTAGGTTATGCGCGAGTTCTGGACAGAATCTGCATCAATGGCAATCACTTTGGTCACCAGGTATCCTTTGTCAGCCGATCTTGGTATCATATCTTCAGCTACCGATCCATGTGAGCGCCAAGGTGAAACAATAACTGGGCTGTTGTCATTCTGATCTAGAACTATTACAGTGACCGTAACATTGCTCTTCAGTGGTGGAGAACCTGAATCCATGGCTTCCACATCAAAATGAAACCCCTTTTCTTTTTCATAATCAAAAGATTGCAGTGCGTAAATGTTGCCGTTGTCTGGGTTAATGGAAACGTATTTAGACACTGATATATTCAAGATCTTGCTCTCGAGTATGGAATACTTGACCTGTTTGTTTTTACCTACATCTGGGTCAAATGCAGTGACCGCACTTAATAGAGCACTCGGAGCATTGTTTTCTATGACTGAAATAGTGAAGGAAGACTTTTCGAATGCTGGTGGGTTGTCGTTTACATCTAAAAGTTCCAGCGTGATCATTGTGTTGTTTGACAGAGGAGGCACACCCCTGTCTGTGACGGTGATGGTGATGTTATACTGGGGAATAATTTCACGATCCAAAGGTTCTGCAACTTCAAGCGCGTAAAAGTTTTCTAAAGACTTTTCCAATGTAAAGGTCAATGTTTCAGAGATTTGACAGTCAACCTTGCCATTTTCACCTGAATCCATATCTGTTACACTGATAAGGGCTATTACTGTACCTACAGTTATGTTTTCTGGGATTGGACTAAAAATAGATTTTATAGCGATTTCAGGACGATTGTCATTCGTATCTGTTACGTGTATTACAACTCTACATTGTCCTGTCATTGGGTTTGAGCCCTTGTCATTAACTTGTACGTGCATTTCAAAAAGATTCACGTTTTCAAAATCAACTGGTCCTTTGACCCGGATTTCACCATTAGTGGGATCCAAGGTGAATGTATCCCGTATTATTTCAGCTGTGTATCGAATGAAAGAATAAACTGTCTCTGCATTGGATCCATAATCTAAGTCTGTGGCATTTAGCATAATGACAAGAGTCCCTATAATGGCATTTTCAGTTATGTTCACTGTGTAAATTGGTTGATCAAACTGGGGAGCATTGTCGTTGGCATCCAAAACACGGACTGTAATATTAACAGAGCCAGACTTTTCAGGGGCTCCACCGTCAATTGCGGTTAAGAGTAAATTGTGAAGTGTTTGCTGCTCTCTGTCCAAAGCTTTTGTCAGTACCAAATCAGCGATCCTGGAGCCGTCTTTCAGTACCTTTACATCGATATCAAAATGTTCATTTTCATTCAGCTGGTATGTACGTACAGTGTTTGTCCCGACATCTGGATCTACAGCACTGTCCAGGGAAAATCGCTCCCCGGTTGTAGCGGATTCTGAAATATCCAGCTCTATAGATTTTGAAGAGAAATGAGGCGCATTGTCATTCACGTCTGTAATTTCTAATTCAACACTGTAGATTTTAAGTGGGTTTTAATAATAACGTCCAGGTTCAGAAAGCAAATATCTCTTGATCCACACAACTGTTCCCTGTCTATTATGTCGGTGATATACAAGTCCCCGGTGCCTTTATTAACCCCCAGGTACTGCTTGCTGGAAATTATATCGATCCGGAGCTCGCGTTCAGCAAGACTGGTAGCATCAAGTCCCAAATCATTAATTACATTTGCAACAATAGATCCTACTTCCATTTCCTCAGGAATCGAATAACGGATCGTAGATTCAGAAACATTGCAAGTAAATGACAGTAGAAAGAACAATGGCACGTACCTTTTCATGTTGTGTATGGCAAAATGATATGACATTGCAGTTCTAAACCGGCTATTCCAAACCAGAGAAGTGGTGTTAACGACCAATCCGTTCGTGTTTATTTGTAATCCCCAGTGATTCACTCAGCCTCACGTTTAAGATTATTGAAATGACTGTTTTATCCTAACTGGGAAAAGCCAAACCTTTTTAAGGTATCTGCGTCTGCACACTCACAAAAATGGCCTGTTCTATAATGATAAAATTGGTTTCTTTGAATCTGACAGTGAGCATTTAGTTTTAGTGGTGAACAGCGACACTGTGAGTCTGAAACGAGCATTTCACTCAAAAGCTA
Source organism: Acipenser oxyrinchus oxyrinchus (assembly GCA_030684275.1). NCBI lineage: Eukaryota > Metazoa > Chordata > Actinopteri > Acipenseriformes > Acipenseridae > Acipenser > Acipenser oxyrinchus. Next base: position 9,832,376 of record CM060268.1, read on the forward strand.
CTCATTTGCAGTAAATGTATCCCAGCATAACAGAAAGTTGTGCATACTTGTTTGTTTGTTTGTTTGTTTTATAAACCGACTTAATAAAATTGTTAAAATAATTATAAAGAGATCATTGCATTTTTTTTTTTTATTTCAACACTTGCCTTGAGTATACAGTTGCAAGCTTGCACTGAAACGTCAGGTTGTATTTTGTTGTTTTCAGTTACAGTGCCCAATATCAATTAGTGTTATAGAGAGATACGTAATGCTATTCCCTTTAAAATCAGCTCACTTGACTAAATTACATGTCCCGAAAGTCACGCTGGGAAGGTCCGTTTTTATCTTTCATCCAAAACCTACTTGTTTCTACCTTCCCATTACACTCGCCTGGAAGAAAACTAGTATGCTATCTTTCTATATAGATTAGTAGGCTATTTATTCTGTTAACTACAATATTTACACTAGAATGCCTTTATAGTGCTCCAAGTGGGAATCGCTACACGTACAAGCTTATAAAGATACGGGGGATTGTATGAGTTACTCACATATATTTAATTACTTTAGATTTCACAAGCCAATATCACATGATAAGATCTAATAAATACATTTTCAAAGTTTGAACATTTCCTAAATTAGAAACATAATGAAGATTGAGTCTTTTTGCGACTGTAGGTTGCCCATAAGAACAAACTTTTCTTATATGAGTTTTTGTATTAATAAACAGGTCATGTGAAAGTTATGTTAGTGCAAGGTTCAGCACCCACTGAAGGACAGCACCAGCGCTGCACGAGCTATCCACGAGTGACATAGTTATCAAAAGAACATGGTTCACAGTAACATGCCGTGCATCTAAACAGTTTGTCCGCAGTGAATAACTCGATGTTACGAGGCCAAGACAACTCATTCGTATAAGTTCAACTGCAACGTATAGTTAGCATTTTAAACAAATGTAGCGATAACCCTATAGAAGAACTGTCACATTTTAATAGAACACACTAGGATGCACATGGTATTTCAAGTAAATCATTATTTAAGAACATAAAGGGACGTACTTGATTAAATCGTGCCGTTGTTGTCTTACCTGGGGTGTTGACTGCACCGTGTCGTTCGAATCTTTAGGTTGTCCATTCTTTGGTAAACTGGAAACAATGTAACCAGACCCGCTCGGTACAGATTGTCTAAGAAGCACCTTCCCTTCCTTGATTCTGCTACGAACAGACTGTGCCAGTAGGCATCGCTGGAAATCAAGGTGGAATCCGGGCGCACTTGAGAGTTCATAGAATTTCTTTCGCTGTGGTAACTGTTCTTATAGGGAGGTTGTGCACTGTTGTGATCAGCACTCTGGCACTTCAACACGATAAACACTATAATAGTTATCAGGAACAGAAATGTAATTGAACCCAAACCGATGATCAAATAGAGATTTAAATCAGAAAAGTAATCATACTCTGAAGGTATGTCGGTCATCCCAGTTAAAGCTTTTGAATTCGGGTCCATCGTTGATAATTTGATGGTAACTGTGGATGACAGTGAGGGTTCTCCGTTATCCCGTGCGAGAATAACTAGTCTTTGTTTATAAGAATCTCTTTGACTGAATCCCCTCAGTGTTCGGGTTTCTCCAGTGTAGCGGTCTATGCTAAACAAGGTCGGGTCGCTTACTTGCAGGAGGTAGTAGGTTATGCGCGAGTTCTGGACAGAATCTGCATCAATGGCAATCACTTTGGTCACCAGGTATCCTTTGTCAGCCGATCTTGGTATCATATCTTCAGCTACCGATCCATGTGAGCGCCAAGGTGAAACAATAACTGGGCTGTTGTCATTCTGATCTAGAACTATTACAGTGACAGTAACATTGCTCTTCAGTGCTGGAGAACCTGAATCCATGGCTTCCACATCAAAATGAAACTCCTTTTCTTTTCATAATCTAAAGACAGCATTGCGTAAATGTTGCCGTTTTCTGGGTTGATATAAAATAATTTAGACACTGACATATTCGTGTTTTGCTTTCCAGGATAGAATATTTGAGCAATCGGTTTTCATTTAAATCTGGGTCATTAGCAGTTATAGAACTTAATAAGCCACCTGGGACATTGTTTTCCAGGACAGATATCGTGTAAGAAGACTCTTTAAATGTTGGTGGGTTGTCGTTCACGTCCAGAAGTTCTAAAGTGATGGTTTTATCATTTGACAGAGGAGGAAACCCTCTATCCGTTGCGGTGGTAGTGATATTATACACTGGGGCAATTTCTCGATCCAGCGGTTCTGCTGTCACCAGCGTGTAATAGTTTTTTAATGACTGCTGGAGTTTAAACGCATGATTTTCAGATATATGACAGTCAACCATCCCATGTTCCCCCGAGTCCAAATCTTCTACGCTGAAAAGAGCTACAACCGTACCTATCGGCACGTTTTCTAGAACTGGGCTCTTCAGAGATGTGATAATGATTTCTGGAGAATTGTCATTAGCATCACTTACTTGTATTACCACTTTACAGTGTCCACTCATTGCATTGTCCTTCACTTGCACAAACAGTTCATAAACATTACATTCTTCAAAATCTATGTTCCCTTTGACCCTGATCTCTCCATAATTTGGATGCAAAGAGAATTTCTGTAGTGCAATTCCTGACATATGTCTACTGAAGGAATATTTTGTTTCTGCGTTGGACCCTTCATCTAAATCGGTAGCATTCAATTTCAGGACAAGATAACCTATTGCGACATTTTCTGTTAAATTCACAGTGTAAATTAGCTGATCAAACTGGGGTGCATTGTCGTTGGCATCCAGAACACGGACAATGATATTTGCAGTGCCAGACAGTGTAGGGACTCCACCATCAACAGCAGTCAAAAGCAAACTGTAAACTGCTTGCTGCTCTCTGTCCAAAGCACGCCTTAGTAACAGATTAGCAAATCTGGAACCGTCCTTTAATGTCTGAACTTCAATATCAAAATGCTGATTTTCACTCAGATGATATGTGCGTACAGAGTTTGTGCCGGCATCTGGGTCTGCAGCCTTGTTCAGGGAAAACCGCTCACCTGGTGTTGCTAATTCTGAAATATCCAGCTCTATAGATTGCGGTGAGAAATGAGGCGCATTGTCATTCACGTCTGTAATTTCTAATTCAACACTGAAAATTTTAAGTGGGTTTTCAATTATAACGTCCAGATTGAGAATACAGTTATCCTTAGATCCACATAGTTCTTCTCTGTCTATTTTTTCCTTAATGTACATATTCCCATTGTCTTTATTTACCTCCAGATACTGTTTACCAGTGCCCGATGCAATACGAATATCGTGTTTAAGTAGACTGTGAGCATTAAGTCCCATATCATTTGCTAAATTTGTAATAACATACCCATCTTCCATTTCCTCTGGAATTGAGTAACGAATTTTACAATAAGATACATTGCAGACCAAAAATAGTAAAAGAAACGGATGACAAACCTTTCCATGTCGTAGACTGAAGCACAAGATCCAAATGCAGTAGCAAATATCGGAATATTTTAAAATATCTCAAGATAAACGCCCTGTTTTCCAGAAGTTGATGCCACTGCACACACATAGACTTTGCATTTTCTCTGCATTGGCAGATTTCAATGGCTGCTTATTGTGAGAACAAATTCCACACCAAATTGTATTGGTGAACAGCGACACTGTGAGTCTGAAACCAAGAACCACATCTCCTGCAACATTTTTTTTAATTGTCTTTTTGATAACATAAAAAATGAACATCATACCTTCATAAATACAAGTTTTATAGAGCCAGTTATATTTTTTAAAACTGCTGGAAATTGACCGATTGGTGTTGCACTGCAGAAACATACTGATTATAATTGTATTAATACAAACACACTAGTTATTGTAAACGGTACACAAAAACTAAACAAACTACCCCAGAATAAATACACATAAACAATATCCCCACCTTTATTCTCCCATACTCAACACTATTGCAAATTATTATATGTATGTCTTAACCATTACAGAAGTACAACTAAACATATAAACCATCGGTATTCTGTAGCCTCTTTGCAAGAAGAATGAATCTATTTCCCTAATTTACTCCAGGTGGGTCACATGGTGTCACCAATGTAGCTGTCAATCTGATAATAACACATTTCAAATCAATATTTTAGTATCCTTTCTGCAAAGATCATACAGAAAAGATTTCAGCACACATTTGTGGAGGGCAGGTGCAGTTATATTAGAATCTAGTCGCTATATATTAAGGTGCACCAAAGAACCGCAGCGATCAAGTTTCTCATTGATCATTAGTCAATAGTCCTGTCGTTGTCCTTTTGATAGAATGGTGCACTGTTCGTGTTGGATAAGACTCCCATATGTACATATTGATCGTTAACAGTGACACCATAGGTACTGATACCAACTACATACAAAGCAGAAGAATACGGCCACGGGCATTGTAAGTGTACGTCTTTATTAACCTTAAGAATGATTAGTTTCATGACCTAAGGTATGGAAACAATGTAACCAGACTCTAATCTCAGTGTATTGCCCTAAAATCACATAGTTACTTGTGTTACATTCTCGGAAGCTAAATATAAAATGAAAAATGTTGCCTAATTTGGATATTTAATATTAACAACTACATGCAAGTTATCATTAGTGCCTGTTATTTGTATCACTACTGTACAGTGCCCAGTGATTGCATTTGGTCATTTGTCATTTGCTTCCACATATAATTCATAAACATTACATTGCTCGAAATCTATATTCCCTTTAATGCTGATTTCTCCAGTACTGGAATCTAAGGTGAAGGTATGCCTCTCCAGACATGAATCGGGTGAAAGAATAAACAGTTTCCGCTTTAGATCCCTCGTCTACATCTGTAGCGTTTAGTTTAATGACAAATATTCCTGTTAAGTCATTTTCAGTTATGTTCACTGTGTAGATTGGCTGATCAAATTGAGGAGCATTGTACTGTGACATGTACTGTGATATTAACAGTGCCAGATTGTACAGGGCCGTATAGCACTCAAAATAAATTGTGAACAGTCTGCCGCTTTCTATCCAAAGGTTTGCTCAATATAAGACTTGAAAACCTGGAGCCGTCTTTTAACGACTTGATTTCTATATCAAACTGTTCATTTCCACTCAGGTGGTATGTGCTTACTGCTTTAATCCCGACATCTGGGTCTACAGCTTTATACATAGAAACCCACTCTCCTGGTAAAACGGATTCTGATATCTTCAGCTTTATATCGTTATTTGGAAAACTGGGCGCATTGTCATTCACGACTGTAATTTCTATTTCAACGCTATATATTTTAAGTCGGTTCTCAATTATGACCTCCAGGTTAGGAAAGCAATAACCATTAGCTCCACATAGTTCTTCCCGGTCTATTTTTTTCAGTAATAAGCACATTTCCATGTTGCTTTCCGGGGTCCAATGCCATTCGGATATCTCGATTAAGTAGACTATCAGCATCAAGTCTAATGTCATAAGCTACATTTGCGACAACAAATCCACGTTCTATTTCCTCTGGAATCGAATAACGGATCTTAGAGTGAGCTCGATTGCAAGCCAGTGAAAGAAATAAGAAATATATCACAAACCTTTTCATGTCGCCTTTGGTAAGAACCTAGATCATTGCAACTAAATGACGAATATATTATTGTGTAATGGTTTCCTTTTCAGTAGCGGCTCCTGCACTGCTCTGTACTGATCAACGTTATTGGTTGCTTTGGATCAGACAGTTAATTCCACATTTAGATTTTATTGGTGAACAGCGACACTGTGAGTCTGAAGTAAATAAGCACACATCTTGCTAATAACTATAGCATATATGTCTGGATAAAAGCTGTACTATTGACATTTCTGTGGCATATGTGTTAAACTCTGACAAACTCATATGTAATTTATTGTTCTTTGATTGAATATAGAACGCTTAAAAACACTCACGAATACACTGCTTCAGGAAAGGCATACATGGAAAATGAAAACAAACCACATTTCAGTAGTTCAGAGCAGGGAAAGGGAGGTGGGCTTTCTGCTGTAGCAAAATATGACGTCATGCCTATCTAGAGAGTACCCAGAAGAAAAACGATGAACCTTCTCCAGAAATATTCACATGAGGGGTGCTATCCTAGAGCCACAAAATGGTGCATAATTATGCCATAGAGCAGAGTACCCTAGCCACTTGGTCAAGCTGTTCCAAAGTAACATTAACCTGTTGTAATCGTTTATACTCACATACCCAACATTTCTGAACACTATTACCCCTTGTAAAGCATTTCTATCTCAAACTGGTAAGGGTTGCTGTGATAGGAAAGAATGTGTTTTGCAAGCCTTTAAATGCCTAGCTTTGTAAAACTCCCAATTATTAACCTGGTCGGACATTTTTGCAGATATTAACATACTGAAAAATGAGTGAAAAAAGGAGTTTCCATCATATGGTACGAATGACATACATTTAAAACCAAATTCTAGTCAGTACCATAGCCTAATTCTTAATGAACATCACGTCTAGCAATTTCTATTTTTTTTTAATCTGGTATGTTTTATGCCTCTTTTTTGTTATATGGTTTTATGGATTTCTTCGTAACTGATTTGCTAGCATTGCCATCATTAATACAGTATTTGTAGGTATGTGTTCTATCACCGGTCGGTGGAACGCAGCTTCACTGTCATTGTTTTCACCACTTCTTTAGACATTACAACGATACAAAATAAAGCTTATCATGTCTGTACCTTAACAAATAGTTAGTAATGTCAATTCACCCGAGAAAAAAATCTAAACAAACAACACTTTACAACAAACAGAACATATCAATTAATGAAACAGCAATGTTTCAAACACGACAGACAATAAAAGACAAACCAATGAACTCATGCACCCCCCAACCCTCAATCACATTGTTCGAGCACAGAAAGGAGTACACCGCTTTTCATCTATTTGTGATGCTCTGAATGTTATGAATGTTAAGATGGCAAGCAGCGACCCCATGCGTCTAGACTACACATATAACACCGCGCGAAATAAGAAGTTAATAAAACCATTTCAAGAAACTACTGTGAACTTTGACTACAGTAATTAGTGTATTAAATTGAGTGTATCAGTGTGTCATCGAAGCTTCTAGTTTAACCCAAGCTGTATGAAATGTCAGACCCAACAATATCTTCTGAGATGCTATAGAAAACATTGTCAATTTATAACTGAATATGTCATACATTAGCTTTATTTAAAACCATTCTGGGTTTCTTACCCTGGTGGTAAGTTGTTGACATCCTTGTGCCCTTGATGCTGCCTATAAGGTTGGACGACATTACCAGTCTTCGGGTTATTGTTACAATTGTCCGTACTTTGTCTTGGAAACATAAATCCACCTTGTGCCATGTCTGGAGATAAATACACCTCATAAAAGTACGTTTGGGAAAGAGTGCCAGTTAAACGGGTTTTACTGCACCGCAAAACCGCATTCGGTGGCATAGGTATTGGCAAACCATTGATAATCCTTGGATATACGGAGCTGGAATCCTGCCACCTTCGATTTTCACTGATTATTAAAACTAGTACACTTATGAGAAACAGCAATGAAACCAGCCCCAAAGAAACGATCAAATAGAAGGTCATATCTGAACTGGCCTCTGTGTCATTCGCCTCTTCGTTCATAGATTGTAGTGTTTCTGAGGTATCATCTAGAATCGCTACTGTAATCGTTGCAGTTGCTGAAAGTTGTGGTAGTCCGTGGTCGCTCACAAAGATAACCAGTTTCTGTCTTGTTGCATCATTTCTACCCACAAGTCGAGCTGTCCTAATATCCCCTGTTTGGGCCATCACTGTAAAAAGTCCTCGATTCGTAGATTTAAGTAAATGGTAGGTAAGCCAAGAGTTCTGACCAACGTCCAAGTCCACAGCCACCACCTTAGAGACAAAGTAGCCAATGTTTGCTGACCGAGGGAGAAACTCAACCACCGCTGGGCCATTACTGGAAACAGGGTATAGAATGGTGGGAATGTTATCGTTTTGATCAAGTATGTATACTTTAACCTTGATGTTTGTGCTGAGTGAGGGCATTCCCGAATCTCGAGCTTGAACTGTTATTTCAAATTCTCTGAGTCGCTCGTAGTCAAAAGAAATCAATGCGTAAATAGTTCCGCTTTCTGCGTTAATGGCGATACAGGAGCTGGACGGTATCCCCTGAATTACGCTGTCGGGAATGGAATATGACACCAATGCGTTTTGATTAAGGTCTCTATCCAAAGCTAAAACAGTCAGTATAGATGTGCTGGGAAGGTTGTTTTCACTCAAATATCCAGTATATGAATGTTTCACAAAAGCTGGAGAGTTGTCATTTATGTCTAAAATTTCCACTAGAATTGTATCAGAGGATGAAAGCTGGGGAGAACCATAATCAACAGCTGTAACAGTGACATTATATTCAGCTATCTTTTCACGGTCCAGTGCACTGTCTATAACCAATGAATACTGGTTAGTCTGAGTCGAAATTAGCTTGAATGGAATATGTATAGGTACATAACACCGAACCTGTCCATTGGCCCCTGAATCGCGATCGACAACACTAACAAGAGCTACTTGGGTCCCAAGGATGGCATCTTCATGGACTTTGCTCGGACCAGAGATTAAAGTGATTTCAGGGGCATTGTCATTTTCGTCCATTACTTGAACCAAAACAGTGCATTCCCGGGAGATGGGTTAACACCTTTATCTTTGGCTTCCAGGTATATTTCATGAATTCTAGAATCCTCAAAATCTATCACTCCTTTAACAGTGATATCACCTGATGTAAAGTTCAAGCTAAACATATCCCGAACTTCACCAGTGGTGTGACGACTGAAGGAATATGTAATATCTCCATTCAGACCTGCGTCTCGGTCAGTGGCTGTTAATGTGGTTACCAAAGTTCCTATAGGTGCATTTTCCACTATACTGACTCTATAAACTAACTGATCAAACATTGGCATATTGTCATTAATATCCAGGACATTTATGAGAATGTGTGCTGTGCCAGTCCTCTGTGGCTCTCCGCCATCAGTGGCGGTGAGTATTAACTCATGCGATGGCTGCTGCTCTCTGTCTAGAGGATTCTTCAGTACCAGATCAGCGATTTTGCTTCCATCACTGCGAGTCCGTACATTTAAGTAAAAGTAATCGTTGGGACTGAGATGGTAATTTTGCAACGAGTTCACGCCCATGTCTGGATCTTGTGCGCTCTCAATTGGAAAGCGAGTACCTGGAGAGGCAGATTCGAATATGTCTATTTGAAAGGTTGCATTGGGGAAATTGGGAGGGTTGTCGTTTACATCTAGTATTTCCACTTCAACGGGATACACCATTACGGGGTCATCAATTGATATTATGAGTGGCAGAATACATAGTGGACTTTGCACGCATATTTCTTCCCGGTCTATTTGTTTATTTGAAAACAAAACACCGTTCTCAATTTCGAAATCGTGTTTGTTGGTGCTGTGCGTAATCTGAACCCTGCGCGCTTGGAAATCTTTGAGAACTAGCCCGAGATCCACTGTAACATTTCCTACAAATGAATGAGGAGGCGATTCTTCAGCAATAGAATAACGGATTGCTGCTTCAGAGAGATTATTGCAAACAAGCACATATAACACAGTTCTGATAATAGGATGTCCTTCCTCTGTTCTTGGCATTTTTAGTTAGCAAACAATGCTTAACGTTCTCTATAACCTTCAGCGATTTTTACTAACAAATACCAAGATGAGGTTACCTTTTATTGTACTCAACTCCAGAGGATGAATTGTGTAATAGTCAGCAGAGCTTTCATTCCCTTGTGAATATTGGGTTTGTTCTGGATATTTGGTCACAATGGCTTCTTAATGCTTTTTTCTGCAGTGGCTGAATAGAACCGCCTTCTCTCTGGTATAGTCAGCTTATGTACAAGGGAGTGGACCTAGATATAAATTAACAGAAGGCAAACACTGACACCAACAGTTTAAAAAGGAATTGCATGAGTGATAGAGAAACTCAATTAAAAACTCAAAATTACACTCATAAAGAAGTTTGAATGAATGTAGTTAAAAGAGTGTCCTTAGGAATATAAGTGATACTCTTAATTACCAACCTAGTATTGCTGTTCTTCACAAACTCTTCCCTTTACGACCTGGAAAAGTATGCTACATTGTTGTTTTAACACGGGTATCCATATTCTTCATAGACGTTTTACCTAACTCTGTTCAACTAAATATTTAAGAAAGTAACATAAATCATATGCAAACTATTTTAAACACATTTTACTGCATTGTCTGAGTACAAATAAACATTACAATGTAAAGTATACCAACACTAAAATGAGTTCAACTGTGCTTTTGTTTTGTTTTTGGCATAAACATTTAGAATACAGTGAACACATTAAAATATTTTAATTATTATTATTATTATTATTATTATTATTATTATTATTATTATTATTATTATTATTATTATTATTATTATTATTATTATTATAAATGTATGTGAGGATTTAAAGTGGATTTAAACTTATAGTTGAATCAGCAGTTGCTCTAACTTTAGAGGAAGTTTGCAAATACTGAAAATCAAATGTCTTTATAAAATGGACAATCCCATGTTGTAATATGGGCCTCTGTTCAGTAAGTAAGAAGGAAGACAAACTTGCAACATGTTTGCTGCTTCCGCTTTGCTCTGTATATTGGCATTTGGAGCACCAAAGCAAGAAATGAGATGCTGGCCCTCAGACTGAATCCAAATATCTTCCCATCAGATTTTCTGAAAAAGAAAGTGGTCCAACAACGCATTTTATACAACTTCCTAATCTTGCTCTGCTTTTATTCTCAAGGTTAAAACAGTGTCTAAATGTGCCCCTCTTCCTTCTCAAGCTAGTCATGCTTGGAAGGAACAATCTACAGCCCTCCAGCAGCTCTGGTGCTTAACTCAGTGATGTGTAAACATATTAATTGGTGTTTTTATGTGAGTTTGCTTTTGCTTGCTTTAGTTGTGTTAGCGTAGTGTCTGCTCGTTGATTCTCTTATCTGACACACTGGGAATATTTGCATGAATTGCATCTTAATAGAAGTAAAGGGTTATTTCTGCTCAGCTTATTTCCAGGGCAAAGTTTGCTATAATTATGTATTCCAAACATGAAGCAAATACTGCACTGGGGCAAAAGCTTAATAAATAAATTGTTCTTTTTTTGGGCTGCACTACTGTATATTTTTTGTGTTATATGAAGAATATTGAACAACCGAGAGTTCTATTTAATATGCCCTTAAGAAACTTGTCACCCAACTGGACCATAATTAGGGGGTTCAAATGTGGTGCGTCATACTTGAGAACCCACTAAGGTTCAGATATGAAGCATGATCCTAATGTTTCTATCTGGAACTCAATTAGAACTGCTGATTATCAGTTAGATTATGGGTCAAATATAACCACATAATAACATGTCAATGATTGGTAGCTACCAACCACCTGTAATTAACAAAGTATTACAATGTAATGCTAATAAATAAATAATAATAATAATAATAATAATAATAATAATAATAATAATAATAATAATAATAATAATAATAATAATAATAATAATAATACAACTATTCAGCCCTGCAATATAAAGTCCTACCAATGTTTATTTATAGAACATAAAAAGCAGGGACACCCATAGTAACTATAGGATACTTTTCAGTGTGCCATAATCTCATAATAATGACCCCTGCCCACCAACCCAAGACTTACGGGACCGCAGTCGTACCCTTATAGACACCATAGCACATCTGTTATTAAGAATATCATAAATCTTAAAATGGAAAAGCATAACAAGAAATCAAAATCAGTTAGCATCACCTCTTACTGTATGTCATGAACTGGGTGGCTTCTGTTATATGAACATTTTAGAGTTGCTTACATAAAAGTTTATGATGTAATTGACCATGACTATTGTAGCTGGTTAAAAAGTAAGTAGCTTCAAATGTCATTTGAATAGATTTGTATTATATTTACATTGGTCAGGCAAGCTTGGGGCCATGTAAAGACAGATTTGCCTAAACATTTTGCTATTGGACCCAGAACACAGTGCAATTGATGGTGAATTCCAACACTTTTACACAGCATGCATCCTGTATACCAACATGTACAGTACACAGCAAAGATACAATTGTTTTGTGTGGACTCTGCCCTGTAACGGTAACAATAAATCCTCCAAGTAATATTACACCTGAACAAACTGTAGAGATGTATTTGTATACATTGAAATGTGCATTCAAGAAACACAGTTTTATAAATACAGGTTTAAGGTGAATAATTGTGGAATGGATCATGTATGGATACTTACTTCTCCTTCTTGATCAGATCGCTTAGGGATCAATTTCAGATTTGATTTGCCCTTCCTATTGCCTAAAAGGAGTCTGAGGTTCCTCTCCACCAGTTACAATCAACTCTGATTCTTGGATTCCCTGGTATGATTTGGTATGATCAGGTATATTTTGTACAATCCAATACTTAATTACACTGGACCAAGATGGACATTAAAGTGCTTCATTTAAATGATTTAAGACACAGACAGAACAAATCCAAGGACTGGAATACTTGCTTTTAAATAAGTCTCAAGTCCTGATCAACTGATACCAGACCAGGAGCACACTTCTAATCTTGAAATAGCTTCTGTATTCATGCTTTGTGACCAGGGTTCACAGTGCCTCAAGGTGTATGCATTTGGTAAATTAGTTAATATTTCTATACTGCATGTTTTTAATACAATAATATCAATCTAACAAAATGTGTTTTGCTTCGCCATAACCTGGAGAACCCCTTCATAAGAAGGAACAATAGTACCCTAGGGATCATAGCGTTACATGCAGGGTGAGGAAACTTGTGTACAGCCAGTGGAAAATTGGAGCCTTTCAACAAACAGAAAACAAATGGGCAAAACGAGGCCTTATGAGAAAGTATAATGAACAGACCGTTTAACCTCAGAGCATTAAAATTAAGAGACACCAAGACACAGTAGGTCTACAGTGAAAGTACACTTCCTTTCCCCTTATGGTGAGGGTATGAATTCTGTGTGCTTATCAATCACCGTAAGAAAAGTATGAGCAGCAAACATGTATATATCAAATCTAGGAATGTGTGTTTGATTTGCATAACGCTTCTCAAGTACAATACAAAAACAAAACATTTTATTTGAAAATTCATTTACAAGGACGCACACTTCATGCCAAATATTTCACTTCTATTTGTGCATTACTGGTCCTAAAGGCTGCTTTGTGCATATGACAATGGCTTAACATTACTGGACTCCTCCACCATAACAGTGTTCAAAATAAGTATCTGTTCATGTCCTAGAATACAGGTAGAGTAGCTTCAAAGTTATACGTACCAGGCAAAGACCACACAGGATTATACTATAGCGCAATTTAAAGGTAATATGTAGAATTTTACAACAAATGGCTGGCAACTTGATATAGTGCCCATATCAGCACCTTAATGTTCAGAAACACATCAGTCATTTAGCTAATTAACTTACAATGACAGCTCACTCCCCAATTACCATTAGTCCATGATACAAATTAACAATAACGCATTTAGCAAAGAAAAGTATTGACCATAAATACTGACATCCACTCATATTAATAAAAATGTTGTATGGCTTCCTTTCTCAAAACATGTACAAGCCTTTGCATAAATCAGATTTGCCTGCTCAGTACTTGAGGACTGTCATCTTTTCACCAAACTCCACTTGATCCAACAATGGTTACAACTGGAGTCTGAACTGTGGATCAGATACATTGATGCTTCCACCCCAGTTGTAAAACATTTAATCAGAATTAACATTTATGAGGATGAGGATGTCAATACAATAGTACCACTGTATATTATTATTATTATTATTATTATTATTATTATTATTATTATTATTAGATTGACACCATAAATTAGGTCAGTTTTAGTGCATTTTCCATAGTACCATATTTGCACATCTTCTCAGTCTTTGCCTTTGCATCAATGTGTGCAAAACAGTAGAGAAACTCAAATGCAGCTATTTTAAAGTACTGTTTCCAGACGTGCTGCTTCTCGAGTAAAAATGACATCACATGATTATATTACACCATAGTGCTTTGATTGTAAACTGCGTTATCGACGAGCAACTCTGTGCAGCGGCTACCGCGCAACTGCTGTTTTGTTACATTTGCGCATTAAAAAACAGTCTTTCAGAATAAGCTACATCATTTGTTAAAAAGGTCATTGTTTATGATCCCATCTTCTTTGGGGTCATAATTTGATGTGAACTTCTTTTTCTTCCCAAAGGTGGAGAAGGAATTCTTAATGTCTAGGTCGCTGAGCTGCATTGGCTTGTTGGTGGGCTGTAATGTCGGTGTGCCAGGGATGTAGACGTTGTGCTGATAATCAGGGGCTGGGTGAAGCTGATATTGGGGCCCATACCTAGGAGTCCAAGCCAGATCAGTCAGCCCGATGGCTGGGGAGGGCATCATATAATCTGTTGGAAAGCAAAGTGTTTTCTTTTTAAATAATAAAAATAATAATGATTGTAATGCGTTATTTAATGTAGTGTATTTATTTACTGTAAGAGTTTTTCACCAAGCAAACTCAAAGTACAAAATAAAACAGAACAGCTACTCAGTGCAGATACCAACTAACAGTGTTTACTGGCACTTCAATATATCCAACTATTAAAAACACTCCATTATCACTGTAGTGTATTATGTAGGCCAAAACTGAAGAGTGCTGGTGGAAGCTGGTATTAATTAAATGGCATGCTGGTTGTAGGCCGTTTAAAGCCTGTTGTGCAGGCCTATCTATGTAGCGTATGTGTGTGCTTGATTATGGAGGGAAGATAGAAAATAGAATAGATACACTCACGTAAATATTTACAGAATGGAGGTTTTTGCTTTGGATATAAAGTGTATCCAGAGAATGACGAAAGGCTGAAGGACTGACGTATCTCACGTACCCGCATGTGGGTTCCCCAAGTCCAGTACTGACCACCAGCCACAAAATGTTCGGATTCTCTCTGAATCGCTTTCCGGATAAGGGTTCCGTCCATATTCATCGAGCTGTAGCTGTGAAATCAATACATTCACCACACGTAGGCTACCATAAAGTAATACAAGGTACGATCAACACTGAACCAATTAATGCAGCAAATGAATGAATTAAAGCGTACCTTTTAATGCGGAGTTCTGGGTCTTTGATAACGGCCAGTCGTTGTTAGGTTGCTTTATCTGCAAAATAATAATAATAATAATAATAATAATAATAATAATAATAATAATAATAATAACAGCATTTTTAAAAAGGTATTCCAATGCTATTCTTCATTCATTTATTTCTTAGCAGTTTAGCTAACAAAGGTAGGTAGGTAGGTAGGAACATAGATAGATAGTTAGATAGATAGTTAGATAGATAGATAGATAGATAGATAGATAGATATTCCTGTATATAAAGCCGTATCTTTTTGTGATGGCTATATCGTGTATTGTTTCTTATTCCACCTGATCGGTTTCACCCTATAGCACTAAACACTAAACGGAATATTAATTGCACATTATTGGAAACATGCATTAAAAAAAATGCCTCTGTGTGCGCATCAAATACGTCCCCAGGCAAAAATTACAGATTGAGCACACATCAAATCATAGTCGTATATAACTCGACTGCCCTCTAGTGTTCAGAATTGTTGTTGCGCTGCTCGATTACTTTCAGCGGTGCTTTGGCCCCTCGGGTATACCCTCGATGCAATGTATTTTTTCTTTGAACAGAGGTTACACATCAGGGGGCGTGAAGACACGTATAGCCCCAGATGCTGCTTCTTTTCTTCATTTTCCACCTAGCCACATAATGAAGATTCCATGCTCTATTAATTCACTTACAGCAGCTAACAAGGGAGATGTGGTGTAAGCTTATTACAAAATCAGCATGCAAAATACCTTGCACAATCCATGTAAAACCAATTAAAATCACCAGGATGAAACAAGAAGCGTAAAATCTTCAAACGAATCCTCACAGACCAGGGAATTAATAAAATTGTGTTAAAAAAATACTTTTTTTTTTCAGCAGGGTCGTTTGATAATGAGTTAATGTACCAGGGGCTGTATTTTAATGACGGATTGCTTTGGGGAAGATGAACAGAACTAAAAAATAATTTTCTTGTGGCTGCTAACATTATTATTATTATTATTATTATTATTATTATTATTATTATTATTATTATTATTATTATTTTGTGTGGGTTATCTCCTAATGCATATGCTGTGTCAAATGAAAGAGAAAAAAAATAATTGCCTTTCCGTTTGAATGAGATCACCCTTGTCCCTTTGTGCTTTACTTGCTATGAATGTCAGGCAAATTGTTAGTTGAAAAGGAATTTAATAGGGTCGCATATTTTAAGATATCTGGTAAAATAAAGATAATGAAAAAAAACATACGGTTTTCTAATTATATTGTGGAATAAAAATTGTATCTGTTGAACCGTAAATGCTTCTAGCAGTTTAAATGCAATTGTTTCTGTTATATATATATATATATATATATATATATATATATATATATATATATATATATATATATATATATATAGAGAGAGAGAGAGAGAGAGAGAGAGAGAGAGAGTCACTAACCGCAAACTGCTGTGCATTTACGTTATCCTCGAATTACTCTAATTACTGTACAGTTATCTGCAAAATATTGTTTTAATTAAGCTTTTAAAACATACCCTATCTTTACCGCCCAAGGCCGGTCTATTAATTAACATCAACTGTATGTATGGTATTATTGAAATAGAAGCAACTCATTGAATTAGACAACCTCTGATTTCTGAAACAGAACAGGAAAGAGTTAAAAAAATATATATATATATATATATATATATATATATATATATATATATATATATATATATATATATATATATATATATATATATATATATATATCCACAATGTATTTGCAGACTGCTGTTGCCATCTAGCGGAATTGAATGGTACAGATTTTTATAAATTGCTCCTTTTTTCATTTAATTGTGTTGTATATATGTTGCGTGTTATTTAGAAATGTAAACTTAAAATATGTGGGGAAAACTACAAAAATAGAATCTGCTATAAAATGATTAGTGTAATGTTTGAACTAATAAAGATGAACGCACCCGTGCGTACGTTAGAATTGTAATACTAAGCAACACAATGTGTGTGTGAGTGACGTGCTGGCACTCCGTGATATCCATACTAATAATTGCACATGACTGCGATACATAATCCTGTTATTTAGCAACACAATGTAGTGTAAGACTTCTCCTTTTTATTATTTTGCATACACTCTCAGAAAAAAAAAAAAAACTAAGATTCCTAGGCGTTCTATATGGAACCGCGAGACTCTGCTGGTCTTTCGGTTCTATAACCATTCTTATATACAGAACAGTCGGGGTTCTATATATAATTGGTTCAATATGAAGCCAAGGGGTTCTAAATAGAATACTTCGGGGTTCCATAATTTGATGTTACATATGGAACACCTTAGGGTTCCAAATATGGAGCAGCCTATCACATTTGGAACAACCATTCTAAATCCGATCAGTCAGTTCTTTAGCACCCATTACATAGAGCCCTTTATTAGTGAGTATATATTCCCTGACTACAATAAGGGCTACAAAGGAATCGCGATAGTAGCCTTGTGGTTCTTTATAGAACTCCCAATCTCTTTTCTAAGAGTACAGACAGCATGTATCTTGAACTCCAGAGTTAATAATTCACTAAAAATGTTTTTTTTTTTTTTTTTTTTTAAATACATCTAAAACTAGTTCAAATCAATAATAGGATAAAAATGGGACAAGATAGCAGCTGTCTAGACGAAATTTATAATTTATCAGAAACTTTGCTGTGGTCCCTGCGATAAACTGAAAGTAAAACTTCTTGAAATAAGTGTAAGAATCTACAATACAATCTGATATCGATATATTCCAATATTGCACATCTGCTTTTGGAGGGTATAGTTTAAATGTATGGTGTGTAGTACATAGATAGATAGATAGATAGATAGATAGATAGATAGATAGATAGATAGATAGATAGATAGATAGATAGATAGATAGATAGTTTTGTCCATATCTGTCTGTCTCTATTTGTCTATCCCTGCCATAAATACATATATATATATATATATATATATATATATATATATATATATATATATATATATATATATATATATATATATATATATATATATATATATATATATATATATATATATATATCACACACATACATTTTCATGTTTACCTCGTTGGGTGTACCACGCTTATTTACAGTGTGGCTGTGGTTCTGTCCGCCCCAGCCTGTCGCCAAGTTATCGGTACCTTTAGCATTGTTCCTGGGTGTCGCTGAGCTGCAAGGTTTCACAAGCATAAAGTCACTTTTGGCCGATTCCGGGGTCAAACACACTTTGTAACAATACGCTTGAGAAAGGGGTCCGTTTCCATTGATTTCCACGCAGCTGGTGGGCACTTTGGATCCGGACGATATCTGAAGGTTAATGTTGGATTTTTGAAACACCTCAGTAGACGCCTCAGATCTGAAACCACAGCAAGTCGAGAAGGAGAAGCTGTATCCCCTCGTGGAATGTCTGTCCTTGTAGCATTTTATGGCTGCTAGGACAATTATAGCCACCAGAAATATGAATGAAATGGAGCTTAAAGAAATGATTAAGTATACAGGTATGTTAGAGGGGGAGTCCTGGCTCAGAGCAGGGTCGCTGAAATCAGAAAGGGTTTCTGGCACACTGTCAACCACTGATAAGTTGATGGAAACAGTGGCTGAAAGGGGCGGTTGACCGTTGTCCTTGATTAAAATTACTAGCCTTTGCCTTGTGGCATCTTTGTCCGTAAATCTGCGTATTGTCCTGATTTCTCCTGTGTACAGAGCTACGCTGAACAGCCCCGGATCTGTAGCCTGCAGAACCTGATATGAAAGACGTGAGTTCTGCCCAGCGTCTGCATCTAACGCAGTTATTTTTGCCACAAGGTAGCCAGCGTCAACGGACCTGGGCACCATCTCCGTGGATACCGTGCCGTTTTTGGTAAAGGGGAAACAATAACCGGGGCGTTGTCGTTTTGGTCCAGAACAAAAACGTTGACAGTAACGTTGCTGTTAAGAGGTGGGAAGCCTGCGTCTTGGGCTTGAACTCGAATTTGAAAGTTTCTAAGTTGCTCGTAGTCAAAGGAGCGCAGCGCGTAGATATTGCCGTTGTCTGAGTTGATTGAAACATAAGTAGACACTGGCATGCCCTGAATCTGGCCCCCAGAACAGAGTACGACAGATAAGCATTCTGATTCGAATCAGGATCAAAGGCAGTCACCGAGCAAATCGAAGCCCCGGGGGCATTATTCTCAGTCACATACACTGTGTATGATGGTTGCACGAATCGTGGAGCGTTATCGTTTATATCTGAGACTTGGACTAAGATTGTTTTCTTAGTGGACAGAGGAGGTGAACCCAGATCTCTTGCTGTGACAGTAATATTGTATTCTGAGACAGTTTCCCGATCTAAAAATGCACTGGTAACTAAAGTGTAATAGTTTTTGAAAGACGAGTGTAATTGAAAAGGGACATTATTCGGAATAGCACAGTCTACGTTGCCGTTGTTCCCTGAATCCCGATCCATGACACTGATGACAGCTATTACGGTCCCGGGAGGTGAGTCCTCTTGAACAGGTGTGGACACCGAAGTTAAAATAATTTCTGGTGCATTGTCGTTTATATCAAAAATATCAACCAGTATTTTGCAATGCACAGCCACGGCAGATGGACCCTTATCTTTGGCTTGCACATACATTTCATAGATGCTGGATTTTTCAAAATCCACGATACCTTTGACTCTTATCTCCCCGGTGTGTGAATCTACACTGAAGAGTTCCCGCACCTTCAAGGGGACGTGGCCACTGAAAGAAAAATACATCTCCGCGTTAGTACCCTCGTCCACATCTGTGGCATTAAGTTTGATAACTAGTGAACCCCTTGGGGCATTTTCCACCAAACCCACCCGATAGGAAGATTGGTCAAAAACAGGTGCGTTATCGTTAGCATCTAAGACACTAATAATGAGTTGTGCTGTGCCAGATCGTTCTGGCTTCCCTCCATCTACAGCTGTCAGTACCACTTGATGGTTTTTTTGTTGCTCTCTGTCCAGGGGCGTCTCAAGCACCAGCTCTGCAAATTTACTGCCGTCACTCCGTGACTGAATATCCAGGGAGAAATGCTCGTTGGAGCTGAGTAGGTACGTGCGGAGAGAGTTAGTAGCCACGTCAGGGTCTTGTGCGCTCTCCAGCGGGAACCGGGAGCCCGGAGCCGCTGACTCTGTGATCTCCAGAACGAACTCGTTCCAGGAAAACTGGGCGCATTGTCGTTCATATCCAAAATCTCTACTTCCACTCTAAACAGTTCCAGTGGGTTTTCGATTACAACTTGCAAGTGCAAAAACAAGTCGGACTTAGTTCGCACAGTTCTTCCCGGTCAATTTTCTCATTCACAAATAAAATTCCATTTTCTAAATTCACTTCTAAGTACTGTTTCCTAGCACCAGAAACAATTCTGAATCGGCGAGCGGAAAGTTTGGCAACATCTAAGCCCAAGTTTTCAGCTATATTGCCAACAAAAGCTCCGTGCTCTAATTCCTCTGGTATTGAGTAACGTATCTGACCAGAAACTAAACCCAAGACACAAGTTAACAAAACAAGACACACCACTTGCCTTCCCAAAGTCCATTTTATTTTCAAAATTGTCAGATCCATTGCAGCTATTTAAAATCCACAGGCTTAGGGCGTCTTATTGCTCCGTTTTTAAAATGAGCATGACAGAAATTATGGTTTAAAAACTTTTTTTCTCGAAAATAGAAGTGGTTCCTTGCGTAAAGGCGCGTGAGGAAATTGCAATTCCCAAATAATAAAACATAAACAAAACTTTACAGTTCCAGTATGCCGAACGGTCTCTTTCTAGTTCCCCAGTCTTCTTGTTCCACCAGTCGTGTGTGAGTGTGTGTGATACTTTGTCTTTGATTTTTCACTGTATTAGGCATTTTGGAAGCGCTGGTGGGGGAGGAACAGAGTTGTTATTCAGTACCGTATTGGAGGACAGAGACATCAGAGCTTCTGCAGTAATTTCAGTACGGGCATTTTAACCCCTTCTGCACAGCAGCACATGTTAAGATCTGCAATGACACTTAATATTCATCTTTACTGTTTAAACCAATGACGTGTATAACCATCTGTGATGATCACAAACGTTTCTCTTATGTTATTGTTAAAAATAAAATGATCACATTCAAGCAGTTCTAGTTCTGTATGACAGGATTGTGTTAATTGACTTACTCACAGTTGACAATCTGGATTAATCATTTGGAGTATTTTGTTTGGCTTTTTTTTCTAAAGTGAGGCATTTCACACCGTTGTTTTTTTTTTTTATTTTCAAAGCGTCAGTCACTTGATATACATTATGTTATCTTTCTTTTACGCTTCATCGGCGATTTAGGAATTTTTAAATCCACTTTTGCAACAAGCATTGACACGTTATTTTTGGCGGAAGCGAGGGACAGTGTAAGGGGTTCTTTTTATTCACGTGTTGCAGCCTGCTGTCTATAGTGTAATCCCCTCATACCATATAACAGTTGAAACAGAATCACTGTCAGTCAGCAAGCGGTACGGTGTCCTGGCACCTGACTGCACATTTCTATTTGAATTAACAGAACTATGTGTACTATACCGCTCACAATATACCGATTGTCTCCATTGGAAACGTCTGTGATCAGCACAGAAAATTGAAGAAAGTAAAAAAAAAAAAAACCAAAAAAACCCTGGTTTAAATAACCATAAAACACAATCTGCTCATAGACTTAACCTCCAGCAGATGGTTAAGCTTTTACAGAAATGATTACATTTTGTAAAACACGGTTTTCATTGGGTTTCCGTTCTTTTTAATTAGTAGAGAGGGAGATTACAGTGCAGCTATCCAGGATCAGCCATACCCGAAACGATAAATACAAATGTTTTAGTTTTATTCATTTATTTATTTATTTTAATAAATAATCCTCGCTCTCTATGCTAGATGTAACAGGGCTTCTCCAATGCTCGCTACACTTAGTTGAATTACAGAGTCGGCTCTTCTTTCCAGTCTATTGTCAAAGAAATGTAGCCGAGCTAAATAGACAAGATTGCCGGTATATCACAATGTGTTAGCATAGGGCAAATGTCAACGCACGACATCTTATAGAATCGATATTTTGTATTCTATCAACCTGATTTTATCACAGTTATCTTAAACTTAAACAGTATCTCGAACTGTTATTCGTTGTTGTTTTTCACTCAACCTCGATTGTCAAAGCTGTAGCTTAGTCCTTAGTTTTCCTATACCTATGGAGCATGGGAAATAATACGAATTTGCTTCCGTAATTTAAATTGTGAAAAATCCCCATCGTTAGTGTGGGTACGAATCAAATATTATCCTTGAGCGCCATCCAGTGGATTTTTGTTAAACTGGTATAATTTTTCAAGAATTTAAATAAATGATTTTTGCAATTTATGAGCTTTAGGCAATATTATTTAACAGAAAAGACAACATAAGACATACAACTTTTGTACATCTTTTTGAAACTGGAGGTATACATCTGTTATCCATCATAAGCAATTGTAAACGGTATAACTATAAACCCATTGGGCTTTCTGAGATTCTGCAGGAGAAAATAAAAATAGAAACAAAGTTTAGTGATTCTATTTAAAACATAAAATTAACGTCCAGATTTACTCCAAATGTTTAATTCAGGCTTTTTAAACGACTTCTTTGGAAATTACTGTTTTTTTTTGTTTTTTTTTTAAGTGGTGTTACCAAGGCTACAGATGAAGCTCTAGGAATGCATTGTTGCACACCTAGAAACTGGATCATATGAAATTGCCTTTTTCATATACGGTATTTAACAACTTGTTTAATTCCCTTTACCTTTAAAAATGATAATTGGGTGACCCCTACTGTTCTTTATATGAACAGCAGTTAAAATAATCACTCACAGTCTTTGGAAGTGGAGTCATTCTATTGAAAGGTCCAAAAATAAAAAGCTATTTCATCGTTTATGTTTGTTTTTTTTCCCTCAATTAGCACCGTAACGATTGTATTTGCCTCTTAGGGACAAAATATAAATAAATTAGGAAAATTCGGCCAAAATAAAAATCTTTGTAGCCAATATAAAAACGCCGGGCAGCGCCCGTGGTTTGAACCTCCAAGATATACTCCGGGAGATGAGAATTGAAACAATCAATCGAAGTAACCGCTGAGCTAAGCCGGCGCAGAGACACTAGCGAGTAAATGACTTTATAACAGCGTCAGCTATACAGATTGCAAGAGGAGAAAGCGGTACTAGATGTAAAAAAAAAAAACATAATTCGTGTTTACTTGTAAGACGTCACATGGGTTGCAACAGTGTCCGTAACATTTTAATGTTTTACTTAATGAGAAAAAGAGAGAGATGGTCACAGGAAGTCGTGTATTCACGAGTGTAAGCACTCAGTAGGAGTTGTAGAGACACGTCAGAGGTTTCACTCAAAGGAATTTCAACCAGGAGGTCTGGTCGTGTCAACCCGTTTATTTTATTTATTTATTTATTTATTTACTATACCAGTAGTGTTCATAATAAAATCCCCAAATACGTCAAAAGAATACGGTAACCTACTTCCTTCTCTGCATTCAGTAAAAGCACAGACACGTTTACAAATCTTAGTAGGTAGTAGTGCCTCTATACAGATTGATCTTAACTACAGTGTAAATCAGTGTTGAAGAATCTTATGGAACAGATTACACAACCTAAAGTATTATTTTACACAGTACATATTGGAAACAGATATGCGTCTAAAGAAGGTACTATTATAAAAGTACAATTATATATATAACCTTTTTTTTTAATCCGTTCACCTTCAAACATGATCATTGGGTGACCCCTACTGTTCTTTATGTGAACAGCAGTTAAAATAATCAGTCCGTCTTTGGAAGTGGAGTCATTCTATTGAAAAGTCCTAAAAGAAAAAGCTATTTCATCGTTTCTGTTTGATTTTTTCCCCCTCAATTAGCACCGTAACAATTGTATGAATAAATAAATAAAACACTTTTTATAATATACTTTTTGTTCATATCAGAAATTATCTTGGAAACAGATGTGTTTTTTGTGTGTCTAAAGTAAACACGATTATAAAATTATAGTGGGCACTTTTTTAAAGTAAGTTTTTCATAAACCAGTGTAAGTCCCTGGTTTGGGGTATAAGCTTTGTTCAAACGACAGTTTATTTCATAAATAGCTGACAACCTTACCAGACTTTGAACTACACGTTTAATACTCATACAATTCTGAACAGAAATGGGATGGAAAATTGTCAGGTATATTTTAAAAATGACATTTGGGTGACCCCCATCGTTCTTGAGATTCTGCTGGAGAAAAACTCAGCAGCTATTTATAGTGCAGCACCAGTTCTGCTCCATTTAAACTCAAACAATGAGTTAATGTTCTTGAAAATACAACTTTAAAAAAAATCTGTACACATAAACACATGTATGTTAAATGTTAAAATAACAGTTTTATTATAAGAAATAAACCATAAGACAGCGCCTGTGGTCAGACCATCCAGCAAACGATCCTGAAAGAGGGAGCAACTGTTTGTATTCACGTGAAGTAACCACTGAGCGACACCGGCGCCCCTGGAGGAGCAGATAATAAACCTCATGCTATAACCAATATGCCACTGAAGACTTGCTTACACAAGGAAAGGCCATTTTAACCCATTAATGCCCAAACTACCTGTACTGTAAAAGAGCCAGCAGAAAAGGTATTTTTTAGTAGAGGTTTGAATATGTAGATGGATTACAGAGATTATTATTATTATTATGTTTATTTAGTAATAGCCTTTATCCAAGGCGACTTACAGAGACTAGGGTGTGTGAACTATGCATCAGCTGCAGAGTCACTTACAACAACGTCTCACCCGAAAGACGGAGCTCAAGGAGGTAAAGTGACTTGCTCAGGGTCACACAGCGAGTCAGTCGGGATTTGAACCGGGGACCTCCTGGTTACAAGCCACCTGACCACACAGCCTCCTATAGTGACGACTGTCGACAGCTTCTGCTGTTATTACACTTTAACACAAACGTTGTTGTGAACTAGCAATTGACAAATGTGTTTCCAAAAATTAAAGACAAAATAAAAAGCAAACTTATACTTCTGTACTTCTGTCCATTATTTTATCCCCAACCCCAGCCCCAGCCTCACACACATTCGTATTCCTTGTATAACAGGAATCAACAGATGCTGGGATACAGTACAGGAGGACTAAAAATGACTTGTGGTATATATTAAAAAAGTAAGGTTTATTTATGGTTCAGAAGTGGATGTGCATCAAGGCTATAAAAAAGAAAGAAAAAAGAAGCAGGGAGTGGGGGGGTAGAGGTAAAATCAGTGGCCTTTTTTTGAAGAGCCAAATCCTGAGAATCCCATAACTGCGGCCATTTCATCGTCTTCCTCAAAATTGAGATCCTCATCAGCCTTGCGCTTTTTCTCTTTCTGCTTTTCCTTCTTGTATGCCTTTGCTTTCTCCTCCTGTCAAAGAAATGAATAACAAGTACATTAGGAGACGCTCTCCCTGTATCAATCCAGTCATCCAATAATACACCTAGGGACAGGACAACATTATTCATTGAGCTTACAGACCAAGCTGTACCCAGGACCTATTCAGCTAAGCGAACACCTCTAGTTCTCCATGTGCTTCCTTTACCACGAATGGATCAGATGTAATTGCACCATTCAAGCCAAAACTTGGATCTAGGCTGATCAAACATGTGACTTCATGGGCAGCACATCTTTCCTACATAAACAGAAGGGTTGGACGATAATGAAAATTTCAGCTACTGATTTTCGTCTGTAAATTATCATGATAACTGTGATTATCGGCTAAATAAATAAAATATTAAAAATTCTAGTAATTGATCTACTTTATACTTGAGCAGCACGACAACTGGCAGTCTAAGTCACCTGACTAGAAGAAATAAAAACTAGACGGTATATGTACAGAGTTTTTAAATTTCTGGCGGGTGCCCAGAACAAAAGTGAGTATAAAAATACACCTATTGTAATTTGTATATTAATAAATTATGCAGTTTTCCTATAAAATATTTTTTTTTCTTATTTATACATTTATTTTAATTTAAGGTTTACTTTCATAAAAAAAGTGCACCAAATGTATTATTATAACTAAACAAAATTGCTAACGTTACCTGGAAGCATTTGTTTTCTTTACTTGCGTGGTGAATCTGCCATTAAGAGAATCACACTAGGTGTGTGTGTGCGCGTGTCTGTATATAGAGGTTATATATATATATATATATATATATATATATGTTTTTCTTTTCTTTTTGCAATTGCATTCAGTTTACATGCAAAAAAAAATCCTGTGTCAAAATGCTTAATAGTCAAAAGTTCCTCTTTTCTACAGTAATTTTACAGTGAGCTCGCTATTTAATTTTACAAACAACAATTTGTGCTTTTATGTTAGAAAACCAGTCATGCTTTGCCAGTGTACAACTTATTATAAAAATGAAACCAGGACGTAAAGTTAAAGCCTAAGCATATTGTTTAAAATCAATACTTAACTTCCCAATGTACGCAGAGCTCACACAGATCATGTTTTACACCTCATGCAGACAGTTCAGTGCCACTTACTGCTCAATGCAGAGCTGCTTCCTGCTTCATTGGGTCACGAACAATAATTATGATTATCGATAATTTTTCAACGCAATCAAATTATTGCTGAAAACAATTAGCAATATTATTGATTATTGCTCCAACCGTACTAAACAGTAGAATATATACCCCACATAGAGCTTTTAATCTTGAGATTTAAAAAAATAAAAATAAATGTACACCTTTTAAGTTTCATAATACTTAACTGTAGTAACAATCTAGCCCCAAATATTCTGTAAAGATAAACATCTTTTGCAGTAAAATTAAGCTCTAAAATAGCAAGATGTACACAGTTTCAGTAAATGCCTCTCATTGTGAAAGTGGTTTAAGGTGTTCAATGTAAATTCAGACTCCTCCATGTTCAATGTATTCGGAGCCCCCTGACTGGCTTCTTACCTCCTCCCGGAGTTCCTTCATTCGTTCTTCAAAGTCATACTCTTTTTGTTTTTCCTCAATCTTCTTCTTGTTTGCCTCAAATCTTTTCTTCACCTGATCCAGAGACGATCGTTCCACCCTCATTGACATGCCCAAGTTTCTCTGATCTGAAAGGTAAACGCACACAATGTTCTAGCTTAATGAATTACAGCACAGCTTATTTGTATTGCTTTTGGCATTAAATAATATCATTACAATTGGCTAGTCACTTAACACCTTCAAAAAAGCAACACACACACACACCGTAACTCATACTTACGTTTTTTGCCATTGATATGATCCAGAAAGTTAATAGAATCCTTAACCACACAATCACAGACATTGCAGTAATATCTGAAAAAAAAAACAGGCAGAAAAGGGGGGTTATTAAAAATGACATCTCGCTTGCAGTTTTCCAAAAATTGAAAACTGTGACATTTTGAAATCTAACATGAAATACTGTACTACTATTGTAGACTTCTGAGATACGATTAAATAAAACATCAAAATGTCTGCATCCTAATATTCTACTAGGTGGAGCAAAACATTTGGCCATATATGTAAATTATATTCGAGCACATAGCCTAAGTTGTGGTACTGACAACTACTGTCCGCTCCTGTGTGTGTGTGTGTGTCTGTCTGTCTGGGGCTTTAACGGGATACAGTTCAATTACAAAACACCAACCTCACCAAATTTTGAGTCAGTCTTATAAAAATACACACGAAAAACCACCAAGAGCAACGCCTAATTGATAGCTCTCATCAATCGACAACTCATGCCTTTTTTTAGATAGAAACAAACTGCTTCATTCCAGTTAATGATACAAAACGTATTTGTCCTGTAGTAAACTGTATGCATGTGTTTACATGTAAAGAACAACTAAATGTACATTATTAAAACAGTGATTCACCGTCTTTTTTCCCCTCGCACTCATAATGTGCTGTCATAGGCAAACGTGAAACTCGGTTTATATCATGACCTGCTTTATATGACAAATTATGCCTGCACGGCAATCATGATATAAAACAGGTTCATCTGTATATAGGCCGATGGAGTAAAAAAAAAAAAAAACTATCAACAGGAGAATGTGTCGCAGTGGAGCGTTCCGGTGCTGGTAAGAGTACGTCTAAATCCACTGTTCGGAAAAATTACAACATATTTGTATTCAGCAATAATAAAAGTCCATGTGGCTTTGTACAACGCAAATCTTGCAAAATATTACTGAAATATGACAGCAAAAAGACGGGAAATTCATCTCTGCAGCGGCACACTGAACGGGGATGTATTTGTCCTGTAGCTGTTTTAAATGAGATAGTTGTGGTGTAATATTTGTTGTTGAACCTTAATTTAGTGGTTTGATATGATATAGGCTTGTCCAAAATGAGTATGCGAATTTGCAAGAGCATCTTCTGTGTGGCTATTTATGGTAACAAAGTTTTGAAGAAGCCTGTTGTTGTCTTCTTTTAAATCATACAGTGTTGGATTACTAGGAAAGGAAGTAAATGAGAGAGGATTAATTGAGGGTGATTTTTTGTTTCTTTCTTTATGTTTTAACTGGAAACCGGGAATACTCTACACTGAAGGTACTTAGTTTCAATCGCGTATGTTTGGGATATATTTGTGGAGATGTTCAGGTCGGGTATGCAAATTTTTCAAAGGTCTTGGACTGGGGTTGGGTTTGGATTTGTCAGGTTTTAAATTTAGGCCCGAGCAGACCTCTAGACACACTGAAAACTTGAGATTAACAAATAGAATTTCCAACTCCCTTAACCTAATGCAATACAGAATATTGTGACTTTTATAATGAACTCATTCTGTAATTTTACTTTATGTATGATCTGTTTTATTGACAATAAAAACTGCATTCGTTTCCTGCCCTATTTAATGCATTATGGCTTGGAATATGCACCACTACTAGGGCTAGTTGGTGGTCCTTAAAGACAGTAAATAACATACCCTCCCATCTCAGCCTGGGGTGTAGTTTTGGTGATAACAATGGTCTTCCCCAGCTTCGACTCCAGGTCCACCTTGTATTCCCTGTGCCGTAAAAGCTCCCGCTTAACGGGAGGGAAAGGTTTGCCTGAAAAAAGCCAGGAAAAATTTCCAGATCAGGGACAATGCATTTCTAATTAAACAGAGGCAGGCCTACATGTGGTTCTAACATACCATTACAATGTCATTGATAGAGGATATAGAGGAACCTGATACTGCTGGTTTCAGAAACCCTGTTACATATTAAATCGCAGAATGTTAAATGCTATTAATAAACAGTTCTAATAATAATATATATTAGCATGAAGGCATTTACTTTTTCAATAGGCAAATAGCAGGTACACTATACAATCTCTTGAACTCACCACAATATACAATGCTTATTCTAAATATGCCTCCCCTCTGTATAACACAATTTTGCTAAATGGTGAAATATCAAAAGCATATTTGTTAAAACCCACCATTCATTGGCCAAGATATACTTACCATCTTTCTTTTCTCTTTCTTCTGTCAAGCGCTTCTGAGCTAACTCTTCATACTCATCTTTGTCCCACTTCCTTCGGAAGTCATTTTTTGCCTTATGTTAAAACAAAAACAAAATTAATGTATGCCCAACTTAATCCCTGCAACCCTAAACTCAACTTCTGATAGAGTCCTTGTATCACATTCAAAGCTATCAGGATGAGACTTTTTGGTATTAGACCCAATCTTCTTGTATAGATATATTTTCAAGCACAGCATTAATGAGCTTGGTCATGCAGCAGGAAAGCCTGACCCTCGCCCACCCTGTCGAAGTTGCAGCAGAAGGGGCTTGTGATACAGCAGTGTGGATTAGTGGTTAGGGCTCTGGACTCTTGACTGTAGGGTCGTGGGTTCAATCCCAGCTGGGGGACGCTGCTGCTGTACCCTTGAGCAAGGTACTTTACCTAGATTACTCTAGTAAAAACCCAACTGTATAAGTGGGTAATTGTATGTAAAAAAAAATGTGATAACTTGTAACAATTGTAAGTCTCCCTGGATAATGGAGTCTGCTAAGAAATAAATAATAATAATACAACAGACTCCCCCACCTTTCAGGGTTGAAGTACGGAGTTATTCATACTGTTTATTTAAGTTCTCATGTACACATCACAATAGTTTTTTTTTTTTTTTTTAATCCAAACTGATTGGACAAAAACCTATTCTCAATCCCAGGCACCTGTTCTGTAAGAGTGGCAGGATATACCAATTTTTCTGGGATGAAGGTAAGGATTTACAAAAAAGCTGAAAGTGCTGAGGATTTGAGAAGGACATTGCTATTAATTGAATGAATAAGGTGTAACTGTCACTCTTGTACTGAAGGACATCAGCTTAGAGGACTATAATAATAATAATAATAATAATAATAATAATAATAATATATATATATATATATATATATATATATATATATATATATATATATATATATATATATATATATATATATACACTTTAAAGGTTTTACCCCAGCCTTTGACCACTTCAAATAAATATATATTCGGCTTCACTGCTTTAAGAAACGAAATACAGAATTAAGATACATTTTATTTGAAATTCTAATTTTTAAACATAGTTTTTGTGAGTCTCACTAAACCAGCCAGGAAGATGTATACTGGATTTTTCAAACTAAACGTGTTCATTTTGTCTATACATATTTAAATGTTTTGAGCAAATACTACATTCAATTGTTAACTAGAAACGTCGATAAATTACATAATATTATTATTATTATATATAGTATTAACCAGTCAACAAATAAACACAATAACAAACACAAACCCCACTGCCGGACGCCATCCTGAAAGCAATCAGACTGCTGTCGCAAAACTACCGGAAGTAACGACACGAAGACCATAGATATTTTGAGTTAAACCAGGAGCAGCACTGGATATCTATGGTTTATTAGGGTTCAGTCTGAACAAATACATTTCTCCCTTCTGATTAACACTCGATTCCTGTTTTAAATACACCTTTTGCATTTACATTATTGTAGCAAAAGTGCATACCATCAACCATATAATTGTTATTTCCGTTTTCTTATCATTTGTGAATGAAATGGAGTTGCATTCTGTAGCTTGGCATTGTTGCTTGCTGATATTCTGGCGGGTTTCTAATTTATCCGCTGCTTCTAAATCCACCCTTGCAGCCCAAAATAGATGACAAATAACTGGGAATTACTACAGACCCCAGGATTCAAACTACCAAAACAGCATGACGGCATATTCAAATATGTTAGATTGATTTTGTTAAGTGGCTATTGTCCATTCAGAAACCTGAAAGTTGAAGATTCTTAAAATACTTAATAGGTACACAACCATACTCATTACAGCCAACCCATCATATCCACACTTATTAGGGGTCACCCACAATATAAATAGTAAATAATAGATATTATTATGTGTGGTCTGTATATGCTCCTCTGTTGTTTTTGCTTAGACTATTATGAAAAAAGTGCTGCACAATGCTTCATGGATGGGCTTCAGCTTCACATATTTTTACTTATTTGAGAAAAAGCACTTTACACAACCTGATCAGCGCTGCCATTTTTTTTTGCAACGCCCTGCCAAATTTTGAAAGTACCCAGCCAGAAAGTAGCAAATTGTGTTTTTTAAACCAGCCAAAAATGGCACCCCCCCCTCCCCCAAAACAAAACAGTACTTACATTTAAGACTTAAATATATATTACAAAAACAAGTGCAGCATATTTATTTAAACACACACAAGTAAGTAATATTATAAACGGTTTATTTATTTATTTTCTCACAATTTACAGTACAAACACCGCTGTTTCTTATCTGATAAGATCAAAATGCATACCACGATTATTTACTTTATTTTATTTTATTTAGAAGGTATGAACTGCCGGCGTACAGTCTCTCTGAGCTGCAGACCAAAGAAAAGCGTGAGGAGGAGGGCATTGTGGTGATTGAAGTCCTGCACTGATGACGGTAAAAAGTAGCCAAACTGCCAAAGACAACATTTACCCGCTAGATGCTTTAAAAACAAGCCAAATTTGGCTTAAAATAAATACTTTGAAAACATATCCTCTGATTTGGTTATAATTGTATTTTCCACAGCAGCAGTGCAAATTGGCCAGCAAATCTATCAATGAAAAAATATACTGGTGGGCTAAGTGTAATCCCAAAGAAGGTACATGGGCCGAATTTACACACCAGAATGCTTAAAACAAAACAAAACAAAAAAAAAAAAACACGCCACCAACAATTTGGTAACGGTAATTTAAATCCTGAAATGTTTTTATTAGTTACAAAAAAAATACAGTTTATTTTATTTGTATTTTACAAAACTTTAGTAAATATGGCCAAATATACCATTTGGTTGACTTGCCATTGAGGGCTGAAAAGGGTAGTTCATTTTTTGTACCAAATGACCTTCATTTAATAAATCACCTGCTTAATTGATCACAGTGAAATTGTTCCAGGTGTTAAGAAAATGATGATTAAAGATTACCTATAAACCTTGCTGTATTAGGGGCATGTATTAGTTATTGTCTCCAGGTCAGGATATTTTTAGAATACATGAGTTTTATTTTATCTATGCACGAATTGTCACTCTTTCGTTTTCATTTTAGTTGTTTATCTTGCAGAATGAGACAGCTTGCCTTTGGGGCCCCAAATGTTCCAGACACACTGTCTCTCTGAAGAGGCTGCACCAATCACAGACCTTAAAAGCACCTTGTCCGTACTGCAGGTGTCCAAGCACGTATTAATTAACACGAAAACCCAACACATAGTTACATATTTTAAACAATTAAACAACTATACATATCTGTATTTGTAAAACATAAGACTTCAAGCGCATAAGAGAGAAGATGATCGTTTGTTGCAACTGCTTTCATTAGTGTCAAAACGGTTGTGACTCTACGTCACTTCATTTGATATACCTGTTCCTGTTGCCCGCTGGGCAGAGTGTGTGTGTTTTTTAGAGCCTTTTAAAGCATTAGGGAATAACAAAAATAAATAAATAAGTAAATGCTAATATGGCAACATTTTTTGGAGTTCCTGTTCACACGCTCCCCACTGGCCAAAATTAACCAATAAGATAAGGTTGTCGCGTCGCTCTCAAAGGTAGTGAATTCTTTAAAACGTGAGGCACGGGTATTAACTGGAATTTTACAAAACAGGACGAGAGAGGACAAGTTGTCTGGAGAAAACAACATCTTAAGAAAGAAAATGATTGCAGGAGAGCAAACAGAGGTATGCAAAGACAAAATTTGTTTTTTTGTTTATTGATGTCATGTTTAGAATTGAGAAGCAGAACGTTTTACAAGTTAAAAAGTTAAATGCATTTTTTAATCGTTTAAGGTACAATTTAACATGTATTATTTTGAACAAAAATGTGAATACTAAAAAAATTATATTAAGACAAATAAATAATATGTGTTTGTACATGTTAAAGCATAATTATTTAAACATAGTAGAAAGGGTTTGTTATATAATTCATGCAAGCGCCAGTGCAATGTGCCTGACCTATCAAAATATAGTGTAGTTTTATAGGAAGAAAAAAAAAAACTTATTTTGCATGGTGTACCGTGAGGGAGTTAGGGGTACATGTAGGCTTACTGTCGTCAACTGACGAGATGATCTTTTCCAAACCACGAATACTTAATTCCAATTGACAACCTACATGTACTTGATAATTAATTTAATACATTTAAATATTGTAATTAAATGTAAATTAAATATTATATCCATCTATGGCAAACAGGGAAATAGGTTAACATTCTGTGACATGATTTTTTTACAATTTTTTTTTTTTGGGGGGGGCTTGTTTATTGCTCAGTTATCTGATGTAACAGTCTTAAGTAGATGCATACGATTTCAGACGTGTTTTCTTTTTAAATAAGTATGTGCAGGTGTAAATGCACCTCCTTGTTGGCAGAGTGAATTTATCCTCAGTACAACTATAATACTATAAATACATTTGTTATAAATTAATTTGATACACGTTCCAAAGCGAGACACCTAACCCAACTATTTAATCTCTGAAAATGCTGTTGATCGAGCACGTGGTATTCAACAACAAAAGTTTATTTAACCAGGTTAAAACACCCTTGAGATGCATCTCTTGTTAAAGGGGGTATTGTAATATGGATGCAGAACAGATACTATTAAAAGTAAGCAGCCTACATTATTTTACTTAAAAACAAATGTCGGGTACGTCTAATCAAGAAACATCTTTAAAAAGATATACAACTCCTGTACGTTTTAAATGCAACGCACAGTGCTGAACTGTAATATGCCGGAGACTTGAGGGCTGAATAAAGTGTTTTCTGAAAACAGGGCACAAGGGCACAACACAAGAAGACAGGATAATAAGGGGCTGTTTGGATAATCAATGTTTTACTGTTAAGCTCACTTGTAGCTGCACCTTAAATATGTATTAACTAGACATCTGCATGTCTGTCGAGAAATCCTATAATAGAATGACAAATATGCAGACAGGCATGCTTGCATTTTTTTTGTTTGATCTAATAGGTTGAGTCTCTCACCAAGTAAGACCCCATTGTTAAAATACTTTTTTAATAAACACTTTTTTATACAGGTCAGTAGGAAATTCTGTTTCACATAGGCGCCGTAGATCTAACATTAACAATGTTTACCACGGTTTCCGTATGCCTAGTAACACCAGCGCCTTTTATCAACAAACAGTATGAAGCACGGTTGTCCCCACTGACAGTGAGGTCTTTCAGAATCAATGAGGTTAGTCTTGTCATAACATTTGATTTATGTTACTATATACAAATTAAGGGATGTTAATATTAATCCTGTACATGCAAATATATAATCCTGTACATGCAAAAGCGCAAGATGAGGTTCTGAAAATGCATCAGGCTTAGTGCCCAGAATTAAAATGTTGTTCTCGGTTTGGTTTGGGTTTGGAAAAATCAGAATCGTTGCATCCCTAATTCACAAACCTCTTTTCAGGAATGCATGTCTGCGGTTTTAAACCAGGAGAGCTTGGCAAACTTAGAAACATGGACTCAGAAAATGGGGATCTCCCTGGTTCAAATAAATGGGCAGAGAAAATATGGAGGCCCCCCACCAGGTAATGGTGCTTCTTTGTATTCCTTCATTGACACTAATTTTAAAGCACACTGTTGTGTGTTTTAATATTAGAAATTAGACCTACATCAACTACAAAAATCATGCATAGCATTTTTTATATATCTAGTTAACTGTTAATGCAGTTGTGCTTGGTATTGATATTCATACCTTGTACTGAAGTATTGTAAAATTATTTGTGGATGAGAGAATCTGCCTGTGTAAATGTGGATTTAGAGAAAACCGTGAAAGTGGTCGACGCATATTTGTTTTCTTTTTTGGACACTTCACAATCAACATCAGCATAATTTTCATAAATAAACATGTTTTATACCACGTTGTTTCCCCACATGCAAAGCAACTACAACATGCCAAGGGAGTAGAGGGAAAACAAGAGGTTTTTATTTAGCTTTATCTCCTCAGGTTGGACTGCATTCCCCCCTTCCTCTGGCTGTGAGGTTTTCATCAATCAAATCCCCCGGGATGTCTATGAAGACAGCCTTATCCCCTTGTTCCAGCAGGCGGGCGTGCTCTATGAGTTCAGGCTCATGATGAACTTCAGCGGGCAGAATCGCGGCTTTGCCTATGCCAAGTACACTGACCCCGAATGTGCTGAAGCAGCCATTCGAATGTTTAACCGCTACGAGCTGCAGAACGGATGCTGCATCACGGTGCGTAAAAGCACAGAGAAACGGGTGCTGCTCCTCGATGAGCTGCCCAGGTCTGTGGAGAAAGACAGGCTCCTGTTGCTGCTCAGAAACTTCTCAGACGGAGTGGAGGACCTCAAAATAAAGCCCAGCCCCAAGGGGAGTGGGAAAGCGTCTGCTGCTGTGCAGTATGTGTCACATCACGCTGCTGCAATGGCAAAGAAAGACGTAGTTGAAGGTAACAATTCTTGTACGAGTTACATATTTCTACTCATGTTTTGTTGTCATAACACAACCAAGTAGGTCCATGGTCCTAGTTTAATGTTTAAATTTAAATCCATACTTGGATACTTGGAATCCATACGTGTGCTGAGATGTCATGCCTGTAGCCTGGTTACCTGATGGATGCTAAGATATTGGTTGCTCATAGAGGAAGCACACTTGAGTGAGCATCAACACACTTTTTATTGCCTGTATCACTCAGCAGTGTGGAGGAATACCAACAATAGTCCTTTTATAAGTAATACGTAAAACAACTATGGATTTTTTCACCGCTCAACCTCAATCCAGATGTCTATAGACCAGGAACTGTTATGTTTTCAACACAGAGTTACAGCATTTAGTCAATCAGCATTGATTTCTGTTGTTTCTTTTCCATTAGAATTTAAAAAGTATGGCATCTCCATCACAGTTCAATGGTTCAATCAGATAGCCAAACCAAAAACCCAGAACAACAAGAAGCTGGCTGTGGATACCGATCCAGGTTTTATGAAGAAAAAGGCTGAGGTTGGCACCAGAAACAATGGTAAGAAACCAGAGAGGAGTTCCTTCCTTCCCTTGCTGCCCCTGGAAGCGGAAGTCCCGTTATCTGAAGGTTTTGTTCCACCCATGCTGTCTGGGCCCGCTTCTTCCACAGTTTATCAGAAACTAAGCTCCCAGGATGATGACAAGCAGTACACCTTCAATATAAACCAACCCTCCAAAGAGGCGAGATTGGATGCGGTTAACTCTTTCAATCAGCTGTGTATTAGCTGCCAGTTTGGCTGTCCGTGGTACGACATGCAGTTGCTCCGTACTGGACCAGATGGCTACCAGTATTTCCGTGTCAAAGTGTTCGTTCCAGGTTTACCATTACCTTTTGAAGGAGTTGTAAAAATCCTGGCGGGTTGCTTAGCAACAGTTCAGGAAGAGGTAAAGATGGCAGCGGCAAGCCAAATTCTCAAGGCCTTGTCAGTGGGGTAGTTCCTTATATCCTTAAAGCCAACTGGTGGCTCATTTCTTGGGCCACTATTTTATGTTAAGATTTCATTCAGGGGTTTACTGATTTTTCTTTTAAGATGTCATGTTTTAATTGTTTTAAATTAACATTATTTTGTTACTTTGCTTTGTATTTTTAGTTCATTGGTGTGTACACATACAGTTTGATATGGTTGTTAATTTCAAAGTTTTTACACTTAAAAGTTAAAATGGTTGTTTGTTACTTTAACAATCACATTATAAGGCATTTTGAATGTTTGCACTTTGTTCTTCACTCACTTTTTGTCTTTTGCATGTTCAGTTTTTGTAAGTACATTTTAATATAGTTTAATTAAAAAATAAAAAAAATACAAAAACTGACGTGTCCGTTACATGTGTGCAATTACAGACTCTCTATCAGAATGTAAGGTTTTAACATTTTACAAGGCAGTTTCCTTTCAGGTACAGGCTTGCCATACTCACTATCCACTACTGGGTATGTACATCCACAGGGTTATAGTGAAGGCATTCTTGCGTTGGTATGCCAGTCATGATGAAATTTGGTTAGGACATTATTTGTGGAGAGTATCTAATATCTGTATGGAATTTTCTTGACCATGCCAATAACCTTCACATACATCTTCTACAAAGGACTCCTTACAAAACAGCATTTCTTACTAATAGCTCACCTGTTTATCTTTTTATTCTGTTTGTGTTTTAGAACACTGTGCTTCTGAAAAGACGCTGCAAGGCTGATTTTTCTTTTTTTCTTTTTTTTTTTTTTTTCCTGAAGTGAGGCTTGCAGGCTTTGGAGCAGCACTCACGAATTCTGTATGCTTCTCCACCTGACTTCAGGAGCCTTGATGAGCCAGTAGAAACTGGAATCATGCAGAACACACACTACAAGATATCAAACCGGTTAGACATGTAGTATCAGGAAAATGTTCTATTAGAAACATGCAGCTAAAAGTAAGCATACAGCACACATGGGAAGTGCAGACAACACAAATCTTCAGTGGTCTTTATTTAACATGGGTGCATTGTATCATCAAGTCTTGCCAGATCATGTTATTTCACTTATATAACAAGACAGAAGGGTCCAGTTTATCTGGACCCTTTTCAAATGATTTGTGTTTGACTTTCATTAAACCAATCAGTTTAAAATCTCGACCATGGTGCTATTGATATTTTAACTAATGGACAATGTAAGAGTTGTAATAATATGGATACCCAATACAGAGATTTAATGGGTTCAATTAAACACATTTATAACAGAGTTGGAACAAAGACCAGGACTGGAAAGGCCAACTTCAGCCACCCCTGCTGTTTGTGTTCAGGAAAGACAAAAGTTAATTGGCCTCCTCCTAAAAAGCCTCCAACCAGAGTGTTTGTTTATAATTATTGTAGTTCACAATTAAATCACTTGTTTGACTGACAGTGGTCTCCAACCCTGGTCCTGGAGAGCTACTGTGTCTTCTGGTTTTCGTTTCAACCAAGCTGTTACTTAATTGCACCAATTATTGGCTTAATTAGTCAAGATTAACAGGTGTTTCAGATCTTTCGCCATTGATGATGTAAAGATACCTAGAAAACCTGCAGGACTGGGGCTCTCCAGGACCAGGGTTGGTGATCCTTCCTTTAGAGGTTCATACAAGTACTGTATTTGCAAAAGTCAGTACTTCCAGTCCAGGTTTTTGTTCCAACCATGTCCTAAATTATTAAATGAACTTTTTTTCTAACCCTTATACCAAAAATATTGCAAGCACAGTGATTGTACTTTTAAGTAAGTTCTGTGACATTAGTGAAGGCAAAAACAGTTGGACACAGGGCAGATAAAGGAGGGTGCAGGGCCAGGTGAAGATCAGATGGTCTACAACTGGATGCTTCTCTTCTTGATTTCTTCTACCAGGGTAACTCGAGACACATCCACCTGTCACAATGTAAAAAAGGAGGAGTCATAAATGCATCCATAAGTAAAGTACACAAAGAGGTAGTAGAAAAGGGGAACTGCAGATGTGTTACTTTAAACAAAAATTACTTATGACTTAATACTTGATTTTCAAACAGTTATACAGCCTATTATGTTATGAGCCTACGTATGTAAACTACCTATGAGTTACTATATAAAGCACACACACACACCTCTTCTCTGGTGGCTACGTTTCTGAGCTTGACAACCCTCTCCTTCAGTTCCTGCTCTCCGATAATAGCGACGAGCGGGATTCCTGTCTCTTCACAGTGTTGCAACTGGCTCAGAAGCTTTGGGTTCTTCTTATACAGAACCTCTGCCTAAAG
Organism: Acipenser oxyrinchus oxyrinchus; assembly: GCA_030684275.1. NCBI lineage: Eukaryota > Metazoa > Chordata > Actinopteri > Acipenseriformes > Acipenseridae > Acipenser > Acipenser oxyrinchus. The sequence goes on from CM060268.1 coordinate 9,871,777, forward strand.
TTAAAATCCAGGACAAAGTATATACAAGCAAAATGAACAATCCAGGCAAGATGTCATACCAGTTCACTTGCTAGCTGCTTGATGTTTAGCAGAAGTAATCACGTCTGTTATTAAATCCCCTGTTAGTAGGAGGAGACCTTTTGCATTTATTTGTGTGTACTGTAAATAATCTTGACTCTGTTCTCCAGCATTGCCAGTGATCCTCATATCTATGCCTACCATCAGTAAATGGAGTTCACAGGGGGCCATGCCTGGGGGAGTATTACTAAGCTGTGGGTTGATGGATGCAGCCCAGAGAGCTGGGCACAAAAAGAGCGGAGTTGATGTGAAATTACAGCAGAGAGACAAGAATATTGTTCAAACATTAGCATTATATTGCATCAACAGTGAAATGGCAGGAACTTTTACAAAAAAAAGATGCTCTAAAAAGGCACAGGTACAGATCAATAGTTACAGTTGACCTTCCAGAGACTATTCTGGAACCAAGCAAGCCACCTAAACCATTGGTCACGGTCAATGTTTTTACTCACTTTTATCCCAGCATCCCACAGCTCAGATGTCAGTTTTAATCGCTCTTCCAGCAGGTTCTTCTGTGCAGAGGCCACCAGGACCTGAGTTTCTGTGGTTCGGATCTTCTCTTCAGAGGCCTGACATTAAAAACCCAAGAATGAACAGGCAGTGGAAACAGGGCGTTCCAGTATTGAAGGTGGACAGCATGCAGACCAAGAGACCGTTACCTCTGCCTTCTGTTCCAGGATTGAGAAGACCCTCTCGATCCCAACGCTGACTCCCACACAGGGCACCTTCCTGCCTTTGGGGTCAAACATCCCAACCAGCCCGTCGTAGCGGCCTCCTCCGGCCACGCTGCCCACGCTGCCTAGCTCCTCCGAGGCGTGGACATTCAGTGGCTGAATCAGGATGGCCTCGTAGATCACTCCAGTGTAGTAATCAAGGCCACGGGCCAGGCTCAGGTCAAAGATCACCTAAAACAAACACGCTGGTCAGCATGTGTCAAAGCACATGAAGAAATACAAAACTGCTGAATATATCTGGAGATTCATAATGCACCAAGACACCCCTGTCACTAAGAACGTTTTATTAGCTTTATTACAGTACAGGCACACTCAGGCTAGGGGAAATCAGGGAGTAAGGTCACATGCCAAATTAAGTAATCCTAACCTGGTCAGTTTCAATAACGAATCAATTGTGTTTGTTATTAATATTATTTTGAGTGTGTGTGTACAAAAGTACAGCACAGCAAAGGTTGCACACACTTTATTTATGTTATTTGGAATATAATGGGTTCTCTAACACAGTAGTCACCATGTAAGCAAATTTGTTTTACTAGATTTTAGTTCAGAGCTAGTTGAGAAGTGTATGAAAACAGCAATACAGGGCATTTAAAAATACTTGAGCACTTCAGACAGGCCAGAGGAAAGAGAAAGTGCAGCAGAGCAAGTCAGCAGGTAATATCAGCAGACCGAGAGAGAAGAGTCTGGTTCACACCTTGTTTAATAGTGACCATCCTTACCTTATCAGTGATTTTGAAGAGCTCCAGGTATTTGAAGAAATCCTTCATGTCAGTGAGCCCTTCAAGTGCGTGTTTGTTTTGGGACAGCTGTGGGTCTTGAAGGAGCTTTTCTGCCAGATCAAAACCACCTGCAAATAAATGTTAACGTCATGTCAAGTGTTGTCCTCCGGTGGTTCCTCTAGAGCAGAGGGGTTTAGTGCTGCCATACCGTGCATTCGGACGTATTCCCCGATCCTGTCTGCAGCCTCAGGAGCCAAGCCCTTCTCTCCAACCATCTCATTCTTCACCTCCTCCCAAGAGGCCTGCAACCAGAGAGAAATGCATGAGCGCTTCACTCGACTGACCCGCACCCAGACTGCATGAGCATGTTAGTGCAGCTCCCGCCACAAACTTTAGTGGCAACCCATTTTAAACAGTTACCTTATCTAGTTTGTCTACTGTTGAGCAAATGGTCCGGAACTTGTCATCTGGGACACCACAAACAGCAAACATGCCATCCAAAATCCGCCGGTCATTAACCTTTATAAAAAAATATGGAAATTATCAATATGTAAATTATAAATCTTCACCCAGGTACAAACACTACTTCTATGTCTTGTTACATAGCATGGTAATTATTTTCATTTATAAATAAAGAAAAATACAAACCTGGTTATATTTTTAACATACGAAAACCTTATACTGTGCCCCGACTTCTTTAGACACTAGCTTAATCCTTATCCATGTGCCAACTAGGCTCTGTACTGATCTTCTGTATTCTTACCTTGATGCGGAAATCTCCAAGCTGCAGCTCAGTCAGTATCTCATGTACGACTTTTATGCACTCGGCATCAGGAATCATGGGATCATATTGGCCAGCAATATCGAAATCCTGGAACACAGGCGAAAACAGAAATTGTGCAGCACATATAAATCTTTAACACGGGCAGGCAGGCTTTTTTTTTTCCAGAGCTTCAAAAGTTAAAAAAAAAAAAAAATATATAAATATAGAAAGTGTATGAGGCATTATTCTACCTGGCTAATTAACAGATGGAAAGACTCATACTTACACACTGATAGAACTCCCTGTAACGCCCTTTTGTCATGGCTGGGTTGTCCCTTCTGTAGACCTTCGCAATGTGGTATCTCTTAATGTTACTGATTTTATTCATGGCTAGGTATCGGGCAAATGGAACCTGGCAGGAATGGGTTAAGGATGACAAGGGCCTTAAGCTGGGCAAGAATGACCTACAGTGAAGGTCATAAAACCACTTTATTATAATATATAACTTCACTTTGCCCAACTAAAGACTGCTTCCCTACAGTATACTTCTTTTACTTCCTCTCTGACAGTCCAAAATATGCCAGTTCCGAACTACTCAACTAGCCAATACCTGGAAAAGCATTTGCCAAAACCAAAATACACATTCAAATCAGTTGGTTTCTTTCCACAAAATTACACATCCTTTTGTTTTTTCTGCGCACACATTTTTCTACTGCCTTCGACTAAATATTGCTACGGATTTATCTTCCCTGCCGGTGTGAGCGGAAGGGTGCGCAGCAATCAGGCAAGGACACAGGCTGTTCTGGGGTGTTTCTTATTATTTATTTCTCAGCAGACGCCCTTATCCAGGGCGACTTACAATCGTAAGCAAATACAATTCAAGTATCACAGTACAAGTAATAATACAATTAAGAGCAAGATAAATGCAATGACATTGGTTCAAGCAAGTACAAGTGTGACAAAATACAATTCAATAATACAGCAGATAACAGTGTCAGTGATAGTTACATCAGGATATGATTAAATACAAAAAATACTACAGATTAAACACTTGGCAGATTACAGTACTCTGAAGTACAGGATTAAATGCCGTAAGATAGGGGGCAGATAAGAGCAAGTAAAGTGCATTTAAGGAAGGGTGATAAGTGTCCCAGGGGAAGAACAGAGGAGTTCTACAGGTGCTTTCTGAAGAGGTGAGTCTTGAGGAGGCGCCGGAATGTGGTCAGGGACTGGGCAGTCCTGACATCTGTTTCTGTGCTGGTATGTGTTGTGTTATTTTATTAGTCAGTTAGTTGTGTATTTTAAATGTTTATAATTCTTCAATGTCTGCTATGTCTTTTCATCTGCCATTTCTCTCTGTATCCTTATTTTTCTATTTTATTTTTCTTTCTTATTCAATCCAGATAGCCATCTTAGTAGCAGTTTGTGCATCTGAATGTTAGTTTAAATTATTATATGTTTTTATTTTAATATAACAGGGAAAAGACCTATTTTATTTGATCTATATATATATATATATATATATATATATATATATATATATATATATATATATATATATATATATATATATATCAAATTTTGTATAGTATATAGTCATTATAGAATGATCAAAGTGTAAATATTTCTGATCCCAGATTGAATGTATGATGTGACTGTCTTTGAGGGATGTTATTTTTTAGGGATGTTGCTGTCTGTTTCTGGTCATCTTGCCAGGATGCTCTTGTTAAAGAGGTCTCGGTCTCAATGTTTTTTCTTTTTTCCTGGTTAAAAGAATGAATAAATAAATACACATTTTAGTTAGTTCACAAACCCACCTCTGAAGAACAGTTGTGCGCCTTATCCATGAGCTGACCCTATATAGTGAGTATGTACTCTCTGAATCCTGCTTATCAAAAGGATACGGTTAAATCATAGCGCAAAGACAGCAGCTCTCCTCCCTGGTCCTTCAGATCATAAATGAGTTTGGAGTCTTCTCCATATTTTCCTGTTAGAGTTTCCTAGTAAAATCAAGCAGACAATACTGCATTAACATCGGTATAACACAAACAATACTGCGTTAACATCTTTATAACACAAACAATACTACGTTAACATCTTTATAACACAAACAATACTGCGTTAACATCGGTATAACACAAACAATACTGTGTTAACATCTTTATAACACAAACAATACTGCGTTAACATCGGTATAACACAAACAATACTGCATTGTCAGGGGTATAACTCATGCATTTCTATTTGCTATGTGCAGTTTTGAAAGAATTACATGTTAGCAGCCCTTTCTTTTTAAAATATGATACAATACTACATTGAAAGAAAGCTCTCCGTTTGCATGCCTTAGGTCGTTTCACCTTGGCAGTGCCCTGCATAACATCAAAAACACACATGTATTTTCAGATCTGACTGAACTAGTACTTCAGCTTGCAGTGGGTAATGAATTCTAGCTTCAGTTTACTTTACTCACAGACCACAGGTTGTGATTCCTGGTCTAGCTGACATAAGCTTTACCTTTAACTCAAACACAGGGGTGTCAATGGTCTCAGCACCATGGCGTTTGAAGCAGCTGATGATGGTGTTAAACACGCTTTCTCGGATGGCCATTTGCTTTGGGTTATAGTCCCTGGTCCCCTGTAATGCAAAGAATAATTGTGATGAAAACAGCAACAGTATCACTTCCAGTACAAAGGGACTTTATCCTGCGTTAGGAGGGCAGTACCTTTGGGGTCTTGAGGACGAACATTTGTTTGCCATCATCGGTTCCCAGCTGAGCCTTCAGTTCCAACAGCTTCGCCACTTCCTCTCCAATCTGGAGCACAAACACAAACAGACCGGGCTCTTAATCTGAAGCTTAAAAACTAGCCTTTATCGGTATTGTGTGTTTACACAGTCATATCCCCCACCTAAAAGGGAGATTAAAATCATCCTCTGGGCTAAATAAAATGGTATGCTTGTGACACTTCAAAATCATCAATTACAGACTAATGGCATGCCCGAGAGGTTTGCGGTGATGGGTTCCTAAAACATGTGCGCCCATCAAACAGCTTGCCAGTACCTGCCAGACACTGAGAATGTGCCCTATTAACAAAAGTAATATTTCCAGGTATACTAGTGCCAATATTTCATTGCATTTTAAATGTAGCATGTGGATATAATAAAAAGGGTGTATTTTTGAATAGTACAAACATATTGAAAAAACAATAGAAATAATATTAACGCCTAGTCCCTTCCATGTCAGGATTTGTATATACCTGTGTGTTTGTGTGACAGGACATAGCCCGCAGAGCATTGTTACAGAGTCCAATCCGAGGGCCGAGAAACCCAGTCCACAGTTTCCCAGAAACCATCCCAATTGCGTTCATGTTGCCAGGAAAGGTAGTAGTTCAGTGTCAAAATGACCCAATTCAGCAAGGCAAGTTTCAAATCATTAAAAAGGTATTGAGTTGATATGCCACGAGGTGGATGTTGGTGTCCCAGCAGATTGAAGGTGGAGAAGGTTGTTGGTCACACCACCGATGGACCGTGCAGGAAGACAGGAAAACACTGGTCAGCAACGTTAGCACTAGTGCAGAGGCCGCAGAATCAGCATGGATGCAGAACATGGAGGGGAGCAATAAGCAAAATCAACTAACTTGAGTGAGAACACAGGTTTCAATTAAGAACATACTGTAGGAGGGAGACGTTAACTGTATGTTTTATATCCAGTTAAAACGGGAAAGCAAACAATAAGGGTAGGGTGACCATATCTGTACAGAACTGCTCTTCACATCCCAATGCATCCATGCACATTAGAGATGGAGGGTTACGCATACCAGGATGCATTGCACTGTGTGTGTATATATATATATATATATATATATATATATATACAGTACTGTGCAAAAGTTTTAGGCAGGTGTGAAAAAATGCTGTAAAGTAAGAATGCTTTCAAAAATAGACATGTTAATAGATTATACTTATCAATTAACTAAATGCAAAGTGAGTGAACAGAAGAAAAATCTAAATCAAATCCATATTTGGTGTGACCACCCTTTGCCTTCAAACAGCATCAATTCTTCTAGGTACACTTGCACAAAGTCAGGATTTTGTAGGCATATAGTCAGGTGTATGATTAAACAATTATACCAAACAGGTGCTAATGATCATCAATTCAATATGTAGGTTGAAACACAATCATTAACTGAAACAGAAACAGCTGTGTAGGAGGAATAAAACTGGGTGAGGAACAGCCAAACTCAGCTAACAAGGTGAGGTTGCTGAAGACAGTTTACTGTCAAAAGTCATACACCATGGCAAGACTGAGCACAGCAACAAGACACAAGGTAGTTATACTGCATCAGCAAGGTCTCGCCCAGGCAGAAATTTCAAGGCAGACAGGGTTTCCAGATGTGCTGTCCAAGCTCTTTGAAGAAGCACAAAGAAACAGGCAACGTTGAGGACCGTAGACGCAGTGGTCGGCCAAGGAAACTTACTACAGCAGATGAAAGACACATCATGCTTACTTCCTTCGCAATCGGAAGATGTCCAGCAGTGCCATCAGCTCAGAACTGGCAGAAAACAGTGGGACCCTGGTACACCCATCTACTGTCCGGAGAAGTCTGGTCAGAAGTGGCCTTCATGGAAGACTTATGCCAAAAAGCCACACCTCTGACGTGGAAACAAGGCCAAGCGACTCAACTATGCACGAAAACACAGGAACTGGGGTGCAGAAAAATGGCAGCAGGTGCTCTGGACTGATGAGTCAAAATTTAAAATATTTGGCTGTAGCAGAAGGCAGTTTGTTCCAAGGGCTGGAGAGCGGTACACGAATGAGTGTCTGCAGGCAACAGTGAAGCATGGTGGAGGTTCCTTGCAAGTTTGGGGCTGCATTTCTGCAAATGGAGTTGGGGATTTGGTCAGAATAAATGGTCTCCTCAATGCTGAGAAGTACAGGCAGATACTTATCCATCATGCAATACCATCAGGGAGGCATCTGATTGGCCCCAAATTTATTCTGCAGCATGACAACGACCCCAAACATACAGCGAAAGTCATTAAGAACTATCTTCAGTGTAAAGAAGAATAAGGAGTCCTGGAAGTGATGGTATGGCCCCCACAGAGCCCTGATCTCAACATCATCGAGTCTGTCTGGGATTACATGAAGAGAGAGAAGCAACTGAGGCTGCCTAAATCCACAGAAGAACTGTGGTTAATTCTCCAAGATGTTTGGGTGAACCTACCTGCCGAGTTCCTTCAAAAACTGTGTGCAAGTGTACCTAGAAGAATTGATGCTTGATGCTGTTTTGAAGGCAAAGGGTAGTCACACCAAATATTGATTTGATGTACATTTTCCTTCTGTTCACTCACTTTGCATTTACTTAATTGATAAATATAATCTATTAACATATCTATTTTTGAAAGCATTCTTACTTTACAGCATTTTTTCACACCTGCCTAAAACTTTTGCACAGTACTATATATATATATATATATATATATATATATATATATATATATATATATATATATATATATACACATACACACACCTGAGCCATATGGTCACCCTAAGATGTTAAGATGGGACCCTAAGAAGGGAAATATTCATAAAGCTTTCGCAGATCTGTAATTGCACAGTGAGACGATATGTTCAATGCCATATTTATCCTTTAAAAATAATATGACTAATAATAGACATGTAATATAATATGAACTGGTTAAACTATGCAACAATCACGTTTTGACAATTATTCAAAATGATGTATTTCATTCTACTACAAACACACAAATACAGTAGCATAAATGAAAGTGAAAGTGACAGGTCAAACGAATTTAGGGACGACGAGGGAGTTAGAAAAGATCTGAATGAATAAGTCTAGTCAATAAGCCATATAAGGCATATTTTAAAAGACATTGGGCTAATGACTGCTTAAATAAAACACACACACTTTTTTGTAATTTTTTTTTTTGAAGATCTTGTATTCAGAAATATATAACGCAATTTATGATGCTTATCTTGCATCAGAATTGCATCAGCTGGGCGTACAGGATGACCACAGCAAGGAGATATTTAAATTCTATTCCGATCTCTTGTGCCCCATGGGGGTTACGATATATAAAATAATACATTTTTAACTGCCTTTTCACCTTTATTTGTTTGGTTGTTTAACATTGCATTTTAGCCCTGCGTCTCTCCTGGCCCTTCATTTCCGGAGCTGTACAGTAACTCGACAGAACCCAACACGCAACACTGTTTTTGCCTGTGTTCCATGTCTAGTGTTCCCTGATTAAAGTATTTTAAATGCGTTTTTTTTTTTAGTTGCTGGTACTGACCTGGTCCTTGCTAGCCTTTGCTTCTTTAAGTTTCCTGACAACTTCGCCTTGCGCTTTGATCGACTCTTGCAGCTGAGCTTTGTCCGCCATGGCGCTTCTTACCGGTGTCCAGCTTGATTTCTGTTCCACACAGACACGCTGCAAACCTCCAAACGCGTTTACAGCGCCATCTATCGGAAGTCATGCATATTTAGAATTTTTCTTCTGATGGATTACTGCAATTAAGATTTACAGCATACATACATACATACATACATACATACATACATACATACATACATTTAGATCTTTATCCATCAATGTTTTCTTCATCGTCTTCTTCTTCTTCTTCTTCTTCTTCTTCTTCTTCTTCTTCTTGTACTACAATATAATTATGCACTGTAATAATATATTACTGTATTAAATAAGTAGATATAAACCATATTAATATTTTAATGTTATGTATACAAATGTAAGGGAATGTTTGGCTCAGACACACTGATCTAATGATAAGAGATTCATATGTTATTCAAACAAATTCATATTCCCAGTTATCTTGCAGGGCGGTGGGATCTGTTTTGCTGAATTAGATGAAGTTTTACATTCACGGAACTGTTCCAGTCTGTTGTTGGCTAACAGTGAATATTTCACTTAATGAAGTAACACATTCCGGCAAGCAGACCAGGGCTGTAAGAAGAAGAAAATATGATTTTGCAACTCAAATTTGGTCAAAAGTGTCCTGAATCCATTTATGTGTGTGGTCCATTTATGTGTGTGGTGTAAGGGTCTTATTCGGGACTAATGTGTGTCCTGCAGGTGTGGAATTAGCATGTTTGATCAGTTTTAGAAGGACCAGTGGTTACTTGTTATTTGGATAACCTTATGGCATTTGATAATGTAATGGCACTGATTATTTTTGTTATGTATGTGCTTGCTTTAATCCAAAAGTGTTTAAATATGGTACATGCTGTATTATTAACAGTCAATCTATGTAAACAAGAATACGTCATGTATAATAGTTATATATCTTTAATAATTGTTTGCATTGTGTTTTTAAACAAACATACAGATGGATGCATACATATGGATTAGAAACAAAAATGATGAATTAACACAAGGGCAGCAGTGTGGAGTAGTGGTTAGGGCTCTGGACTCTTGACCGGAGGGTTGTGGGTTCAATCCCCAGAGGGGGACACTGCTGCTGTATCCTTGAGCAAGGTACTTTACCTAGATTGCTCCAGTAAAAACCCAGCTGTATAAATGGGAAATTGTATGTAAAAGTAATGTGATATATGTATAATGTGATATCTTCTAACAATTGTAAGTCGCCCTGGATAAGGGTGTCTGTTTTAAACGCCTGCACCAGATTCCTCAGTCTGTCCACAAGGTGGTGGTGTACAACCTTGCTCTATTAAAAGTATTTTTCCTTCTTTTTTTCTTTTTAGGGAAGACTTAAACGTGGATTCAGTAGAGAACCATGCTATTCTTAGGGAAAAGACAAAGGTAGGCAGTGCCACTGATTGCATAAAGACATGTACACAAAGGTGTTGTCAACTTGACAGTCAATTGTATGTTTAGTTTTGTGTATCCACCACTGTATAATGTGTACACATTATATTTAGTATAGGAAGCATACCTGAAATATGTATAGCACTGTAGAATTCCATAGGTTCTATATTATATGAAAAATATAATATAAGTATTTCCACAAATATAGTCTTGTGCTTGAAACATGTAACATAGTTGCCCCGTTTCACAGTGCTTTGTTGAGTTTTTGTCAAATAACTGAACCACATTCACTTCTAGAACTGAGCGGGCTGCTAACTGCCTTATTTCTACCTTGTTCACACACCAATATTTCATGAAAAGAAGGTCATTTTTTTCTTTCAATTTATTTTGTTCAGTAGAATTAATCCATAACTCAGTTTCAGAATAGTCAAGTTGATACATGTTTTGAAAAATGCCTTTGGTAGTTTCCAAATAAACAGCATTAACGGTTTCCATTGCAGCACACTACTACCTAAAAATAGTTTGTTTATTTTTATAACCGCTCTGCTTTGACAGTTCCTGGATCTTTGCATGAGGATTGATGCTGATTTGGTAACCCCAGTCTGGAGCCACACCAGCTTGGTGAGGGTAGGGTACAGTGGATAGAGGATTCCCAGAAGCAGAGTGAAACCTGACTTCAAAAGATCAAAACGTTTGAAAACCAGTCAGTCCCATCTATTGAGGTTCAAGTTTTTTGCTACTATCCCTATAGTCATGGCAATCAAAATAGATCTAATTTCATAAGCTTTGTATTTTAGTAGCATGTAGTACCACTGCAGCACCTACTAATGAAAACATGATGGATCTTCTGGAATAGCGGTTATTAATTGTGTAACAGTACAGGGCAGACTGAAAAGGGCATCTCAAACACAACCATCAACACATTCAACAGCCTATTAAAGAATAAGTAGCCAGGTTCTGAACAGTATAGCTTTATACATTCCCACGTGTTGCTACAAGTTGTAAGTTTTCTTTCATTGCTAACATCCTGATAACTTGTAACTTTAAAGTGTTTCAAAACTCTTTTCGAAATGGCTGCACGTGGGGATGTGTAACGCTATATTTTTCTGAACCCCGCTACTTGCTCGACTTGTACTCAATATACACATCGAGTTCCTTACGATTGTTGTGAAGTGTAAGGTATTCTTTTTACATTAGAATAAACACACAAGAGTATCTTAAAAACATACCTTTATTAGGAAGCCGAGTATGAAATATTACATTAAATTCCCAGTGAAAGTTCAAAATAAGCAGACGAGACATGGTCTATATCATACATAAAATACTCAAGGAGGTACTGCTCCATCATCTTACATGATTCACTTGAATACTTCAAAACAGAAAGGACACACAGTTTGATACAAGTCCAGTTTGCCCTGAACTGATGAAGGGCAACATTAAGGACTAAAAGATGCAGAGGAGTGTTTTTACAAACTTGCTGGTGAGTTCACATCGGTTTCACCCTTGGAATCGATAATAAAGAACTATTTAGCCATCCAACGACTCACTGAAATGCCATTTGGTCCAATTCAAAGATATTAGATTGGAAACATATTTCCTCCCAATATGAAAAGATCACTTTCACAGCTATACTTAAGATTTTTAATTAAAATAATAATAAAATACACAGTCATGTGAAATCTGTAAATCTGCATTTGACAATTACTTTCTTTGACCCTAATCAAATTGACCTGTATCCGACGCAAAAATCATCACAAAAAAGTTTGAACAATTAATTTAAATGTATTGTCAAACCCTTTTATTCAAAAGAAATCTTATTTCAGAACTCTGGTCCATCTGTAGGGATGTAAAACAGCCCCAGTTATACATACATACATACATACATAATTCTAGTCTATGTTCCAATCCTATTGGATGCAGAACAATTAGCTTTGCTTAGCAGTTGAATATATAAGTAGAAACAAACAGTAACTATACCATTAAATAAAATCTAAAATGCATCAAACAAAATGATACCTTAATGCAGGGTTTGTGTTTTAGTAATGCTTCCCGTGTTCAACCACATATTTACACCATCTTCTGAAACCGTGATCGTTTTTTACACAGCTGTAACTATCAACATAGGCAAGGAGGAGATCAGTGCTTATTCCTTTATTTTTACTTTTAAAAATCATTCCTCATTTCATATTATGATCCTGCAAAATGTACCCATTCTCCAGCTTCAATCAGTTTTGAATGCAATTACACGGTAATTAAAAGTAAGAACACGTACCAAGTGTTACCTTTGAAACACCTTTTATATGTTAAGTCATCCCAGTACCGGTATTTCTCCTTGCTATTTTGTTTTGTGTGTATATATATATATATATATATATAAAAACAACAACACACACAAGAAGTCTGCCACTACTAGACTTCTTTAAAATCTTGTTTGGTAAATATTTGAAGCTGTACTCCATGTAAAAGTACATTTCCCTGTTGATAGTGGACAATGTAACCTTAACCTCTTTTTGGAATCCTGAAATGTCTGCAAGGCACTTGTAGCCTTTGAAATACCAACCTTTGCTAGAAATACACCCACATTAAAATGGGCAGAGCCGCTTCACTTGTAACAGAATATGTGTGTTTATGTTGTGTCCCTGCTGACTTGGACACGTTCAGCTTGTTCCATGTGCAACAGGAACAGGTTTTAGCCTTTTCCCAAAATCAGTTTCTTCGATTGAGTTTTAATAAGACAAAATCTCCGGTTTCAGAATCAAAATGTTTCAAGTCATTTTCATTTTTTCTTGAATGGCCTTGGGGCTCTTCCGTATACTACAGACAGCATGTAATCAAATTATAATATTATGGGTCAAATATATAAAACTTCTCGCTATACAGTACAGAGCATTGTAAAAACCGAGGCTGCATTTATTGTGTTTTGCCAGTATTGCAGTAGTACAGTTTGTCATTGAGCTAATATTAGAACACAGCTGTGACTGCGGGGCGCCGCCATGTTTCACCACGTGTGGAACGGCTCATCGAACAGAGCGGGCTGTTCCACCGAACAAGAGGAACACGGTCCACAGCGGGAAAGTGGAGCGCTTTCAACAAATCAGATTGTCCACTTCTGTCTCACAAAATGTCACCTTTTCTAAAATATGAATATATCTGGTACAGATAATATGAACAGGAGACATCTCCAGCAGCAAAGTATGCCCTGCAGCAGCACTTTTAAATGTCATGAGTAAATAAAGTTAAAAAAAAAAATTGTAATACTGTATATAAACCCCACCGCCTTACACACACACTAAAAAAATAAAATAAAATTTAAATAAAAACACACACATTAAAAACAAGTGTAGTTTAAGATTTGCTTTTCTTAGTAGGAGGGGCTTGGAGATCTACTTTTGCAATGTCATTGTTGACAGTGAATGGAATCTTCTGACTAATTCGCTTGCCAATCGTCTCCACCTATAAACAACGAGAGAAACCAAATCAATTCTGTGCTGTAACACCTTGATTTGCTCAGTACAAGCTACAAATTAAAATTTGTCAACTATATATATACAAAAAAAAAACACCTTACACATGTAATTTGTAGAAATATTTAAAAAAAATAAACTAAAATAAACCACACAACCATATAAAATAGAGTAAAGTTTAGAATGCCACCTACAAACCAAGGACCGCCTTGGTGTTTGCACAGTAGCAGCCAAACTTAAAAATCAGCTGCAAAAGTACCGTCTTCCAAAATAAATGTGACATCATTCAGCTAATCAAAAAACATGGGGTTTGGATTTTCTCTGTATCCATTTTAGGCAGACAAAGCCCAGAGGGATGCATTGTGCAGGTTTCAATAGTAACTGCTCTGACCCAGGAGCTGCACAAAGTTAAAATCTCAGCAGTTTGCTCATACTAGAATCTTACTTGTATTTCCACAGAGGAACAAAAAACACCCTTTTTAAATGCAAAACTGTTCCCTTTTAAGAGACATCCCTACACTACACTAACGTTTATGTAAGACAGTATATTCTTAATACTGAAGGAGTTACAAATAGTTAACCGCACAGTTGCAATCATGTTCTGCACTTTTAATGAGAGTTTCAGCCCACACTCACCTGGAAGCCCATATTCTGCAGCTTATCGTATAGACTGTCCAGGATTCTTCTACCATCAAAGATGAATGCTGGCTTCAACATGGCCTTGCAGATCCTTTCATAGTCCAGCTCCTACAGGGAGCAAAAACAGCAAAAAATAATGATGCAAGATGAGCATAGAAGTATTTGTAAAGAATAAAGAATCTTCAAAGCTGTTTAAAAACCTGCAGCTGTGACTGGTGTGTCTTACCTTGAACATGTCCCACTCTGTGCAAATCACAATAGCATGAGCGTTTTCACATGCCTCATAGGGATCTGTGGAAATGGTAACCAGACGGGACACTACAAACAAAAAATAAATACGTCTTTATTCAGAATTACAGCTAGACAACCAACTCCTAACCATTTGTTTATATAAATAACACTGTAAAGAATTGAATAGGTACAAAATCCAATCCAAGACTGGTTTGAGAAGCATAGGGGAGAAATAAAAACATAGCCTGGAGGAGAAAATAAAAATGCACACCCAAACATAAATCTGGGACTGGCGTTATGTGTACAAGTTGGAGTACATCTGCTACTGCATAAATATGCACCTCTGTCTGGGTCATCTTCAGAGATGGTGGGATGGGAGAGATCCTGAATAATCTGCTCTTTCTTTACTTTCGGATCATATACATGCAGGCGAGCCCCTTCGTCCATCAGGTACTTGCTGATGTAGATACTGGAGGACTCTCTGGAAGACAAAGTGGAGTTGCATCGTTATACAGTTTACAAAATGACAACATAACTTAGATGTTCAAGTTTAGGAGACTTAAAAGGCAGGGATGAAATACAAATGCTGTCGGTTTAACGCACATATCTTGTGCCAAGAATAGTCCTGGTCACTTGAACTGTTCTAAAGAATTCAGGGAGTCTTATGGCTTTATGGGGATCCCACATCATTTACAGGGTTCTGCTTGCTTCTTTAGGAGCTCCTACAGACACACACACCTAAGTGGTTATTTAAGTGGAGCGTTAGTAAATTTGGCTGCAGATACTTCAGTCACCCTTTTATGAGTCCAATGGGTGTGCAATGGAAAGAGCTGCTGGCTGTAAAGCTTAATGAACTCATTAGAGTAACTGGGTACCTTGTGTCACCGGTGTTCTTTTTGAAGGCAAACCCGAGCAGAGCAATCTTCTTGTCAGTCACAGTGTTGAAGAGGCAGCCGATGATACGAGAGGAGAAGCGTCGACGCTGATAATCGTTGATCTCGATCACCTAAAGGAACGTGGAGGAGAATGCTTAGTCCAAGCCAAAACCAACAGGGAGTGTGAAAGAGATAGGGCTGTGCTGTATAATCCTTCTTACACTGGAAGAAAAAGGCAAGGAGACTCACCTGCTGCCAGTACCTGGCTACTTCAGGGAGGTTGAGAGCTTCGCAGAGGTAAACCAGGTTGAGAACATCTTTCTGGAAACAGCTACCACCAAAACCTGATGGCAATCAAACAATTAAAGTTACACTGATCATTCAAATTAATGGTAGAAATAGAATGCATCAGGATACACCCATTTCTATTTGGAATAGTCATTACAGGTGGTTTATATCAGCTCTTATAACTGAATAAGTAGATAGCTATGACTGTTAAGGAAAGTTCAAATGAGTGAATAATATTAACCCTGGACCACAGATTATACTACGTCTCATACGTAAATGTATGCAGTTAGATAAAGCCTTAAGCCAAAGATATGTTCTTTCATACCAAAAATGTGACCCCCATCCCCAATAAATAAGTACTTACCAACACTGGCCTTGAGAAAGTTGCTCCCAATTCTCCTGTCTGTGCCGATGGCATGTGCCACCTCCTCCACATCGGCGCCCGTCACTTCACAGAGGGCACTAATGGAGTTGATACTGCTGATGCGCTGAGCCAGGAAAGCATTGGCAGCCTAGAGAGAATGGGAGAAAATGAAAACTTCACTAGAAGGAACCTCTACCACTGGATGCCCAGGATAGTTTATCCCACAGTGACAGTCTCTTCTCATTAGCAAGGCAACAAAACAGTGACTATCAAAAACACTAATTATTTTCAGTGACATCCAAGCTTTAACAAAGCAGTCAATAATTCACTTGTATATTTAAATAGGAAATCTAAGAATGTTTAAGCATTTTGATGAGCTTTGTTATCTGAGGTTTTCAAACATCCAAACATGCAGAATTATTCAGGACCTGCATACCAGTTTGGAGAGCTCGGATGACCAGGTGTTGGTGGTGATGATTTTAGTCTTGGGTACCCAATGCTCATAGATGCTGCGGAGAGCCTCAATCGCCCTTTGACCCTCTGGGGTCTCATCTCCACCAATAAGCACTCGGTCTGGGTTCTTCAGGTCAGAAATGGCTGTCCCTTCAGCCAAAAACTCTGGATTGGAGAGGACCTAGTGGAGAAACAAACAGGTATGTTAGCGACATACATACAAGCTAGTTTATGATTTTGAGAATATAACATATTACAATCTCAACTGTAATCTCCTTTTATTTCAGGATTCTGATAACAACTTGCGCTAAAGAATCTACTAAACAAGTTGCTTCACAATTGGAGAAGTGGTTTTCAACAATAGGTAGATAAGTGAAACGCTAAAGTGTGACACTGTATCCCTGTCACCAGTGGTGGTAATACACGTATCATTCTGATCTCAGGCTCTTTCTGAAGGCATACTCTTACCTGGAAGTTGAGGCTGGATCTGGTGTTGGCGTTGAATATCCTCCGGATGCTCTCAGCCGCTCTGACGGGCACCGTGCTCTTCTCCACTACGATCTTACACCCATTGGACACGTCTGCTATCCTACGGGCACACGCCTCAATATACTTCAGGTCTGCAGCTCGACCTTTGCCAATCCCAAACGTCTTGGTTGGTGTGTTCACCTGAAAAGGGTACTTATTAGCACGAGGTACGGATTATATTCAGAGACATGTACATGGTTAAAGTAAGTGCAAGCAGCATAACAGCTTAGAAGAACCAAAGAGTGCTTACTGAAATAAATACTAGGTCTGCTTCTTTGATAGCATCGTCAACGTCAGTGGAGAAGAAGAGGTTAACGCTGCGGCAGGACTCCACCACTTCCTGAAGACCAGGCTGGAGAACAAAAAAGGAAAAAAAAAAAAACACAATCAAACCAGTTACCAAGCATTCAAATGTAAAGCCTCATTAGTTAACATCTGACCCACGTGCATAGAATCCAAGTCTCCCACTGTGCTCAGAAAAGTATTCAGAAACACGTTCTAATACTATGCCTATTGTATTTGTGTCTATGCATTTACACAAGCATGCACCCAGATGCGTTACATATCTGAAATCTGACAACTCATTGAATACAATAAAACAAGTTGAAAATAAAATAGAAAAAAAAAATCAAGTTACATTAAATAAAACTGCGATATGGACAACTTAACCCTCCCATGACCTACCAAGAACAAACCTATACAGAACGCTAACCCCAACCTGAGCTGCCCTGCCTGCCTCCCTACATCATGTCAAGTCAATTACCTCAAAGATGGGAAGGCTGTCCGAGTTCCAGGCTTTAATCCGATCCTCGTTTACATCCACGACTGTTACTGTGATTTCAGGGCACATTTGAGCAATGACGCTGCAGGTCGGACCTCCAACGTAGCCAGCACCAATACAGCAGATTCTCTTAATCTGCACCATCTTCACGGTCTGAAGTGGGCAGAAACATGGCAGGGGAAACGGTTAATGGACATCATAAGTTAACACTGCAACTACAGCACCTGCAATTCCCAGATACTCCAGTTTATGTACTGCTGCTGTGCCAAACAATGTTACCTTCAGTATGCTTACACATAAACAGCATAGCAAGTTAAGGATCAGCACCATTACATTAAGAGGTGTTTCAACCAAGCTGTGCAGGGTCTCTAAACATAGTAGCATGCAAATACCACCTACCTGCTACAGAGCTGCCTAAAGTAAATAAACTGGTAGCAAAAAAGGCTCCTGAATTATTAACTCAAGGTGAGATTTTTATGTGATGGGTTTGATTATTAATACCTGCAGAAGACATTATTGCAGTCAGCCTGCCTATAAAAATGGGGAACACTTATTCAGTCAATTAGGGAGCTGAAACAGTTTGAGGAATCACACACACTGGGTTACTTCCGTCTGCTTTATAACAGCCAGGTCTAAAAACAAACAAGTCTTATTTTGAGGCCCTAGGAAATTCGACAGAAAAACCCAAACGCAAGTTTAGCTCTTTCCATGCATCAAGATTTTCATTAAGCTGGAATATGCTATCCTTGGCTCTCTAACCTGCACATAAAGACCCATTGTTCCAGTTAGAAATTCTTCCCGTCTCCTCTCTCTATGCCAGGCTTTGATGCCACGCAGTCACCTCCTCACACAGAGCCCACTGTCTGCTAAGCCAGCACAGAACCCCTCTCACACAGCAGGCCTCTGCAGCGCTGCAGGCCCATTCAATCCAAGGGGGCGGAAAAGCTATCCAGGAGCTACAACTGCTTCATTATCCCAGACTGGCCAGCAAAGCAGCCCCGAGAATAAACTTGCTTAAATAAAGGGATCTACAGTACTTTATATAGCACAGCTATGAAACACAATAACATGATGTCTGTCCTAATGTTAGGCCCAATAAGTGCTGTGCTTTTGTGGTGTCCCCCCACTAAACAAAAAATATACAAATCTGTAAACGCTATCAACTGTACTCTAGTGCATATCCTAGGAAGTACAGTAACCTAAAACCTGCACTCTTTGAAGGGCTGTTGCTATGTGTACATTTAGGACAGTTTATTTTAACAGCTCACTGTTAATTTTACAACAGATTCAACCATATTTCTGTAACTGTAGGCTAACTATTAAAAAACAAAAAAAATCCCCACTTCAAAACAGGAGGCCGTTTCAAATTCAAAAGGGCGTACATTTAGAAAGGCACACAATGGGCTGTGGGATTCTGGCTACAGTAACTGGTGCTAGTGGCACGACTTTCAGGTTCAGTGCTTGGGAAGCAGTCCTGCCTTTTGTTAAACCCCAAACCTGCAGAGGCTTGCATGTCAAGATAAGGAGTTGTGCTGAGTTGAGTTGTGCTGCCTTGTCTCACACATTACCAGGGAAGGGATCCTATAACAACTTTACGAATCATGTCCCAGGGCACGACACACCACAAAAGCAAAGTCTAAGGTAAAATACCAGTACTGTACTACAGTACTGACTTAATTAATAAAGTGATTATAGACTTGAAAATGTCGACCCACCCAGCTGATGCAGACCAGTGTTAAAAAAGTGATGTACTTTGTCTTATCCATGTGCCATATATATATATATATATATATATATATATATATATATATATATATATATATATATAATTATGTTCAAGAATGGACGAACATGGAAAATGCATGGATACTCAGATACAGTGGTAACTAGCCATACATAGTTCCACACGTTTCAGTTAGTCACACGCCACTACCGAGAAACACAAGAGCCCAATTTCCAGTGATCCTTAATTCTTTGCATTGTACACTTGCCATATGTGTTGTAGTTGAGCATATATATATATATATATATATATATATATATATATATATATATATATATGAGTCCCTTTAATTAAATCAAATTCCAGACATAGCGTTTCAACCTTAAAACAGACAGCTTTAAGACCCTGCCTGATACGTCCGTTAGTCACACGACTACAGAAGCTAAGCGCACTAGCAACCAATCGGATACTAGGAGGAAGAAACTAATACGTTTCGAGTGGTCAAGCTCTACTGCCAACTGGACAGGAGAACACTGATACTATTTTACAGACAGGGATTAACCACCGAAAACGACTGTACATCAGCAGACAAATACAAAATTATTATTATACAAAAATAAATACAAATCTCCAAACATTTAATGAACTAAATAATCTATTATTGACAATTAATTAGGAAATACACAAAATATATAAGGTCAAAACATATACAATAACAGTTCTGCCAAACTCTCAGCTAATAACAATCAAATCAGTTAAATCTTATAACGTACCTTTTAGTTTCTGTCAACTATTGATAATCCAAAGTAAAAACACTATGCTTAAAATCGAAGGCGTATGCTTTAACAGAAATGCCTCGATATGAATCTACTAAAACTGAAAGAAAAAAAAAATGAAACCCCCAGGCTCAATTTCAACACTAAGGAATATTTCCTAAAATGTACAGCGTTGCTCCTTTTCAACTACTTCAGCTGCAAGGGGGATGTCACATGTCCTGACGTCACTTCCTCATTTCGTGCGCTACACCTCCTAATTTAGGGGCTGCCCAGCCCAGATGTAAATATATGATAGGTAGGTTTATAATGAAGATGTGCAGTATTTTTTGTATAATGCTATAATGGTATGATTCAAATAAAACAATAGAAATTTCAGAAGATAGGCAGCATTGCTGAAGCTGAGGAAATGTTTAACTGTAACTTGTGGTGTATTACTAAAAGCATAACAAATGTAGTAAAGCATAAGAAAAGCAGAGCTTAGCAAATAGAGCAGCGTAGTACTGAAGACAACAAACAGTTGACAATAAAGGGACTTTTAATGGACTTACTTTTATAGAACCTGCGCTTCAATCAACACTAAGTCTCCCGAACCATTAGCACTTTTAGGTTAAAAAAAAAAAAAAGGTTGGTGCAAATTCGTCACTGCAGCCGGTGTGAAAGGTTTTGTAAATCTGGACTTACCGACTGGTTGTAAATTAATAAATAATACCCTTTCCAATACTGAGCGCTGCTTTCACGATCTTTATCTGTTTCCTGAGACAAACTTTATTAGAGGTTGAGTATTCAGAAGCATTAGGTGAAGAGTTATAATAAAAGGAACTAGCGGTATGTCCACAATTTGAAACCGGGCTGATAGGAAGTTCATGTGCAATGTGCTTCTGATTTCTGTAGGATTCTAGCCCCCCACAGGTTTCCTGGGCTCATGATTCCAGGAACTATGGGGCACTAAGCTGGGACCAACAGCCCCAAATAATGAAACCAGAAAATGTTAAAAAAAAAAAAGTTAGGCTTAGCAAACAATCCTTCATTTCTGAAAGAGGAAGGGAGAGAGCAATCACAGACTAAAATGTGGACTGTACATTCCAAATGATGGCTTTTCTTTAAGAGTAAAAATGAGGGGGTGATGCCAGAGTTATGAGTTGTGACTTGTGGCCAAAATGTTGATTGCAGAGTAGGCATACTGTGTGTAAACAAATTAATTAACAAAACTGCACTGATGGTTATTTTACATTTATTGTGGCTCATGTATTTACGAGTTACATCTCAGGTCATTCTTATACCCAATAGCCTAGGAAGCTAGTCTGACTCAAGGTAACAAGGGTTACTATTACTGTTGGTAAAACCCCAAAAGATGCTCAAATCCTATACCAATAGAAAAGCAGGATCATACTAGGCTTAAGTAAGACATGCACGTTTAAATAAAGAACTGTGCAAGAAAAACTGATACAAATATAAGGAACGATTTCATGCAAGCCTTGCACCAAAAGAAATTCCAGGGTTATTCTTGAATAATGTAAGGGATGCATAGATCACACAAGGAATTTATAAGATCAGACTTTAGAAAAAAAAAACATAATTAAGTTATGTGCAACTTATGCATGAAATGATTGTATAGTTCTTGGTTTACACTTGCATTTTATAGCCCTAATGTAATATTCCTTGCATTTTATTTGCTATGGGGTAACATAGAATTAATAATATTCTGACTACTAGCACTATCTGCTACATGAAGGTGAATGACACTACCTATGTTCCACACACCGGTAAATGTATTTTAGTGCAGTATACTTTTATGTGACCATTGATGGCAGCATGTATCTTTCTGTGGAGCCAACATTCTTGCTATCTTGTCAATTGCACTATGACAATTAAACATTAATTATGCCACTGAACAAGTAGAGTAGGGTTTACCTCAACCTTTCTCGCAGAACAAGTGGTAAGATATGTAAGGGTTTGTTTTGCTGATTGTCGTTATGTTGTGACCGATCAGATAAAATACCTTCAGGATCGCTGCAGTTGGTGTGGTCTGTTTCTTGCAAATTGCAATCGGTGAGAATTCGACATGGTTGACAATTAAAAGGTTGTGGTAAATTAAGCTGGCTCAAGGAAGAAAGTTCTTGGGGGAATTGGGTAAAACCCGAAATGGACAGATACTTTAACATTCAGTTATTTTTCAGTGACCATGTTTATGTCCCGGCTAACCACACGTCTCTGTTTTCACTAGACTGCAAACCAAGTGTTTAAGAATGAAACATGAATCGGATTCAACAGACTATAAACACATGATAGGATTATATACTTCACACTGTAATTGCACAGTCCAAACCAATAACAATGTGTTTATACTTTCTTATAAGAAATATTCTATAAGAAATATGTTCAAACATCTAGTTGTATACTGTAGAACTCTTTCCCAAGCCATTATGACGGTATACTGAATAGATTTTTTGATGAAGAATCTTAATGGAATGTTTTACTTTTAAACCTTCTACCAATAGCAAGTTGAGTGGATCACCTCTTTATAAAATACCTGTTTGAAACTGCATAACTTACACAAGTCTGTATTTACAAACACAATGTAAGACTATATAGAATCGCAATAGTGTTCTGCCACCCATAGGGTTAAACTGTTTCTGTGCTGAACAGCTAGCAGTCAGCCTGCTATTGATTTGCAGCATGCAAGGGATTAACCAAGGGAGGCCCTCTCTTGTTCTTAATCAAACTTTTCCAGGAAGGCCCTGCAGATCTGAATGTTTTCTTCTGCTTGAGCAGAGACAATGCATGTGGTTGCTTTTTTCCCTTTAATTGGACCCCAATACATTATCAGTGTGTTTTCATATTTCATTTTAAATATGTTTAGAAACATTTTAATTATGGCACTGGTATCCTTTTAGTGACTTTAAAGAAGTACCAAATGACAAAAACTGCGATAAAGATACTGCCGCTGGAAAAGTAAATATATTTTAAAAACCATATAAAAATAAGAAACATGAATTACACAGATGCTTTATACCTTGAAAATAGATTGAAATAGTTTTTTTTTTTTTCTGTTAAAGCTGTGATTAGGATACCATATAAAATACTGTACTACTATTCCTCTTAGCTGTAGTAAAATAAATAACAAATACAGGAACTGTGTGTTTATTACATGACAACACTGCACTGGTCTGAATCAGCTGGGTGGGTCCTAGGACTTGGCTGACATTACACAGCTGTCATGGAGAAAACTGGTTTTGTTTCAATTTAATGTAACACAGTTTCAAAGTTGGAAGATTAAATAAACAACACCATGAAAAAGTTCCCAATAATATTCTCATGATCAAATTGGGTGGGTGTATTTAATATATACTGGTATAGAGACGTGTTTTATGTGAACCGTTAACAACCCATTATCAAGGCCATTAGTCTGCATATAATTATCAAGTACACTTTATTCACAGTAACCCAAGAGCAGTGAACAGTTTAATAAGAGCGATCAATATTTGTATTCACAGATCACACAAAAAAACAACAACATTGCTTTGGAAGCAACCTTCCAGAGTTTCTAAAACATGAATGTAAGTTTCTTTGTAGCATGACTACATGTGTGATTGAGGTATGAAAACACTGCTATCACAGTACACGTGTGGATGGATTCCTCCTCCTGTTCTCCTTACTGTTATACGTAGTCGTAGTAGTAGGTATGTAATTGTTAGTCTTAGTGCTATTATTGTAAGGTAACAGTAATCAAGTCACTGAATAGACAGACAAAGGGGTTATCTCCAGTCACCTTCTACAGCAATTGCCTTTGAAGATATAATTATATATATATATATATTTTTTACCATTTATCTCTAAAGCCATTCCTAATTGCTGTGACTGAGTGATGAGATAAAATACCTTCACCATTCTCTCTGGGAGAACTTAACTGACGGACTGGCAATTAAAAGGTTGTTTAGTCTTTTCTTGAAAGACGGTCACTGTTACTATCCTGTTCTTCTTGTTCCACTACTCCCACAAAAAACAGTCAGACCCCTATTGTAAACTCTGCTATTCACCTGCCTGTCACATTCAAAGAAGCAGAATGGCACAAAGCTATTTATTTCAATCATAGTTTTTCAAAGTCTGTTATTATGAATAAGTAAAAACATTTGATATTCACAAAATAGGTTTAAAATGTTAAATAAACTACATTCTAGAACTGCTCCATGGATATCAAACTATTTATTATTCATAAAAACAGACTTTATTTATATAAAAAAAACATTCATTAAATAACTTGCTCTGTGAATATCGGATGGTTAGTATTAAGTAAACATTCTAACCAGACCATCTTCACAGAAAACATTGGGGACTAATATAGATACTAATAGACGGGACGCTAGTACAGAAGAAAACATGTTTTCATATTTAAATATGTGAAGAGTCAGACGTTTGACTCAGTTTGAATTTCACAGCGCCTGTCACATTTATCAGCATGTTCACATAAACAGGCCAGGAAAGGAGACTAGATGGCTGGGCGTGGTGGCTGAACTGTCCCTTATCCCTTAGAATCCTCCAGGACAGGACTAACAGCCATTAACACTAACACTGTGTTTACCTACTTAACTCTAAATATCACTGAAGCTATGACAAAATATAGCAGACATGTGCTCCATTTTGTATAATTCATCGGCCCCACACTTTCAGTAAAGCATGACAAAGGAAAAATCAGCTACACAACAATAGGGGAAGCAGGGCACATGTTTTTCAAGCTTAAAAAGGGTTGATAAATGGTTTTTAAAATCTGTGGGACAACACCTTAAAGTCCACTACCAATGTCAACCAGCTGACAAAAATGAAAATCTTGAATTCTTGAATTTATTTTCATGATCATGTCATTTTGTATTTTTTTTTTTTTTACTATACTGTATTTCCTGAACTGTCGTGCTTGAATGGAACAAATTGTGACAGTAGTTTCTATTTTGAAAAGACCCTATTCAAATTAAAAACTGAAAGTCTTATCCTGGTAATATACCTTGATTTGACCTGAATAACTGGTGCCTAAACCCAGAGTCAGTTAGACTTGCCTATACACTCTCTGACCCCTAATTCTGCCCCTGATTGTAAACATGTGTGCTTTTCCTGTTCAGTATGTGAGCAGGCTCCATTTGAATCTCCAGGGCCCTGCCCAATCTCAGTGGGTGTACATGAATCATTTAAAACAAAGCACAACTGTTCTGTTGTCACGGTTGCTTTAGGTTTGGGTGTTGTTATTTTTTGGTCTCTTTTACTTCACAAGGAGACAACTGGAAGTCTGACAGGGGGGACGAGAGGGAGGGAGAGAGAGAGACAGAGATAACAAGAAGTTTGAAGGAGACATGGTACATATTTTATCTCCAGAGCTAGACTGCCACATTTTCTGAATCTTTGAAATATTTCACTGATAAAAGTAAAATGTTCTATCCAGTATTATATATACAAGGGATAACTGTTATTTTTGGTCTAAAACAGCAAAAAAAAAGTAAGACCTGCTAATGTGAAAACCAGCTTAGGAGCACAAGGCATCCACATTTGATGGGCAGTATACAAAAACAAAGCAATGTGCCAATTATGTAGCAATGTATAATTTATATAGAAACTGTGAATGAAACATAATCCATTTTTCTTCCTTTAAAAACTGTTTGGGGTCTCTGACTAACAGTTCGATAGATAGTACAATGCTTTAGGATGCCAGCATAGGCTACTTTTATAACCAGTGGCTGTGATGTATCATTTTAAACATGCCAGCTTGTTCTGTTTGTTTTCCTGTCAGTGGAGCTCTGTAACTCATCTGGCTTTCACTGCAGTTCTAATAATGTCCCTTGAGAACAGTAACAGGATAGTGGGGTTGTTATTTATTCTTAAAAGGTAATTAATCCCACAGAAACACATGGTTCATTAATGAAAATATACATTCCTGGTACATTGTTATAGTCTCAATATACTGTTTCAGAATAACAATACAGTTAGACACCAGCAACGCACATGAATATACTGAAACAAGGAAAAGCCTTAACTCCATATATGCTACACACTACACTCTGTATGAAGACAATATGTACTTGTGTAGTGGCTGCTCACATACCACAGGGCATTCTTATGGAGTTAAAACATGCACCGTTCATATAGCCCCTAACAGATCATCTCAAAAGTTCTCCAAATGTTTTCAATATTTACCTTTGTACTTAACTCTCTTCACTTGCTTGCTCTCGGAGTGAGATATGAATTTCCTCTCCCCATGTAATAATGGCTTATTATTGCATGGGGATCAAATCAACAGCCTGCTATCAAAGAAGTGCTCAAATCCAATTTAAATACCTGTATCAGAATCTAGGTGATATAAGGCATTACCGTCCATCTGTACGTATATGTGTGTGTGTGTGTGACAATTATATTTGTACATAATCTACGGCACCACTCATTTAAGGACATGCTTTAGTATCTGTCCATATCAAGAGAACAGTGGATTAGAACAGGCCGAACAGACTCATTATCTTTCTGGCTGGTGTGTCTACTTTGTATCTACTTAGTGAACAAGACGCTGGCCAGAAAATAAAAAACAGTCCATTGTACAAGCTTAGAGCACAAGACCAGTACAAGCCAGCATGCTACCTTGTATAAAAAGGATAACAGACTTGGGAGTGGTGGATTCATGTCAGTAATCCACTTCAGTTGTTTAAGGAGTCCTTGTTTATTGCAGCAAATGCTTCAGTAAAGTGTAACCGCAAATGCAAAAAATATGTTCCCACCCATTTAAATCCAATGATCTTCTAATGTTGAGATTACCAGGAGAAGTGTCAGCAGCTTAGCTCTGACTTCTCGGAGTAGTTGCCATAGTAAAGTTCATTTTAAGGCGATCACAAAGTATGTGGTCATGCTTAGGCTGTCATTGTTTCCAGACTCACTGGTGAGCGAGCATTTGCAACGTCGTGTCTATGGGTGATGCTTGCTGCTTCATCATTGGCCCAAGTTAAATATTTCCAGCTGCAGCCTGACCCCCCAGTAAAGCGTTACAAGTTTTCAACACCCCTGCTGGGTGGACTGAGCCAGGCTGATTGGATCCAGATGGAAATCTACGCAAAGAAATGGAAGAGACTCCCACTGTACGGAGAAGAGTGATTTGAGATTACGCATGTACTGTTCCCATCACACACACGCAATATGTCTTGCTTTGTATTCTGATCATTGCTAGGGACCAGTTGTGTATTGTTTTGCCAGTTACTGAGTGTTAAAGAAAAGTGAGTAAAAATCAGAAAGACTTTTTCTTTGTCTGGCATACAAAAAATCCTGAAACATATTAATTTTGTTCCTTTCCCCTCATGATGTTTGCATTCAATCTGAGTTATTCTTATTGCATACTGAAATATTTCTGTGTCTGTGTTAAGGCTGTAGTTGACTGCCATAGACCTAGATCTAGGTTACATTTATCTATGACAGCTAACCAGAACTAAGGAGAGGGTCCTGAACTCAAATCCCCTTTAATCCAGACTTTGTAACAAATGAAACAAAGACAGTACTCGAGTAACTGCAATTAGAACCCTTCTGAAGAATTAAAAACATCATCAAAATGGGAAATTAAGTAGACAATAATACAAAACTAAGAAAGCAAAATTTAAGGCTGCTTACCTTTTAACCCTTTCTGTCCTGAATTATTTTTTTGCCAAAATAAAGTTATTTAATTAAAAAAGAAACTCCTTTTTTGAATATACATCAGTACAGGACAGAAAAATCTATCTTCTACATATAGTTAAACCTCTGGGACCTAGGAGTCCTGTGAGGTTCCAACATGATTTATTTTACAGCGTATGTTACCATATGGCGCAAGGGACCTGGTCCTGCCAGGACTGAAAGGGTTAACCCTTCAGAACTCTTTGAAGAAGCATTAAGAGATCACCTCATTACCAGCGCAGTAAACACAACACAATGGGTTACACACCAACACTGACATTTTACTGTACAATAACCAATGCATGACCTTGTGCCCCTAAGGAGAGATTGCATTACTGTACCATTGCATTGACACTTTAGTAAGAGTCTAGAAACTGCACACATGCAGTGTCACAAGGAACAGTTTCTGCTTCTACTAATTTAACAGCACTGTATTCAGCATGTCAGCACACAGAGGCTTTTACTCTCAACTATTTACCTTACTTGGCCTGCTTCTGGTGAATGTTGCCTTTGTAGGCCCATTGCTATGACAGCAGGCTAGTTATCACCCCCATCCCCCCACCAGGATAGTACAGGCTGTCTTTCTTAAGCACACTGCGATCATTGAATTCCCTGACATAGAGTTAGACGTAACATAATTAGACAGCTGTCGTGTCTCAGCTTTGAAGTATCTTTTAGTAAACTAGAGACAGTCAGTGAAGAACACAAATGAGAAGCCAATCGCTGCCTTGGAGATTTTGGCAGACAAGTGCAAGACTTCTCAGATCCATTAAGGGAATGCTACATGGAAAAACCTTTCAAGGCTGGTTCAGTAGAGCTACACCTGCATAACACTTTCTGCATGCATCTTCAAACACCACTATATATACCATCTCAGATCTCAATAACACCCTATCTTTACAATGCAGAATGCTCCAATTCACACCAATATTATGAATGATCACCAAGGTATCTCTCCCTATACTGTACCTCAGTTAATTGTTCAGTGCAGTGTGTGAACCCTTTAATACGAGAACATGCTCTCTTACAAATTTACAAAAGCGACACAGTCACGTGAAAGCGTGTATTCAACTGGTTCCAAAACATGTCATTTCAAACATACATGCATCTCCTTTGGCATGTGCAATCTCTGGCAACAAGAGACGTTTTACAGGAAAACATACATTTCATAAAACATGGTACTCGTTTGCCGTGGGCCTCCCGATATATTGTATTAAACATTCAAATTTAAATTCAGGGAGATTAATGTTTTAGTGATCTGCTGACAGCCAGACACCACAGTCTAGCACAGAGATATCCGGTACTTAACATCTGAAAAGTGCATTGGAAGCCTCTGCATATTTTTTCAATTTTGTGCCACAATATTATCTTTACAGACTAAATAACGCATTGTGTCTTTGAGTTAGTCCTATAAAATGAGTTACAAAAACGTGGTAAGATGTCAAAGCACAATTTCCATTTAGACAGCCTGCTGGCACAGTATTTAACTGATCTCTTCATTGTATAACACATGAACACGTATTCAAATGGTTAGAAGTGAGCACATTCCCCTTCCAGCTATTGTATTACCACTATTTTTTGGCTTAGAATATATACTCAAAAGCCCAGTCTTTGGGTAACAACCACCAGCTCTATCACTTAAGATAGCAATATCTTAAAAGTAGCACAGTGGGTTCTCACACTGAGAATTAGTCTCTTAGTGCATTCACCCAGTACGCCAGTCCACTTTGTGCACTTCAATCGCTGCCACTGTCACTGTCTTCCTCCTCCTCCTCTTCCTTCTCCTCTGGTTTCTTGATCTCTGTCTCCTCGATCAAGCCTGAGAAAAAGTCATCCCCTCCCCCAAACGCTTTCTTGCTCAGTGACTTCAGGTTCCCCCCCTTCTTCTTCCGCCTCCGGTAGTCGCTCACAGTGATAGCACTCAGGGAGGAGATGTCCCAGAATTTCACCTTCTGGTCGTGGGCACAGCTGGCCAGGAAGTGCCCATCGTACGACTTGGCAATCTGCTCAATGGGCTCCCCCACATGCTGGCCCACGCTGCCAATCACACGGTTTGGCAGCAGGTTGATCGCCCTGTAACAGCAACACAACCAGATGTACAAATAAATGACCGGACAACACTTTAAAAGGGTTATCTTACATGGTCTACATATCCTATTAGGTTTCTTCTGGATAGTTCTCTATTTTTATTTCTACAGTACTAAGATTATTATTTCCAGCAAAAATACCACAGAATTTTTTTTAAGCTTCAGTGTACGGTGCAATGGTAATATGCTTCACCACTTTTATTTGTGGAATAGTTATTATAGATGATAAATAATGTTAGAAGCAGAAACAGCAATAGAGAAGCATACACAATACACAAAAAAGGATAGTTAACTGGTAAGAACTTAAATATTAGAAAATGTTTGATCTTTTCAAGATTGCCTTTATGTACTGAACACACTAATGCATCCTGGGCTTCATATTGCAAACAACTCAAACAAACCATTGTCATTTATAGACGAGTTTGGGAATTTGACTTTTCGGAGAAAAGGGTATGTTTTTATTTATGCTAAAAATAAAACATAAATATCACACCCCCCTCTACTGGACAAAAATGGAAAGTCAGCAAACACTTAAAGCAGCCTAAATTACAGGAACATATAACCT
This sequence comes from Acipenser oxyrinchus oxyrinchus, assembly GCA_030684275.1. Classification (NCBI taxonomy): domain Eukaryota; kingdom Metazoa; phylum Chordata; class Actinopteri; order Acipenseriformes; family Acipenseridae; genus Acipenser; species Acipenser oxyrinchus. The sequence goes on from CM060268.1 coordinate 9,902,316, forward strand.
TCAATCCAACACCCCTAAAACAGTACATTAAAATCACTGATCTGTAACACTGTATTAAAATCACACATACTGTATGAATGAAGACCATTATTTGAATGGACATTCTTAATAGGTTCAAGAATGCACTGAAATTCATTGTGCATTCTGTAACAATCATATGTTGCTTTCTCGAAATCATTGAAGTACTTTCTGAATCTAATTGTTTCTTTAAATCAAAACACAAATGTTGAGCCCATGAATGGACACTTTCTACATATACTAAAAACTTGACATGACATGTTCTCCAATAAGACAGGTCTACATGGATCTTCATTCCAAATCTATTTGATTAAGGTTTTTAATTTGAAATGATACAGTTCTACATAATAACATTCTTCTCAGAGAGCAGTTGAGTCCCAGAGATAACACACTATACTGATTTTTTTTTTTTTTTTTTTTACCATCCTCTTACCTTATAACTCCATCTGTAGACGCAGCACACAGAATGCTATCAGTAATCGGTATGATGCTGTCAACAGACTCGGCCTTCACTGCAAAGCGGTCACTGGTGGCACCAAATCCATCCCAGTTAAAGAGGTAAATCATGCCCTCGCTTGAACCACACACCACTTTCTTACCTCGCTGTTGAGCAAGCAGGCAGAAGAATACATTACTTGGTGTCTGTTTACTACATACTTCTAGAGCAGAACCTCAAATAAATACACTTCGGGAATGGAGGGTGGTTGTGAGTGTGAAATGCAGTAACATGTAACAATTTAATGTATGCATAGTGTATTCACAAAAAGTCTGATTTATCAGAAATCAGCCAGTTTCCAGTTCAAACGCACAGACTGGTGGTTTCTGCAGTATATTGAGGTTCACAATGTACAGCAAGACATTTCGTTTCGTCCTTACCTTCATGATTGCCACAGAGGTGAGATCCCCATTTTGAAACTCAGACAGAAGGTCGAAGCGCCGCCTCTTAATGTTAAACACTCCCATTGTCCCATCTCCGCTGGATATGGAAGGAAAGTGTTTTAAATGAGTTATTTTCAATACACTGAGTATTGTTTTGTTGTTGTTGAAACTGGGTGTCTGAAATGCCCCCCTTGTTTAGCTTCAGTACCTTTGTGTAACGTGCCAGTTTGCACAGTTCTGTTTCATAGTCCCCAGTATACCTGGTAGTGAGGAGGATCTTCTTGTCGTGGTCGATGGCCATGCCACTGATGTACTCCTCGTGCTGCTTCATCTCCATGAAGGCGGTGCCCCTCCGCAGGTCCCACACTTTCAGGGTGCCGCTATCATCGCCAGTAGCAAACAGGTTCTCATCAATCAGGAGCATGCTGTTTATGGGGTCACTGGAGAGTGCAGGGCACAATAACAAGAGGAAGGGATGACACCCACAGCTGAACACACCAAGCAGGCTTGCTCGCAGTAAGTCAGTGCCCACAGGTAACCCTGACTTTCATCCACAGCATGTTGAATAGCTTCTTTTTAAAAGTGCCAGGGCACAGTTTAATCATATTTGATTCCCAGGATAAAGGCCACCACGACCTAGATTCTGACATCTTAAGGATCTCACCATTCCCTGAGGATTTTAGGCATCGTTCACTTACTCTCTGCTAAATCAAAACAGGCTTACTTGGCATACCTTGTAACCATATGTGTGTACATTAGAAAGACATTTAAAACATACATAAATAAGGAATGGTCATACTAAGTGTTGCAACTTAGAAAGATGTAAGAGTGGCAGACGTACAGGATATCCATGCTAAAATAACCCAAATAACAAAACATCGAAACAGATCCAGGGCCATAGATTCAGTACCTGTGTGCCTTTGATATCCTTTTGACTAGCTTGCCTCCCTCCACGTCCATAATGTGGACAGATTTGTCCTTAGATATGCTGAAGAGTTCTAGGCGGAAAACAGTCAACATGAAAGTCAGCAACACTCATTGGATAGCTCTTAAGTATAGCTTGCTATAGACAGCCTAATGCAAGTTAAGATTTATTGATGTCATACCATACAATACTTTTTTGCTAACTACAACAGGAGGAATTATGGGAAACGAACATTTGGACACGGTTCTCTATGTTCGATAAGGAACAGGAACACGAGGAATCATTTTGCCAAATCAGATAATCCAGGTATCTCCGGTATGCTCAGTCTCACAAAATCATGTCTTATATTATTATTATAGAAAAAGATTCAAGCAAGACAGATCCACTGAGTTGCATCATCTTTTAATCCAGGGATATCCTCCCCGACCACAGCGACTGGGGAATTCCTGAAGTTAATTTTACAAAATCACATCTCCTGTAGTACAGGGTCCTGTATATTACCACCAAGCTGGGACACTGGTTGAGCTTCACAATTAATGTAAAAAATAAAAAAATGCCCCAATCTTTGCATACTTACTCTCTCCGTCATGTGAAAAAGCCACTTCCCTGCAGGATTTGAGGTGATGCCCGGAGGACCAGAGCTCCTTGTTCCCTCCTTCCACGCAGGAATAGGAGTGACTGAAAAGGACAATCAACGTGCACCAAATATTAGACTGATAATGTGACATGATAAAGATAAGCTGTACATCCCATAAATGCACTGTTCATCTTCTGTGGAGTACAGACACGTCTTTTGTATGGTCCCAGCTAAACCATTTCCATTAGCATTTAATGCTGCAACGCAACTTGGATGGCTTTTATATCTCAACTTTATTCATTAGAAAAAGGCTTGAGGTTTTCAAATGATTTCTGTGAATTGAAACAAATACTTCTCATAAAGATCATGAAAGAGCATTTTGAAAAGAAAGCCATTCTAGGGACTTGTAATGCTGTACATGCATTCTGAATACCCAGTCAGCTAAATGAGCAGCCAGATTGCTGTTCATATACCCGATAACAGGGCCGAACCCCCCCGACCACCTACACATAGATATCTCCATCGAGGTCCCCAGCAGCCAGGATGTCCCGTGTTGGGTGGAATGCTACAGTATTCACAATGGCCTCAAATTTAATGTCTTCAGGGGTCTCTCGGATTTTTGGTTCTTTGGGTTCATCTGGTTCTTCATCCTACGTTGAAAAGGGAACCGTGTGAAGCTGGAGGTACACGTACATTTTAAATGGACATTCAGACAACGTGAAGGGCATTGCGGGTTCGACAGTGCATAGTGGTTCCAGTAGTGTGATCTTGAGATATGTTCACATAAAAAAAACAATAGAACCAACTGTAACCTGTCTGGGGGAGTGTTAGCTAACATTCTGCACCAGTATAAACGCCGCTGGCTGTATTAAAACTCCCTTAGCTGAACGCCCGATACTTCCCCACGTCCTTGGATCAGGGATTCTATTGTACATTTAACAATATCGTACCCTCACGTTTGTTACCTGCTCATTTTCGTCTTTCTCTTCACCATCTTCCTCTGTGTCCGAATCTTTGGCCACAGATACTCCTGGCATCTCTCCCGCCTCTTGCTGACAAGGATATTAATTATAATCATCAAAATAATGCAGTTATCAATTAACCACTTTTTCTCTCTCGCTCTCATTTGTATGATAAGGCTGCAATACTACGCGTGTGGTACACAAAACGGTAAAGTTATACTATACGGTATATTCAGCCATTCGATTTTCATACGGAATTGGAATTTACAGCAGTTTAGAATCTTACAAACGTGCACAGCTCAGTTCAGATCTCTATATACATTGCTCACAACATTGTGTGCAAAACCGGGTACGCTTACAGTGCAGTACAGCTTAGTTTCTAGCTGTAATTAAATACTTACATCAAATGTACGGTTTGAAGACAATACATACAGATTTTTTTTTTCACGAATATCACTTGCACACCACATTTAAAGCATTATCAGTACTTATTACTGTAGTATTGTAATTATTTAGTGAATAACAACGCGTGCGCTTACCATGGACGCGGCCATCTTTAAAGCTGTTACGTCGAGGTCCTAAAAGCGTCAACAATTTAGAAGATTAAACATAATATGCTTAGGATAGTCCAGCATTATTTGTCTTTCTGTAATATACATGCAATTGAAAAAAAAAAAATATGTATATGTAATAAATCCTTGCTAACTTCATGTCTACATGTAAGAGACTGCTTAAAATTCCAACAGGGTCTCAGCGGATAGGACCTTGAAAACTAAAGAAACCTACAAATGTGCGTGTTGCAGTGCTGTACAAAGAACACTTTCTTGTGCGTTGTAAGCGTTAGTTTGAACAGCATAAACGTGCTGCTTTTTGTTCTACTTCTAGAATTCTATCGATTGCTAAAACAAAACTTCTGCCCCGTGTGAGGATCGAACTCACGACCTTCAGATTATGAGACTGACGCGCTACCTACTGCGCTAACGAGGCCATGTAAACGCCCCCTAAAGGACTGAGAAACGTGGGATGTTTGTAGTGAACAAGGGGCCTTTCGCGTGTGAGGAACGTGATAACCACTACACTACGGACACATTTAATGAATTTCAGAAACCACGAATTTCAAATACAATGAATTTTAAATACATACAGATAATGTACTGTATATTGCAGTTTGCAATACGTGCAATATGATCTAAGAAGTATAAAAACAAAAGCATTTGTAAAGGGTTGTTATTTTAAAATAAATAAATATATTAAAAAAATGTTTCCGCCTGTTCTCGAACCAGGGACTTTTCGCGTGTTAGGCGAACGTGATAACCACTACACTACGGAAACATGTCTAGCTGCTGTTTTTATTTCTAAGAAGTATCATGGTATCTACAGTAGAATGCAACACACTACCATGGTACTACTAAGTATTTATTTTACCATGGTACAATTTCTGTTGTCCCGGATACAAGTATTACATTACCATTATAACGGACAACTGTATTAAATATAATTGCGCTTTGGATAAAACAGTCCCTCAAACAAGTTTCTAGCTCTTGTAAATATTACATTTTTTTAACACTCAGAACTGACACCTAGTGTAAAAATGTCAATCGTGTATTTTTATTGATTACAAAATCTAGTTTACTATCCGGGCATTTCTACAGCTGACATTTGTAATACGAACATACATTATTATTGGCTTTTTTTAATTATTGGTGACTATACGTACAGTACTAGTGACATAAAATAACACTGTAATAAAATTCTTACCTGTATTTCGAAATAAATCAAAAGACTTCAAGATTCAATAATCTCCCGTCGTTGAAAACGCTCAGTATTCTTGGCAGTTCTACGAGATCTGATTGGATAATTCCGTCACTTGATTCTTGGTAGCTCTGCGAAATCTGATTGGCTCTTTCCTGGTCAATTCTTGGTAGCGACACGGGCTATGATTGGTCAAAACTACCAAGATATTACCAAGCTTGAACATCTACTTTTGGCTGGGTAGGACGAGGCTGCTGTTGCGTTAGTAAGATAGGTATCACATTTTGACCCGATGAATGATACACAGGAAAATCTGGATGTACAGTACTCAAATAAATGCAACCATCCGCCATGCTGTTACAAAAATGCAGCCGCGTCTAATAAATATAACTGATCAAATAAATAAAAAAAATATATACACGTGTTTCCGCCCGGTTTCGAACCGGGGACCTTTCGCGTGTGAGGCGAACGTGATAACCACTACACTACGGAAACATTTGATGAAATATCTAACCCACTTATCAAATACAATGAACTTCAAATACATACAAATAATGTACTGAACATTGCAGTTTGCGATACGTGGAATATGATCCAAGAAGTATAAAAAAATTATTTGTAACGGATTGTCATTTTAAAATAAATTTAAAAAAAAAACGTTTTCGCGCGGTCTCTTGTCGCGTGTTAGGTGAACGTGATAACCACTACACTACGGAAACACATCTAGATACACCGTCCACTATTCCTATAGTAGCTTACTAACATATATGTTCTTGCACGTGAGAAGGGAGTACATTACATTTAACTCGTTCTGCAAAGTTTTTTTTTTTAAATTTAACTTATTGCATAAATGAAACAACAAGCCCTTAATATATAATATAGCCCCGATACGTTTTATAGTGTAAGCGCGTATATGTTAATGTACATTCCTGTACTCACATACAAATTGTAGCTGTTCTCCATTTGTCCAGATGCTTTGTTGATACCCAGTTTTAAAATAATAAGGACATCTAACTATTTACGACCATGAAGAACGTTTTGACAGTTTTTAAGGCAAACCCAGCCTTAAATATTTTTGGTTTTACCCAAGAATAAAAGTACTGCCCCGTGTGAGGATCGAACTCACGACCTTCAGATTATGAGACTGACGCGCTACCTACTGCGCTAACGAGGCCATGAAAACACTCCCTACTCCAGGACTGAGAAACGTGGGATGTTTGTAGTGAACAAGGGACCTTTAGCGTGTGAGACGAACGTGATAACCACTACACTACAGACACATTTAATGATTTCTGTGAATTTAAACGAATACTTCTCATAAAGATCATGAAAGAGCATTTTGAAAAGAAAGCCATTCTAGGGACTTGTAATGCTGTACATGCCTTTTGAATACCCAGTCAGCTAAATGAGCAGCCAGATAGCTGTTCATATACCCGACAACAGGGCCGAACCCCCCTGACCACTTACACATAGATATCTCCATCGAGGTCCCCAGCAGCCAGGATGTCCCGTGTTGGGTGGAATGCTACAGTATTCACAATGGCCTCAAATTTAATGTCTTCAGGGGTCTCTCGGATTTTTGGTTCTTTGGGTTCATCTGGTTCTTCATCCTACGTTGAAAAGGGAACCGTGTGAAGCTGGCGGTACACGTACATTTTAAATGGACATTCACACAACGCGAAGGGCATTGCAGGTTCGACAGTGCATAGTGGTTCCAGTAGTGTGATCTTGAGATATGTTAACATAAAAAAACCCAATAGAACCAACTGTAACCTGTCTGGGGGAGTGTTAGCTAACATTCTCCACCAGTATCAACGCCGCTGGCCGTATTAAAACTCCCTTAGCTGAACGCCCGATACTTCCCCACGTCCTCGGATCAGGGATTCCATTGTACTTTTAACAATATTGTACCCTCAAGTTTGTTACCTGTTCATTTTCGTCATTCTCTTCACCATCTTCCTCTGTGTCTGGATCTTTGGCCACAGATACTCCTGGCATCTCTCCCCCCTCTTGCTGACAAGGATATCAAGGAAAAAAATATGTATATGTAATAAATCCTTGCTAACTTCATGTCTACATGTAAGAGACTGCTTAAAATTCCAACAGGGTCTCAGCGGATAGGCCCTTGAAAACTAAAGAAACCTTCAAATGTGCGTGTTGCAGTGCCGTACAAAGAACACTTTCTTGTGCGTTGCAAGCCTTAGTTTGAACAGCGTAAACGTGATGCTTTTTGTTCTACTTCTAGAATTCTATCGATTGCTGAAACAAAACTTATTATTAAAACTTATCAATTTATTTGAGTACTGTACATCCAGATTATCTTGTGTATCATTCATCGGGTCAAAAATTGATAGATTTCTTACTTGCACAACAGCAGCCTCGTCCCACCCAGCCAAAAGTCGATATTCAAGCTTGGTAATATCTTGGTAGTTGTGACCAATCATAGCCCGTGTCGCTACCAAGAATTGACCAGGAGAGAGCCAATCAGATTTCGCAGAGCTACCAAGAATCAAGTGACGGAATTATCCAATCAGATCTCGTAGAACTACCAAGAAAACTGATCGTTTTCAACGACGGGAGATTATTGAATCTTGAAGTCTTTTGGTTTATCTCGAAATACAATCATCTGAAGGTAAGAATTTTTTTACAGTATTATTTTAATTGTCACTAGTACTGTACGTATAGTCACCAAGAATTAAAAAATGCCAATAATAATATATGTTCGTATTACAAATGTCAGCTGTAGAAATGCGCAGATAGTAAACTCTATATTTTGTAATATCAATAAAAATACACGATTGACATTTTTACAATAGGTGTCAGTTCTGAGTGTTAAAAAATGTAATATTTACAAGAGCTAGAAACTTGTTTGAGGGACTGTTTTAAAAGCGCAATTATATTTAATACATTTGTCCGTTATAATGGTACTGTAATACTTGTATCCGGGACAACAGAAATTGTACCATGGTAAAATAAATAGTACCATATAGTACCGTGGTATAGTGTTGCATTATACTGTAGATACCATGATACTTAGAAATAAAAAGTGCAATTGTATTATCTTTGTATTAGTGGATTGTGTAATTAGACATGGTTCCGTACCACCTGGAAGTTGGTTACTTATTCCCGGTTCCTTATTTGCGATGTAGTTGACAAAGCAGCGTGTCCTTTTTCTGTGTGTTTTAACTCACTTACACATCTTGCTCAATTAATATATTGCTACTATTTAAAAAATAATCGCTCCTTCTTTAAAAAAAAACGAAAATATTAATAACAAACCTGTAACAGCAGCATAGCGGTACCCTATATTACCCGCTTGTTTTGCCCCATTTACCCCATTAGACGCCTTGCTCACTAAATATCGAGCTATCCCTAGATAGGTTATCGTCTCCTCTTTGCAAAAACACTAACAATTTTAGTGAGCAAGCCGTACCCCACGAACAGCAGCACCCCAAAGCGTAGCCCATTATGACCAATACAGAACGTATGGGGGCACGTCTTTTGATGCCCCATTTACCCCCCTTAGACGGCTTGCTCACTAAATATCGAGCTATCCCTAGATAGGTTATCACCCCCTCTTTGCAAAACCACTAATGATTTTAGTGAGCAAGCTGTACCCCACGAACAGCAGCACCCCAAAGTGTAGCCCATTATGACCAATACAGAACGTATGGGGGCACGTCTTTTGATGCCCCATTTACCCCCCTTAGACGGCTTGCTCACTAAATATCGAGCTATCCCTAGATAGGTTATCACCCCCTCTTTGCAAAACCACTAATGATTTTAGTGAGCAAGCCGTACCCCACGAACAGCAGCACCCCAAAGCGTAGCCCATTATGACCAATACAGAACGTATGGGGGCACGTCTTTTGATGCCCTATTTACCCCCCTTAGACGGCTTGCTCACTAAATATCGAGCTATCCCTAGATAGGTTATCACCCCCTCTTTGCAAAACCACTAATGATTTTAGTGAGCAAGCCGTACCCCACGAACAGCAGCACCCCAAAGCGTAGCCCATTATGACCAATACAGAACGTATGGGGCACGTCTTTTGATGCCCCATTTACCCCTTAGACGGCTTGCTCACTAAATATCGAGCTATCCCTAGATAGGTTATCACCCCCTCTTTGCAAAACCACTAATGATTTTAGTGAGCAAGCTGTACCCCACGAACAGCAGCACCCCAAAGTGTAGCCCATTATGACCAATACAGAACGTATGGGGGCACGTCTTTTGATGCCCCATTTACCCCCCTTAGACGGCTTGCTCACTAAATATCGAGCTATCCCTAGATAGGTTATCACCCCCTCTTTGCAAAACCACTAATGATTTTAGTGAGCAAGCCGTACCCCACGAACAGCAGCACCCCAAAGCGTAGCCCATTATGACCAATACAGAACGCATGGGGCACGTCTTTTGATGCCCCATTTACCCCTTAGACGGCTTGCTCACTAAATATCGAGCTATCCCTAGATAGGTTATCACCCCTCTTTGCAAAACCACTAATGATTTTAGTGAGCAAGCCGTACCCCACGAACAGCAGCACCCCAAAGCGTAGCCCATTATGACCAATACAGAACGCATGGGGGCACGTCTTTGGATGCCCGGATAAATACAAATGGGTGATGTAGAGGGGTTCCCCCTCTGTGAGAATCAACTTTGAAATAAGTGACCCAGAACGATTTAACCCCCGAAATACCCCAGTTTCTTATTCAATTTGTGTTACATTTATGGGATGCGAATAAGAAGCTGGCCGAATAAGAAGTCAACTTCACAGCATCGAGTCCAACCACCGGTGTCTTAGTTACAGTTACCCGATTACGTCAATATGTAAAAGACATACATAAATAAAATAAAATAAATAAAATAATAATACAAATTATATTTTTACTGTTTTAATTAAGTTTCTAGTTAAATTAGTTACAGACATTTTTTGTTGTTGTAAATACTAGACAGTAGTTGACTAATATAATTATTTAAATGTGTTATTTATTTGAAATTATTATTTATTTTATTTATTTATTTTGGCATTATGGTTGTGTTTTTATATTTTCCGATTTAGGAAGTCAAAAATATGGGAGAGAGGAGGTCAAAGTTTGTTACTAATGCACTAGAGGTTTAGTTTTTCTCTATGATCCATCGCAGTTCTGGTGAATGGTTCGTACAAAAAGTAGTTTTTTTGTCTTGGCACGGTGTGTGGCGCTACATATTTGTTTGTCGCTTGCCTCTGGTGTGAATTAGCCTTTAGAGAAATGAGTTTTTCAAACAAAATTGATGTACAAAAGTTTGTTACAAACCTGCTGAAAATTTGTAAAAATGTTTCTAATCCTTTTGAAAATGGATATTTTAGAAGTGATTTAACGTTTGGTTTGCTTGCAAAATCTTTAAAGCTAAAAATTCTTTAGTGAATCGCAGAAACCTGTATTATTTTTGGAAAAGGAATTGTAATTTTGTTCAAGATGCTTGGAAAAACGAATTGAAGACACAGTTACCAGCGATGACAATTTACCAGATATTGACGTGGATGATCTGAGGGAGTCACCTAAACAGAAAAAATCAGAATATGTATTTGACAGCGATGGCCTGTGTGGTGCTCCTGACAACAGCCACCATGTCATTCACATCTCCAGCGATACAACAGGTGAAACAAGTGAAGAGGAAGATTTCTATGAAAATAAATATAAGGGAGTTCCCTCAGAATTTAAAATATGTCTTAATGCCAAAGAATGGGATGCAGTCAAACCCAGTTCAGAACAACGTTTAAAGGGCGAATGGACTGATATTTTCTCATCGAAGTTTAAAACTATCAACCCCTACTGTGTCCTGGCATTTAAATATAACAGGATTAAGAAGAACAAGTCAAAGAAGACTAGTGCATGTTATTTTAGAGGTAAAGCAGAATGCAAATTTGATGGATGCTGCATTTATGATTTTACCATTTGTGAGGAACCAAAGGCAGGAAACAATGTTTTTGTTGAAGTGGTTGGATCAGGACAGATACGGCATGAACAAATTGAGGTTCACAGCCGACACTTCAAAGGAAGTAAAAGGTTTGAAGCAGCTGAAAAAGTTGCTGACGATGGGCCTGCAAAATACTATTATAAAAAGATGGAAACAGCAGATGAAAAAGTACTTCTAAGTGGAAATTTGTCAGATGTAAAAAATTTGGGTGTTTGGCAAAAAATACAGTCAGAATTTCATGAACGAAATAATTTCTCAAAGGATAATATAGTTGATATAATTGCAACCATGGACAGTTTTCGAGCCATAGACATTGATTCTCAAGTCTTGCCAGGCTATGTTCAATACTTTTCAATTTTTCCGTTTGCAGTTCACCTGTATACTGAAGAGCAGCTAAAGCTAATAAACGCAGTCTCAAAAATACAGAAAATTAACGTACACATTGATGCAACTGGATCATTGGTTAAGCCAATAAATAAAGGGAGAAATGTGTATTATTATGCAGCAGTTATCAAGAACCCAAAACCAAACTCTACAGCTATCCCAGTAGCTGAGCTTCTGTCTGATGACCATTCAGTTCCAGCTATCACCAATTTTATTATGAATGTCCGAAGATCATACTTCTTAGTAAGGAGAAAACAGTGGATACCAGAAAGGGTAGTAATCGATGACAGTTGGGCTCTGGTCTTGGGAGTGTTAACTGGATTCAATAATGAGTCACTGTCAGCCTACCTACTTAGAACATGGGATATCATACACACGAGGCATCCCAGTGTGAACATAACAAGATACACATACTTGGCCTTGTGTTCTTCACATGTCATTGTTGGCTTCTGTCGCAAATTAAGCAAAATACTGCGGCATTGGACAAGAAACCCCAGACTTTTTCTGCTACTGCTTTGCAAGGTTACAAGAATGTAATAAATTACAGGAGGCATTTGACATTTACCAGACCATTTGCTGTGTTGCGCTAACCCGATTGACATCTAGCAAAGTGCAGCAAAGTTGGGAGTTCCTGCAGAAAGCCCTTAAAAAGGAAACTGCGGAGAGACACATTACTGATAACCCAATCCGAGAAAGTAAAATCACCGAAGATGTTCTTTATGAAGAAAAGACAATCAAATTGTCTTCTCCATATCACCACTTTTTTGTCACTGCCAAAAAAAGAGCGAATTGCGAGGAAGAATTGCTTATGGAGGCAAACGACTATTACTGCCCAAACGTGGTTGAGTTGTTGGAAAAGGATTATATGTACCGGTTTCCCATGTGGAGCAGTGTACTGTTTGGCCCTCAACGTTATGCAAGCGATGTCTCAAATGAAAAAACAGAATATTTAGGAGAGCGACACATCACCAATGCAGTAGTTGAAAAGTGGTTTGACACTGTAAAACACGAAATAGTAGAGTCACTACACCTTCGAGCAGGAATGTGTATACGAAGTTTGCATCGTGGTATCAAATCCCATCTAAAGGCTTTCAAACTGCACATGACCATCGATCCTGTAAAAAAGTGCAGAAAAACACCCATACTGCTGAAAAGGTGTGGAAGAAGAGAACAAGAAAAAGAAAATCTTATTATGATCCAGTTGTTCTGTTCCCTGAAGTAAAGAAAAGGAGATTTGCTTCTGAAATCTCTATAACTGATGAGAGTAAACTGACGAGCGCTGTCAAAATCAAAGCAAGTGATACCGCTGGACCCAGCCTTAACATTGAAACTCCGGGCATTGAAGAAAGATCGTTTGTCAGCAGCATTCCAATTGCAACTTCGACACCAATGGCATGGAGCAAGGTTGGCACAGCTGAAAATAGTGTGCCATGGAATGGTGCAAGTTGGCCAAACATAACTGGAAAAAGTGATGCAATACTCAATTGTATTGGTAAAATTGAGATAAGAGCATTTGACCTGTACACTCTGCAGGGCAGTAGGTGGCTCAATGATGTCATAATTGATGCTTTCATTGCCACCAGAAGCATAATTACAGCTGTAGTTGGATTCGATGCGAAAATACTGCCTGTGAGTGTTTATATCGGGCACAGCATTGAGCAGAGAGGAGTGAGGAGAAGTGTTCTAAAATGGGCGCAAAAACAACAAATATTTGACTATGACATCTGGCTTGTACCGTTCAATGTGGATTCATGTCATTGGGTCCTTGTACTAATAATTTGGAAGTTGAGAATGCTCATCTACTTGGACTCAATGCATTCCTACCATGATAAGTACATGGATTGCATTGCTAACCTGATGGAAGTTGTTTACCTGCAGCAAAAAGAAAATATAATTGATTGGCAAGATTGGCAAATATTTGCCCCAAGTGATATTGCACACCAAAGAAACAGCAATGACTGTGGTGTCCACGTTCTCCTCTTTGCAGATATGATAGCAAGTGGAAGGAAATATGCTACTTACACAGAGGAAATGCATCAAATAAGACCGTGGATAGCAAGCGAACTGCTGAAGAACTGGAAAGAAACCTCACAGACTGAAAATCCAGTAACAGTAGCAGCAATGTCTATAGAAAAAACAATTCGGAGGGTGCCTAAGCGTCAGCTAAAAGTGCATGTAAAATCCCCAGGTGGAAATAAAGATACATTGACATTCCTTTCAGAATTACTGAGCTCATTATTCAAAGGAACGTGGTCAATTTGCAATCTGAGTGGGAATTGTAAAAAGCCCAAAGATAACCAATCAATGGTCTTCTGCAATGGCGACTGCCAAGATTGGTACCACACTGAATGTCTTGACATCCATACTGCTGAGCTTTTAGACTGTTTTTACTGTCCGTCCTGTAAATGACACTTTTGACCTTACAAATTGCTCTTCCAGACTGTGTGGAAATCCATATACTGAATATATTAGTCATTATAAGGCCATAGAATATACACGTTTTATTTATTTATTTACACTTTATATACCAAGAAAACAATAAATGGCTTGGCATTAGTGCTACAGCATCCTTTTTTTTTTATCCAATTCACTTGGAAACTGTTTATGCTGATGATATTATTGAAGGAAAAGGAAATACACGGCTGTTTAGAGTAGTTTATTAATACAGAAAAATATATTTAAAAAACGAATTCAGCTAGCAAAGGTTCAATGTGCAGTTTATCAGAGATATTTGATGTGCTAAAAAGTAACTTGATTACAGTATTTATTATTATTATTTAGTCTACACTTTCTTTCTATATTAGTGTATTTAAAATATTTATAAAAACAACAGTTGAATTAATGTCAGTCTGTATCCATGTATACAGTCATCAGAATATTGCTTGTTCATTTATAACCACTGGTTTTGAAAGAGTGTCATTACAGGCAAAACAGTATTTAATTCTACTTTACATATGCATGGTGCAGATTATTCTGATGTTGGCTTTTGATAATATTGAAACGCAATGCATTTCAGTTGAGCAAGGTTATGTGTTATCTCTATCCCTTATTGAATTAAAAATTGTTGTGCCGATTTATTATTATGGCTTTTCTAAAAGTGCCACATACAAAACAAATAAAAACGATGATAAAAGGCTGTTGATGTGCTTTTTTAACCGTTAGTATCAAATGAGAGTGGGTAAAAGCAGAAGCAAGACAAACAAAATGGGTATGACTGTCTTAAATCCCATTATACACCTTTTTTTAATCGCTTAAAATTCTGCTGGACCAAGACAAAACTGCCCTAACCAGCCATTAAAAGGAGTGTGATCGTCATAAAACCTACATCAAATTATTATTTTCCCCAGCCCACAGTCCACATCTCAAAAGAATGATGATTTTAATATATTTTTAAAACATTTTAATTCTTTCGGACCAAAACAATACTAATTATTATTTTCTCAAGCTCCGATTTCTTAGTGCTGAAAGAACAGCTCCGATAACAGTACAGAGAAAATCAGCTCGAGCCTGACAACTCGAAACAACTCGAGTGATGTAAGAATAAAAGCGGTATTGTCTCTCTGCCCCTCGTATGCAATTTAAGTAATCGTTAATAATCATCATCATAATAATACAAAAAAAAACTAATACTATTATTGTTGATGTTATTATTAGTGTTTTATTAGTATATAAATAATGTGAAGCAGAGTTGCATATATTCATATTTTTAATTATTATACATTAAAGCATGTGTATTACTAATTATATTTATATTTCCCCAAGCTTCAGTTTGTGGTGCTGAAAGTATCTATAGCTCTGTTCTCTGCTGTGTAGGCAGAATACAGACCTTTTTTATTTGTATAATTGTATTTTCTTTTTAGTTTGGAAAAAGTAAAGACAAGGAACATAAGTCACTGATCATTTTAACAATAACAACATATATATGAATACACCACTGTAAGGTTTAAAAGGTACTAACGGTTTGAAGATACTCTCAAAAGTCAAAATACTGTCCTAATGCAAAGTGGGTGTTATAACCTATCTAGGGATAGCTCGATATTTAGTGAGCAAGCCGTCTAAGGGGTAAATGGGGCATCAAAAGACGTGCCCCATACGTTCTGTATTGGTCATAATGGGCTACGCTTTGGGGTGCTGCTGTTCGTGGGGTACGGCTTGCTCACTAAAATCATTAGTGGTTTTGCAAAGAGGGGTGATAACCTATCTAGGGATAGCTCGATATTTAGTGAGCAAGCCGTCTAAGGGGTAAATGGGGCATCAAAGACGTGCCCCATACGTTCTGTATTGGTCATAATGGGCTACGCTTTGGGGTGCTGCTGCTCGTGGGGTACGACTTGCTCACTAAAATTGTTAGTGTTTTTGCAAAGAGGAGACGATAACCTATCTAGGGATAGCTCGATATTTAGTGAGCAAGGCGTCTAATGGGGTAAATGGGGCAAAACAAGCGGGTAATATAGGGTACCGCTATGCTGCTGTTACAGGTTTGTTATTAATATTTTCGTTTTTTTTTAAAGAAGGAGCGATTATTTTTTAAATAGTAGTAATATATTAATTGAGCAAGATGTGTAAGTGAGTTAAAACACACAGAAAAAGGACACGCTGCTTTGTCAATTACATCGCAAATAAGGAACCGGGAATAAGTAACCAACTTCCAGGTGGTTGTTTCCGTAGTGTAGTGGTTATCACGTTCGCCTAACACGCGAAAGGTCCCCGGTTCGAGACCGCGCGGAAACAATTTTTTAATATATTTATTTATTTTAAAATAACAATCCGTTACAAATACTTTGTTTTTATACTTTTTAGATCATATTGCACATATCGCAAACTGCAATATACAGTACATTATCTGTATCTATTCAGTTCATTGTATTTGAAATTCATGGTTTCTGAAATTCATAAAATGTGTCCATAGTGTAGTGGTTATCACGTTCGTCTCACGCTAAAGGTCCCTTGTTCACTACAAACATCCCACGTTTCTCAGTCCTGGAGTAGGGAGTGTTTACATGGCCTCGTTAGCGCAGTAGGTAGCGCGTCAGTCTCATAATCTAAGGCCCTGTCCACACTATGCCTTTAAACCGTATTAGTTGCATTTAAGCCGGCTTAAAAGTGCTAAATACGGTTTGCGTCCACACTACGCAGCATTTAATACTGAACTCGAGAACCGGACTCAAGACCACCTCAGGAGGTAGTCTCGAGTCCGGTTCTAATTAGATCGCATCAGGTAGTGCGGTTTATCACAAGTGTGGATGCTGTAACACCAAACTACATGTTTTGTGTATCCTCCAATATCCCAAAATGCTTTGTGGTATGCAGGCGCCCGAAGGAGTTGCTATCAGTGTACACTCCGCACTAGGTATTCATTTTTATGCTTCAAAAAATCTGTCAGGACATCTCTGTTAAACTAGTGGGGAAAATCGTATTTTTCTTGAATCGTACTTGTTCTTGCTAGAACCAAAGTCATTGTATTTATCTTGCTCTTAACCGTATTATTACTTGTACTGTGATCCTTGAAATGTATTTTTGTTTACGACTGTAAGTCGCCCTGGATAAGGGCGTCTGCTAAGAAATAAATAAATAAATAAATAAATAAATAAATAAATAAATAATAATAATAATAATAATAATAATAATAATAATTAATAATACATAAATAACAAAAACACAGCGTTAAATTAGGCGACTGCAAAAATGAAATGCGAGTTAAAAGTAGGATCGGTGATGAACAAATCACGTAATTTGTCAGCTCTGTTTGAAATAAAATTAAGAGGACCAGAATTAGGCTCAGGCAAGATATGAAGGTAAAAACAAAGACTGTTTTGTAATTAACAGCTTTTTCTGAGTTTAATTATAAAACAGAATCAGCTCAATTTGTTTAAAGGGACTTCACCTGATTAAAAATAAAACCTGAAAACTTCAAGCCCTACTTGTGTGTGTGTTCGGATTTACTTTTTCCGCAATACTTGTAATATTTAATTTATGCAATATGGACCTCTGTTAATATGGGGCATAACACATTATTTTAAAATAAAATATAGTGCATGGTGGGATACTGTCGTATTAATTTCCACGGTTCGTTGCGCTGCTGGGAATTGTAACTGAACTATTCTAATGGTGTGTGGACGCAATAAGCCTGACTAAACATGAAACGGTTCTTCAGTGTGGACGCTTTGAGCTGGATTAATTAGACCGGTTTCGAGTACGGTTCTCGAGATCGGTTATGAAGTGTGGACAGGGCCTAAGGCACACTATGCCTTTAAACCGTATTAGTTGCATTTAAGCCGGCTTAAAAGTGCTAAATACGGTTTGCGTCCACACTACGCAGCATTTAATACCGGACTCGAGACCACCTCAGGAGGTAGTCTCAAGTCCGGTTCTAATTAGATCGCATCAGGTAGTGCGGTTTATCAGAAGTGTGGACGCTGTGATACCAAACTACATTTTTTGTGTATCCTCCAATATCCCAAAATGCTTTGTGGTATGTTTGGTGAAATACTCAGAGCAGGCGCCCGAAGGACTTGCTATCAGTGTACACTCCGCACTAGGTATTCATTTTTATGCTTCAAAAAATCTGTCAGGACATCTCTGTTAAACTAGTGGGGAAAATAACAAAAACACGTTAAATTAGGCGACTGCAAAAATGAAATGCGAGTTAAAAGTAGGATCGGGGACAAACAAATTACGTAATTTGTCAGCTCTGTTTGAAATAAAATTAAGAGGACCAGAATTAGGCTCAGGCAAGATATGAAGGTAAAAACAAATACTGTTTTTGTAATTAACAGCTTTTTCTGATTTTAATTATAAAACAGAATCATCTCAGTTTGTTTAAAGGGACTTCACCTGATTAAAAATAAAACCTGAAAACTTCAAGCCCTACTTGTGTTCGGATTTACTTTTTCCACAATACTTGTTATATTTCTTTTTAGCAATATGGACCGCTGTTAATATGGGGCATTACACATTATTTTAAAATAAAATACAGTGCATGGTGGGATACTATCGTATTAATTTCCACGGTTCGTTGCGCTGCTGGGAATTGTAACTGAACTATTCTAATGGTATGTGGACGCATTAAGCCTGACTAAACATGAAACGGTACTTCAGTATGGACGCTTTGAGCTGTATTAATTAGAGCGGTTTCGAGTACGGTTCTCGAGATCGGTTATGTAGTGTGGACAGGGCCTAAAGGTCGTGAGTTCGATCCTCACACGGGGCAGAAGTTTTGTTTTAGCAATCGATAGAATTCTTTGAAATAAAAAGTGCAATTGTATTATCATGATGGTACTGCATTATACTACCGTAATAGTGCATTGTACATTGATAGTATAGGATACATTGTGTTTTTCTATCATTTATTTTTAATTATGTATCCATGAACGTTATATTACAGTATTTAACTTTATTTTTAAGTTTAATTTAGTTTTCATTGAAAAATGATCTTTTGAAAGCAATACTTTTGAAAGCAATACTTTTGAAAGCAATACTTAAAAAAATGTGAACATGGGTACTCCATGCTTTTTTTTTAATAATCTCACTTTTTTCAACAATAAATGCTCAAGTCCCTTTTGCCATTGTATAGTAGTGTTTATTTGTTTTCACCCAGTGAACACCTTTTTGATTTCTTGTTGTTTTGTGTAGAAACCTTTTATTTGGCCATTGTGACTATTTTGTGTTTAGGCTATTTGTTTCATTGCAGGGCACCACACACACACACACACACCGCTCGCACACTACCATGTGATAAAAAAAGAACAGATAGTTTTAATTTATTATTTGTATAACATTTTTTTTTGTTTAAGGTAAAACAGGTGTGTGAAGCCTCAGGAGAGGGACATATTAAATCAGGGAATTTCTCCTCCAGAAGCATCAATGACAGGAATTCAGAGGCTACCTCCTCCTCTTCAAAAGCCAATATGTCTTTCTACTGGGAGTGTTGAGAATCCACATGTATTTTCCACACCGCCAAACACTGCTGGTACTGCCAAAATTTAAAAAAAACGTGTGGTGAAGTTACCTGCAACAACAACACAAGCCCAAAGACCAGAGGAGACTTCTGCAACCAATGTTCCAGTGATACAAGTACCAACACCTTCCCAGCTGTTAAACCTTCCATCCACGCATCCTTCCCATCTTCCACCCAGTGATCTATCAGAGTAACCCAGCTAACTCAGGTAGAGGGAAACGCCACCACCTAGTGATCTATCAGAGTAACCCAGCTAACTCAGGTAGAGGGAAACGCCGCCACCTAGTGATCTATCAGAGTAACACAGCTAACTCAGGTAGAGGGAAACGCCGCCGCCTAGTGATCTATCAGAGTAACCCAGCTAACTCAGGTAGAGGGAAACGCCACCACCTAGTGATCTATCAGAGAAACACAGCTAAAGGTTTTGGTTGTATTTTGCATGCATACATACAGTATAGATTTTTTTCTTTTAACTTCAAGAATATTTTAATCCTTTACTTTTTGTTATTTGTGAATAGTTCAAATTTGTGTTGCCACAACATTGTATCGTTCCGTTTTAACTTAATTGCAATGTTGCCACAGCGTCATTTCTGTTTGTGTTCCAAGGTTGACTCTTCTTAAAATTTTTAATGCTGCCTACTAGTACATTTAAAAGTTGTATTACACACTCGAACTTACAACTTTAACTAGTAGGTTCCAAGCCCTTGTAAAAGCAGAGGAGAAATTTTGAAAATATTTAAGCCTGTGCTCTTTAGTGCAAACAATAGCGCTTCTGTGGTGTAATTGGTGAACACATTGGCCCTTTGGGTGGAAGATCCAGGTTCAAGTCCTGGTGGGAATAAAAACTGGTTTGAAATAGAAATGGTTTTAAACACTTCTAAATTATGTACATATAAATAATTCATTTTTAAAATAGGGTATTAGCAAATAATGACTGGATTACAAGTAACAAAGCTAATCCACTTAGAAGTAGTGTGTTGTTTTTAACACATTACTGAGTTTGATAAAGGTCAACACATTTTGTATTATTTTGTTGCTATTATTTTGTTGCACAGTCTGTGTTGGATAAAGCACTGTTCTGTATTTTCACCTAATATTTCAACACAGTGTGTTAGAATTAACACACATTATGTGTTGTCCCTAATCACACTCGGTAATGTGTTAAAATAAAAATTCATGGAAGAGTGTATTACCTAATAGCATAAGTATTTTAGTCCAATTCTTGAGAATTTAAGTAATTTTTAAGGAAGAAGCAAGTTTTTAATTTCATGTTTTATTGTTGCATATCATGGTAGCACAATAGAGACTAATATGTGTTTTCCTGGCTAAAGGCACAATAAAAGCAGATCAAATGCATGAAAAACACAAGCCAAGTTAGTGTGTGTATGTATATATATATATATATATATATATATATATATATATATATATATATATATATATATATGAAAAGGTGTTTTAATAGCTATGAGACACTGCACCCCCGAAGAACAGGTGTTTTAGTAGCTATGAGACACTGCACTCGTGAAGAAAAGGTGTTTTATTAGCTGAGCTACTGCACCCCCGAAGAATATGCATATCAACTATAATACATATCCCAACCCCTCTCACATCCCACCGTGCAGCGATAAATAAAACCACAGTCAGTTGATTTGTTTAATGACGTGCCTCCCACGCGGAAAGTCGCCGGTTCGAAACCGAGCGGTAATAAAGTTACGGTATATATTTTTTTGAGAATCTATAATCTGAATAGCCATGTGTCCATCTGATAATCATGATACAGTTAGATTAATTGATTTAGTAAAACCGTTATTTTGAACAGCCAGTCTGGAACAAGTAAATGGCAGCTATGTTTTTATTCTTGTAATTCTCTGTGATCCTAGGATGGGCTGTGATCCTAGTCATGGGTACAGTATTTTTTTTTTTTTTAAAACAGCAAATATACATATAAATGCACCGACATCAAAATTAACATAAAAGTTATTCAAATACTTTACAATAGCTTGTGAAGCGGTGTTGTAATTAACAGCCTGTAGGTAAAGCAAGGACAGCTTTCAGTTCTAGTTCATCAGTGCATGTTCACCATTTAGGTCTTGCAAAACAAATACAATGTGTAACCCATACTGATTTTGTGCATCAGTCGACTCGTCAGTGTGACCACTGACAAGCAACCAGACTGTTTTACCAATTCCATAATCTCCTGCTTGTGATACTCGGCACCTTTAGGTAACGTCTCAGCTGGGCTGATGAAGGAATCGCTCCACCATTTGCTATACTCTGTCTGAAGAATTTTCGTAACTTATGGTTGTCCAATTTTTCCAAAGGAATGTTTGTGCAAACAAACGCCTCTGCCAGGTCAAAATTTAATAAGTGGACTTTTGGAATATGGAAGTCACCGTTTTTTGTTTCTTTGCAAGTAAAGCAGTTGCAGTACTGCTCTGGATTTCCACCTTGCTCTTTCGGTGAACCTAATGCCTGTCAACTGACGGTAGTGATCTACAGTAACGTTGCAGGACATACAGAAGAGCTTACCTCCATCGCTGTGTACAACTGCTGGATACTGCTTTACGTGATCTGCTGCAGACACATTTTTAGCCATTTTAGAGACATCCATTTTCTTGTTAGCAGTGTGTAGTATTTTAATTTCCCGCTTAGATTGCATATAGTCCCATGACATAATCACTGCACAGCACTGTGTGCATGGCGAATATTACACGCAGGCACATGTTGCTGTACAGTTTCGTTAATGTGATTTTTTTTTTTGTAATTAAATACAAATAATTATGATTTTTTTTATTTCTTAAGAATATCGCTATTTTCACAGGGCCTTAACTATGGCTCTTTTTCGTGACTTCAAAACCTCTATTGTCTGTCAATGTCATCGGAAATACAGTAAGGCCAACAGGAATAGCAACTCGTGTCCGGTTTGAATCACAAACTCTACAATCAAACAACTAGATGCATTACTTTGAATAAACTTTAGCTCACCCTAGGTTTGAACATATTCGTATACAGTACACCGAGTATCATGCGGACACATTGCTATTCACATTATAGATTAAACATATTAATGTTTCGACAGATCTTTCCGGTAGGAGGTGGTATACACTACACTACAGAAAGCGAACTGTATCATCGCAAAGTTTCCGTAGTGTAGTGGTTATCACGTTCGCCTAACACGCGAAAGGTCCCCGGTTCGAGACCGGGCGGAAACATGTTTTTTTTTTTTTTCTCCCTCCGTCTCATAAATTAATAATTTTACGTTGATCTATGTTGTTTCAATTAATCAGAAATTAATATCGAATTATACATTTTAGTAGAAATAGCCCGAATAAAATAAAATAAAAACAAAGTGAGCTTAATTTGATGAGCAGTACACTTCATTAAACAAACAGTATATTTGTTATTTGAAAGCAGTATTTGCCATATGTGTTCTAAAGTCCTCCAGTTCTGTACTGTCTTAGTACTGTAATGGATGTGTACTTAGATTTAAGAAGTCACCCCAATCGTTTCTAATGACGACTCGATACGGAGCAGGTGAGAGACTGATTATAACATTGATGCCATCTGGGGTTATGGGTATTCCATGCCAGAATTAAACATAAATAAATGAATTAATAAGTAAATAAATATCTAAATAAATAGACATTTCTTTATGTATTTATTTATGTCGATATTTGTTTTTTTTATTTATTTATTTTATTTATTTATTTATTTATTTATTTTACATTTTCCACTTTTTCCATTTCACTCTGCTCTTTTACATTTCCGCGTACGCATTTCCTTTTTTGCTTTGCTTTTTCCATTTCGAAGTCATCTTCTCGTTTTCTTTTTCCATTTCACGTTGAAAAACACTTCTGTCAATCAGAACCAGTGGGCGGTATCAATTACACCATTGGCAGGCAGAGATTGGTCCACCCCGCTCCAGGCAAATCGATGTCGATATGACCCGTTTTCTCAGCCAGTGTTGCCAGTTCTGCGAATTTGTCCCAAGATCTGGCGACTTTGTAAACCCGATGAATATTATAAATGAGAATGCGACGTACAGATAATTAAGCTACTGTGAATAAAACCTGGTGACATTCTAGCGACTTTCTATTGCAATAAATAATAATAAAAAACAACTAGTAAATACTTTACATTTAAAGCCCGCCCCTCATACTTCGATTACCTTTTCTTACTCCCAAACCGCGAGCCCCCTGCTGTTCTGTAGGCTGTAGGGACTTTCCGTTGGTAGTCAGGATGGGACCAGCCAATCAGATGCTAGTTACCACTTACGCAGGAAAAGAAGAACACGCCCACTGCTTGTCTTTGAAATGCTGTAAATAGCAAGGCATAATGTTATTAACTATGCACGTTACAAAAATCTAATTATTTAATCGACTATCCAGTATTTATGTCGATGTATATAATGAGGAATGAAATCGAGTTTCGAATTTGGTGTTTAGCAAGATTTAAAAAAAAAGCTCTGACACCAGGTAAAACGTAATAGGTTAATCATTCAAATAACTATACAATACCTAAGCTAATGTACATTGCTAACAACTTTCACTTTCATGTTCCAATCACATGCTGCACAATTCCCAGCTAAATCTAGCGAAATTAAAGCGATTTCCAATACTATTTATGCTAAAACTATGTGTAAAACTGTAATATTCCAGAATAGGTTGCGAAGGCTTTATTTTGCTCCACTGAATTAACTATAAAGCAGAGGATGTCAAAACTCAAAATTACGCCATTGTAGTTTCTTCGCAATAAACAAAATGGCAAATGACACATTTTCACAAGAAATAGCGTTGCTGTTTTTTTTGTTTGTTTTTTTAAGCTTTGCACACAAGTGAAAACTGTCAAATTTAACTTAAATAAACTCCAGACCGCTGTTTTCATATTGCACTAACACTACACTAAATGGGCAGAGATTTGTGACGCATGCCGAAATGAAATTTCATCAGAATGATGGCCAATCATCTGACTTGTTGCCAAAAAAAAAACAAAAAAAAACACCCTGTATAGTGGCAACGTTGTCAGTTATCTAATTTGGTATCCCCTGTGTTTCTCACTGTAAACACACCCAATATCAATCAAACCCTTCGTGTGTGATAACGGGGCACAGGCAGACATACTGTGCAAGTTTGACATTTCCAGGAGCTCCACTGCCTGAAATGCACAGGGGACACCAAATAATACAACCATAGACTATGCTATTTTGGTATCCCCGGTTTCCCTTTCAAGTCGAAAATAACCATCAAATATGGGATATTGCCGTCAGGCAGTAGCGATTGGCTGAGCTTTTATAGCAAAGCTGCCGATAGGCCTCTGCGCGAGCTGCCACGTAAGCCCGCCCCCTTGGGAGCTTACTATACGCAGCGCGCAGAGACTCACGTCCTCTTTTGTCTTCAGCATTGGTAGCGATAGGTTGTTAGAGCTCGTAGCTGTTGTACTCGATAAGCTTAAAAAGCTTGAGAAGCTGGTTTTTTGCCCCTTCTCTGGGTTTATTCAGTTACGCTTTGTTCTTTGTTAAGGATTATATAAATTGTTATATATTTATATATTTTTATATATTTCCTTCACGCTTTGCTTTGGCATCGCGTTGTCTCGTGGTCTCCGTCTTTCCTATATTAATATTAATATTAATATTATTTTTGATATTTAGTGTTGTGTTTTTGGGTTTGTAAATAAAAATTGTATATATTGTCTGTTATATATATATTTTGTAAACGACGCACGTTGCGTTGGCTTCGGCCGCGCGCGTATCTGCAGCCCCGGTCTTGCCTTGGCTAGACCGCGTGTGTGGAGCCTGCACTGCTGTCTCCCACATACTGCTTCTGCGGTGTGTTGAAAAAAAAAAAAAAAAAAACAACAACCGCGTGGTAGGTGTACTGTGCCCACATATTTTGTGTCCCAGTTGCTAATCACTACCATTAGTGCTGCTGCAGCGTTGAAAAAAAAAAATACATTCCCATTCACTACACAGAGGAAGACGACCACTAAGCCCAATCCCCAGCACCAGCAGGTAGGTAGTGCACAGCATCCAGGACACCGTACCAGCACTTAGCGTGTCCCCTCTGCGGGTCAGCTGACGCTTAGGCGTCTGTGCTAGCGGTCTCGCTTGGTACTCACGCTCCGGCGTGCTGCGCTTCGGCGCTTGGTGTCGGCGCTTGTCGCTTGGTGCAGCGCTTCGGCGCTTGGTGCTAGCGCGTCTGCGCTTGGGGATTCGGTGCTCGACGCTTCGACGCTCGGTGCACGCACCTCGACGCCGGCGCATCGACGCTTCGGTGCACGCACCTCGACGCCTCGGCGCCGACGCCTCGACGCTCGGTGCACGCACCTCGACGCTTCGGCGCATCGACGCTCGGTGCACGCACCTCGACGCTCGGCGCGTAGGCGCCTCGACGCTTCGGTGCACGCACCTCGACGCTTCGGTGCACGTACCTCGACGCTTCGGTGCACGCACCTCGACGCTCGGTGAGCGCACCTCGACGCTTCGACGCCGGTGCTCGACGTTCGGCGCCGCACCTCGACGACCGACGCTCGGTGCGTCGACGCTCGGTGCACGCACCTCGACGCTTCGACGCTCGGTGCTCGACGTTCGACGCACGCACCTTAGGTGCTTAGCGCTCGGTGCTTAGGCGCTAGACGCTCGGTGCTTTCGACGCTTCGGCGCCGGCACTCGACGCTCGGTGCTCGACGCACTTTCGACGTTCGTTGAGCCGTGCTTGACGGAGATGTCGGGCTTTCATCGGTGTGTGACCTGTCAGGCAAAGCTGCCTGCCAGCGATCCGCACGATGATTGTGTGGCGTGTCTGGGGCCAGAGCACGCCGCATCCGCGTTGGCGGATAGGGTTTTTTGCCATCTTTGTGCTGGCTTCCAAGCACGCACCCTCCGCCAAAGGGCGAAGAAAGCGGTGGGTGGGCACTCTCCTTCCTCCGGATCGTCCCACACCATTTCTGCCCCGCCGTCGTCGACGGCGACGCCGCCAGGGCGGCTGCAGCTCTCCAGGAGCCCGTCCTCCCAGCTAACAGCTGGTCAGAGGTCCCCACAAGGCGCTGGGAACGCAGCCCCTCCCCTCGCCGGGTACGCCCGCCGGGAGTCTAGGTCGCACTCCAGATCGCCTCGGCGTGAGCGCTCTCGCTCCCCTCGTCGGGACAGGCGATACAGAGACAGGTCGGGGTGGCTGAGCTAACCTCCAAAATGTCTCAATTTATGGAGGTTATGATGGGGCAGCAGTCCATTCTCATGTCCCTAGCAAATGTGGTGCCTCCAGTCCCAGAACAACCGACTGGGCCCATTGCTAGCCAGCCAGTGGCCCCTCCACAACCTGCACCGGTCGTCGCCCTTCCAGTGCAGTCTCAAGGGGAGTGGGATATCGATGCGGTGTCCAGAGACGCATCTGATATCCTAGAAGGGGACAGTATAGAGGCTGAGGTAGCCTCCCAGCACTCTGAGCAAGACACCGAGCTCCACGTGCTGGATACCGATGACCCAACGTGGTCTGTGGTGGAGAGAGCAACCCGCCACTTGGGCGTCGATTGGCCTATGGCGGAACTACCTCGGCGCTCCTTGTTTGAGTCGCCCTCAGCCCAGCCCCATCAGTCCAGGATGCTTCCGGCATTCCCAGACTTTATTAAGGAGGTGCAGTCCACCTGGGGGGCTCCGGCCTCTGCCCCTGCGACGTCTCGCAAGGCCTCGGCCTTTAACATGCAGGGGGCAAATGAAGCTGGGTTCGCGTCCTTCCCACCGTGGACGCTGGTTGCCAGCGTTGGTGAAGACGCCAACATTGTCAGGGCTGACGAAAGATCCTGCATGCCCTAATAAGCAGTGCAGGACCACTGAGGTACACCTCAAAAAGGGGTACGCTGCGGCCACAGAGGCGGTCAAGCTCTCTAATGTGGCCAGCTTGCTGACGGTCTACCAAGCGGCACTGATTAGAGACTTACCTGAGTGCCCTTCGGCGGCCCTCAGAAGCGAGTTGGGGACCGTCAGTCAACTGCTGGTGAAGCTGGCCCAGCTCAACGCGCGGGCTCAGGGCAGGAGCATTGCATCTCTGGTGGTGGCCAGAAGGCAGCTCTGGCTCTCGCAGGCGAGAGTGCAGGAACTTGACAAGGCCCCGTTGCTGGATGCCCCAATTACACCGGGACACACCTTTGGTCCAGCGGTGGAGGAGATGCTGCAACGCTCCGCCAAGGCGCGGGAGGCGTCGCAGCAAATGGCGAAAATGTGGCCAAAACCGCCGTTCCAGCCGAAGCGGCCTCAGGAACATCAGTGGCGCAGGACACCGCCACAGCACCAGCCACGCCAGGGGTACTAAGACCTCTCCCTCGAGCACAGCAGCGCGGTCCACCTCCATTTTCTAGACCGCAGCCGGAGGGTGGCGCCCTAGAGGTGGTGGCAGGCCACGCCCTCGGGGCTCTGGCCAGGCCCCTCGCGAACGAGCCCAGCCTAAACAGCCCTGAGAACACCAGGCAGCTGTTAACCCGCCCCTACACTGTCTCCCAGCTCCAGTTCTGGCAACAATGCACCAACGACATCTGGGTGCACAAAACTATATCCACCGGTACACCCTTCAGTTCCAGTTAAAACCTCCCCTTCCGGGAGTGGTTGTAACTGCAGTGAAGGACTCGGTTCAGTCCTCAGCTCTGAATGTGGAAATACAGGCATTGCTCAGCAAGCGTGCCATTCAACAAGTAGACCCTGCTCTGATCGACCAGGGTTCTATTCCAAATACTTCCTGGTGCCCAAGAAGGACGGCGGGCTCCGCCCTATTTTAGATCTGCGAGTACTGAACAAATACCTGCGGGTGTTATCATTCAGGATGCTTACGCACAGGCACATCATCCAGTCAGTCCGACACGGCGACTGGTTCACCACCGTGGACCTGACAGATGCGTACTTTCACGTTCCCATCTGCCCAGGTCACAGGAAGTATCTGCGTTTCGCATTTCAGAGCAGGGTATACAAGTTTTGTGTCCTTCCATTCGGCCTGTCACTGGCTCCTCGAACCTTTTCGAAATGTATGGATGCCATTCTAGCTCCCTTGCGGGCTCAAGGTGTCCGACTGCTGAATTATCTGGACGACTGGCTGCGTCTGCGGCGCAGTCGAAGGAGCAGGTGGCACAGCACACAGTGATGGTTACAGACCATCTTCAGCGGCTAGGTCTGAAGATCAATTCAGAAAAGAGCCGCCTAGTGCCGAGCCAACAGACCGAATTCTTGGGTCTGCATCTGGACTCAGTGTCCATGGAAGCGACCCTGTCGACACAAAGAGTTTCCTCAATAGAGCGGTGTCTCTCCCTATTCAGGTTGAGACAAACAGTCAGCATGGAGCTGTGTCAGCGCATGCTGGGGTTGATGGCTGCCGCCTCACAAGCCCTTCCTTTGGGCTTACTACACCAGAGACCTCTGCAGGTCTGGTTCAATGCCTTCGCGTTGCATCCGCGGAGAGACAAACACCGCAGGCTAAGGGTATCCCGAGCCTGCTGGGAAGCGCTACGCTGGTGGAAAGTTCCGTCAAACCTCCGCCAAGGCGTACGCTTGGGTCCCATTTTCAGAAGGCAGGTCATCACGACCGACGCTTCCAACCACGGTTAGGGAGCGGTCTGGAACGGGTCAGGGACCCGTGGAGTGTGGTCAGGACCCTGGAGGTCAGCCCACATCAATGCTCTGGAGCTCAGAGCGGTGGACCTCGCCCTCCGCCACTTCTTGCCAGTGCTTCTAGGCAAGCATGTGTTAGTGCGGTCAGACAACACCACAGTTGTGGCGTACATCAACCGCCAGGGCGGCTTGCGGTCCCCCGGTCTTCACCGGATGGTAGCACGGATGTTGCTATGGGCACAACCGCGTTTAACCTCTCTGCGTGTTGTTCACCTACCGGGCAGAGTCAATTACGCTGCGGATCTCCTATCCAGAGGAGGCCCTCTTGCCGGCGAATGGCGTCTCCACCCTCAAGTGGTAGAGCGCATCTGGGAATGGTTCGGCACAGCCCAGGTAGATCTCTTTGCTTCGCAAGAGACCACGCACTGCCCCCTATGGTTCTCAGTGAAGGATCTCGACAGCCCCCTAGGAGTCGATGCACTGGCTCACGAATGGCCGCCAGGGCTCCTATATGCTTTCCACCGATCCCGATGCTCCCGCCGTCTTAGAGAAGGTCAGGGTAGAGCAAGCGACAGTGATTCTAATCGCCTCGGTGGCCTCGAGAATATGGTTCCCGAGCCTGGTGCAGTTGTTGCACGGTCGACCGAGGGAGCTCCCTCTGCGAGCGGACTTGTTGTCCCAAGCCCAAGGAGGGCTATGGCACCCGAACCCCAAGCTCATGCAGCTATGGGCTTGGCCCCTGAACGGGAGCGCCTGTCAGCCTTAGGGCTCTCGACGGCGGTGATTTCGACCATTCAGAGTGCTAGGGCACCCTCTACTAGGTCGCAGTATACGTACAAGTGGCAGTTGTTTCAAGGTTGGTGTCTGGCAGAAGGCCATGACCCAATTTCCTGCCCTATGCTGATATTACAGTTTCTACAGAAACTGTTAGATGAGGGGAAATCTCCTCTACACTTAAAGTGTACTTAGCCGCCATATCGGCTTGCCATGTACGTATTGACGGTTTATCACCAGGTTGCCATTTTCTGGCATCGCAGTTCCTGAAGGGCGAAGACGCTTGCGGCCTCCAAGGACGACCAGTTTACCGTCATGGAGCCTTGACGTGGTGCTGGAAGCCCTTACCAAGGCACCGCTCGAGCCTCTCCACAGCGTGGACATGAAGCTCGTGTTCTATAAAAACCGCGCTTTTGCTATCAGTGGTATCAGCAAAACGCGTGGGCGAAGTTACACGCACTTTCAGTGCATCCATCATGTACTCGCTTCGCAGGAGACGGTTCTAAGGTCTCCATGCGCCCAAACCCGCCTTTTACCCAAGGTCATATCCCCGCTTCATATGAACCAACCAGTCGAGTTGATGGCGCTCCATCCTCCTCCTTTTCTTCCCCAGAGGAAGAACGGTTACACATGCTCTGCCCCGCGCGGGCATTGAGATGTTATATTGACCGCATTAACGGCTGTGAGGCAAACTGAACAATTGTTCATATGCCATGGTTCTAGGACTTTGGGTCAGCCGTTGTCCAAACAACGCCTTTCCCACTGGATAGTGGATGCTATTAAATTAGCTTATGAATCTGCAGGCCTTCCGCCACCAGGGCAGTTGAAGGCGCATTCCACTAGGGGTATGGCGACATCCTGGGCCCTCTTTAGAGGGGTGCCGGTGTTCTGACATTTGCGCTGCAGCCAGTTGGGCTACACCGCATACTTTCATGAGGTTTTACCGGTTGAACGTACTGGATTCCTCTGCTCCACTGTTTGGAGCATCTGTACTACACTCTATGATCCCTCAGGATGCGGACGATAGAGTGGTTCACAGCATGGTGTTGACTATTCCACCTTAGGACAGGTGTCATTGCAGCATAGACGCTGAGGTGCAGCTCCGCATATGCGTAGATGTATTCCCCACGCAGTTGCGCTATGACATAAGTCTGTCCTACTGCCGAGAATCCTCCTCGCGACAGCTTGGGTACACTGTTCCCATATTTGATGGTTATTTTCGACTTGAAAGGGAACGATAGGTTGCGGATGCAACCCCGTTCCCTGAAAGAGAAAATAACCATCAAACCGCGTGGTCGCTCCAGAAGCCTTCACGGCCTGAAGAGCAAAAGAGGACGTGAGTCTCTGCGCGCTGCGTATAGTAAGCTCCCAAGGGGGCGGGCTTACGTGGCAGCTCGCGCAGAGGCCTATCGGCAGCTTTGCTATAAAAGCTTAGCCAATCGCTACTGCCTGACGGCAATATCCCATATTTGATGGTTATTTTCTCTTTCAGGGAACCGGGGTTGCATCCGCAACCTATCGTTCTCACTGTAAATACCAATCTGGTGTGTACTGTATATAAAAGAAATATATGAACAAATATCTGCAAACAATAACGTTATATGTAATACATTATGCATTTTTAATATCATTACACCACTCGTGTTTATTCCAGACATAACAGCACAAGCCAGAGCAATAACATTAAATTAAGTTTTGAAATCATTTTACGCATGCGCAATGCGCCAGGTGCTACAGATAGCTGAGGGGTACTGAATTGGTTACACCTACCCTGCCAAGGCGACTTACAGTTATTACAAAATATCACAATTCAAAGAATCACCTTACAAAATGTAAAGGTGTATTCGTTGTCTCTGAAAAGGGATCTGACTACTGATAAGAACTTTGACAATATTATTGTCAAATATTGTTGTTGTTGTTGTTGTTGTTGTTGTTGTTGTTGTTGTTGTTGTTGTTGTTGTTGTTGTTGTTGTTGTTATTAATATAGCAGTATACATATGACAATGAAAAAATAGTTACATATTATTTATTTTTCAAATATATTTTCAAATAGTTTAATAACATTTATATTATTCGTGTGTGTGTGTAAACACTACAATAACGTCCTGCTTCGGCTTTCAATGATGAACTTTGCTCCATCTCACATTTAGCAATTTCTTCAGTCCATGTGACTGACATATAACCTGACCAATAAAATTTATATTATTCGTGTGTGTGTGTGTGTGTGTGTGTGTGTGTGTGTGTGTGTGTGTAAACACTACAATAACGTCCTGCTTCGGCTCTCAATGATGAACTTTGCTCCATCTCACATTTAGCAATTTCTTCAGTCCTCGTGACTGACCAATAAAAGCAGGACATGCGCCGCCCCTGCACGAAGCAGAGAATTACATGTGTATGTTTGATTCTCGAGGGTGTGTAATAATACGGAGAACCTTTCAGCAGCCTGCACTGCACCCATTACTCTATTGCACCAAACGGCAGTCACAGCGCTTCTTTGGACCAAACGGCAGTCACAGCGCTTCGGTTCGGTTTGGCTCGGCTCGGAAACAGGTACACTACATGGGAAATCCGATTCACTGACTTTTCAGATAGTCTGACTGTCTGTCTATTACTCTCCTTACGACAGAAGAAAATAAGATTCGAAGAATATACCCTACTTCAATAATATTTTCACTTTCGACTCTACATTTTCAAACACCTCGCATTATTTTGCAGTTTGGTCAGTTATTGTGTTAAAACTGGATACATTCTACATTAATATTCGTTCGTTTTTTTATTTTATTTTATTTTATTTTATTGATTTATTTATTTTTATTAAAATGTTTGGTCATTTCTCGTTTTCCAGCAGACTTGCTCGTAAGTAAAAGTGAAAGTAAAGTAAGCATAGGGCGCGTCTCACTCTGAAATGATCATAAATGATAAACGTTGTTTTTTTTTGTCATGAATTACTACTTTGGTATAGTATGGTCACTTTATAATTTGTTATTTTAATAGAGGATTGGACTTGATAAGCTGTGTGCATCACAATTATGAGTCGAGTCCATTATGTTCTATTGTTAGAAATGTCATGATGGCAGAAATGAGGGGAATTCCTAAAATGCTTAACGTGGCTTAATGTGCTTACATTCAAACGAAACCCCTAGAAACCTTTACAGATAACAGGCTTAACTCTTAACGTTAAGCCCTCCCTAAACAACCCTGCTCAGGTGAAATGCGCTCAACGTGAAAAACGCTTAATGTGGCTCGTGCTTAAATTCAAACCACACCCCATAAACGTGTTGTAAGTAGCCTAAAACAGCTTAGTACTTCTCAGTACTATCCGAAAATAAATCTGAACTGCGCTCTTACTGTGAACTGCTTCCATAACTTCGAAAACTTAACACACGTATTATTGTAAAACTAGTAGAAACTTCACAGACTCAACAAACATTTCGACTTTAGTCTTCTTCGGTTTATTAATTGCTCAATCGGATTGAAAAGCCAGTTTGTAAGATTGAGATTGTTTCATTACTCATTACTCTCTTAAAAAAGAGAATCATTTGCATGTATGTGTAGTGCACTGTAGAGATAAGTCGGGCACAGTGCTGCTGACGTAACACCTGCAACCTATCCCCATTTATGGGACCGGAGCAAAAAACATTTGCCAAATGAAGATAGGGAATTGTTTTAGTGTGGGTCCAGTTTTGTCTGGGTCCGGATTTCACCCACTTCACCACCCAGTTGTGTAAATTTAGGTAACCGTTAGGTGCTAAAATGTATTCACGAAAGTAATACTGTTTTTTGTAAGTTTTAGTAATTAAAAATATCTTGGAGACTACATGTTAGTGCTGATCATACTGTTTGTTCAGTAACTTGTTCACAGTGTGTTGATAAAGTGTATTCAAAGTAATCAGTCTGCATCGAGTTGTTTGATTTCTATAACTTGTCATTCAAACCAAAGACTAGTTGCTATTCCTTGATTCCGGTATTGCCGCGGATGTTGGCACTGACAATATTCAGAGGGTGTATGTGTATATATATCTCTTTTGATGTGTAGATAAAGCTGTGTGGAGTAGTGGTTAGGGCGCTGGACTCTTGACTGGAGGGTCCTGGGTTCAATCCCGGGGGGGAGGGACGGACACTACTGCTGTACTCTTGAGTAAGATACTTTGCTTAGATTGCTCTAGTAAAAACCAACTGTATAAATGGGTAATTGTATGTAAAAAATAATGTGTGAAAGATAATGTAATTGTATGTAAAAAATAATGGGATATTTTGGAACAATTGTAAGTCTGCTAAGAAATAAATAATAATACATTAAATAGAAGTTTCAATATAGGCGTTCCGAAAATAATGTTCATCCTTCTGTGATACCATTGTAACATATAGAAGCAGATTACTCAATTGTATTTGCTGTCTGAGCATAACCTTTACAAAATGCTTGGGAGCGAGCTGTGTGGGTGTTTAAGAAGAGGTCAGGGGCAGTGTTAACGCTGACTGTAAGAACGGGCGCAGTGTAGGGGTGAGACGATGCACCAAGGTGCCATACGTATCGCGATACTAATGAAAAACACAAAGTTGTAAACCACTAGCTTGAGTTTACAGACAAAGCAGTATGTCAACTAGAGTACCTGGGATATCCATTTTAGATAAATTAACCAAATCTCCTTATCACATTTCTGAGAGAGGGAAAAAAAGCAATGTGTTTGATCACTATTAAAGTACAAACTTTGTTCATCAAGTTCTCTTTCAAGTCGAAAATAACCATCAAGTATGGGATATTGCCGTCAGGCAGTAGGGATTGGCTGAGCTTTTATAGCAAAGCTGCCGATAGGGCAAAAGAGGAAGAGAGTCTCTGCGCGAGCTGCCACGTAAACCCGCCCCCTTGGGAGCTTACTATACGCAGCGTGCAGAGACACTCTTCCTCTTTTGCCTTCAGCCTATGTAGGACATTGAGCTGGTAAGTTTTCTCTCTGAGAATTACACCACTGATTGTACTCGTCAGCCTTGAGCTTGAGAAGCTACTGCCCCTTCTCTGAGTTGATTTCAGTGTTCGCTCTACGGAGCATTATTATATTTTTTTCAACTTTCACGCTTTGCTTCGGCATTGCGTTCTCGCGTTGGCGCTCGCCGTCCGTCTTTCTTTCATTTTCATATAATTTTACATATAATTTTTTATATTGTAAAATATTTGTTGTTGGGTTTTTTGTACTGTCTATTCTTTCCGTTATATAGAATAGGGTTTAGAGGACACGATGCCGCCTGGCTAGGCCACGCAATTTTTTGCAGCCTTGGTCTTGCCTCGGCTAGACCCGGAGTGTAGCCTGCTGCTAGCAGCCACGCCTATAATAACACCTGCGGATTGTAACATCACCGCGTGGTTGCTGCACGACTGTAGCTACGCTACAATAACATCGTGTGTGCGGCTGCAGTTCCTCTAAACTGAAGAAATTAAAAAAAAAAAAAAAAAAAAAAAATTAAAAAAGATTTTTTTCCCATACAATACACATAGGAAGACTACCGCCAACTGCACTTTTTAGTTGCCCCTTATAAACAGGTAGGTATAGCACAACACCTTTGTCTTTTTAGATTGTGACACGGTAATGGCACTTAGCATCTCCGCTCTGCGGGTCAGCTGACATTTCGGCGTCTAGTGCATAGCGTCTTCACGCTTAGTACACGCGCTTCGGCGTTTTCGGTGTCAGCGCTTTGGCGCTTTGGTGTAGCGCTTAGGCGCTTTGTGCTTAGTGCCTCGGCACTTGGGGCTCGGTGCACGGACCTCGACGCTCGGTGCTCGGTGCACGCACCTCGACGCTCGGCGCTTCAGTGCTCGACGCTCGGTGCTCGACGCTCGGTGCTCGGTGCCTCGACGCTCGGTGCCTCGACGCTCGGTGCACGCACCTCGACTCGACGCTCGGCGCCGACGCTCGGCGCATCAACGCTCGACGCTCGGCGCGACGCACCACGGCCGACGCCGGCGCCGACACTCGGTGCCAGCTTCGGTGCACGCACCTCGACGCCGACGCCGGGCTCGACGCTCGGTGCATCGACGCCGCGTCGCTTGGTGCACGTACCTCGACGTTCGACGCTTCGCCGTTCGACGTTCGGTGTCGGAGTGGTAATCATGTCCGGGTTCCACCGTTGCGTCACCTGCGAGGCAAAATTGCCGGCGAGCGATCCGCATGAGGACTGTGTGGCATGCCTGGGACCAGAGCACGCCGCGTCTGCCTTGGCAGACAGATCGTTTTGCGCATTGTGCGCTAATTTTCAGCTGCGCACTTTTCGCCAGAGGGCGAGGAAAGCGGTGGGTAGCCACTCCCCTTCCTCAGGGTCATCTTACACCCTGTCTGTCCCGCCGTCATCCACAGCGACTCCGCCCGTCACACTGCGGGTATCCAGGAGCCCCTCCCAGCTTACAGCTGGCCAGAGATCCCCATTCCATAGACGTGCCCGGGAGCGCTCTCGTAGCCCGTCTATTCGACCCCGAGGCTCCTCCCCTCGCAGGGAACGTTCTCGCCGATCACGCTCTCGCTCCGTGTCACCCCGCCCTTAGGGGACGCTCCCGTTCTCCTCGTCGGGACAGGCGTTATAGGGACAAGTCAGGCGTGGCAGAGCTCACGTCAAAAATGTCCCAGTTTATGGACGTGATGATGGGCCAGCAATCATTGCTCATGTCTCTTACCAACATGGCACCACCAGGCCAATTGCCAATCAGCCAGCGTTTCAGCCACAGCCTCTGGCCGTCCCTGTTGTCCAACAACCCCAAGGGGTATGGGACGTAGATGCCATCTCCAGGGATGCTTCCGAAGGAGAGCCTCTCCTTGAGGAGGACAGTGTGGAAGCTGAACTGACATTCCAGCACTCGGAGCAAGACACTGAGTCGGAGGCGCTGGACACCAGTGATCCCTTGTGGTCACTGGTGGAGCGAGCAACTCGCCACCTGGGGATTGAGTGGCCAGCTGTGGAATTACCTCGGCGGTCACTGTTTGAGTCGCCGTCTGTATGATCTCCACAGCCCAGGACGCTCCCAGCCTTCCCTGATTTTATTAAGGAGGTACAGTCCACCTGGGGGGCCCCGGCTTCTTCACCGGCAACTTCGCAGAAGGCCTCCGCGTTTGCCATGCAGGGAGCGAGTGAGGCTGGTCTGGCGTCCTTCCCACTGGTTGATGCTGCCTTTGCAGCCCTAGTTAGAACTCCGACACTTTCGGGTCTAGCTAAGGACCCTGCATGTCCTAACAAACAGTGCAGGACCACGGAGATCCATTTAAAGAAGGGCTACTTAGCGGCTACAGAGGCAGTTAGGTTGTCCAACGTGGCCAGCCTCCTTTCAGTTTACCAGGCGTCGCTGGTGAAGGATCTCCCGGAGCACCCATCGGCGTCTCTGAGGGCGGAATTGGCGCTGGTTGCGCAACTCCTAGTCAAGATAGCCCAGTTGAATGCACGGGCTCAAGGCAGGAGTATTGCTTCCATGGTGGTCGCCAGAAGGCAGCTCTGGCTCTCGCAGGCGAGAGTTCAAGAGCCTGATAAGGCCCCATTATTAGATGCTCCTATTACGCCGGGGCACACGTTTGGCCCAGCGGTTGAGGAGATGCTGCAACGCTCTGTTAAGGCCCGGGAGGCATCTCAGCAGATGGCGAAGATGTGGCCGCATAAGCCCTTCCAGCCTAAGCGCCAACAGGAGCACCAGTGGCGTAGAACACCACTGCAGCACCAGCCACGGCCAGGGGGTACTAAGACTTCTCCCTCAAGCACAGCAGTGGGCGGTCAACCTCCATTTGCAAGACCGCAGCGCGGAGGGTGGCGCCCTAGAGGAGGTGGCAGGCCACGCCCTCGGGGCTCTGGCCAGGCCCCTCGCGAACGAGTGCAGCCGAAACAGCCCTGAGAACTCCAGGGAGCTGTTAACCCGCCCCTACACTGTCTCACAGCTCCAGTTCTGGCAACAATGCACCAACGACATCTGGGTGCACAAAACTATATCCACCGAGTACACCCTTCAGTTCCGGTTAAAACCTCCCCCCTTCCGGGGAGTGGTCATAACTGCAGTGAAGGACTCGGTTCAATCCTCAGCTCTGAATGTGGAAATACAGGCATTGCTCAGCAAGCGTGCCATTCAACAAGTAGACCCTGCTCTGATCGACCAGGGGTTCTATTCCAAATACTTCCTGGTGCCCAAAAAGGACGGCGGGCTCCGTCCTATTTTAGATCTGCGAGTACTGAACAAATACCTGCGGGTGTTATCATTCAGGCTCAAGGTGTCCGACTGCTGAATTATCTGGACGACTGGCTCGTCTGCGCGCAGTCGAAGGAGCAGGCGGCACAGCACACAGTGATGGTTACAGACCATCTTCAGCGGCTAGGTCTGAAGATCAATTCAGAAAAGAGCCGCCTAGTGCCGAGCCAACAGACCGAATTCTTGGGTCTGCATCTGGACTCAGTGTCCATGGAAGCGACCCTGTCGACACAAAGAGTTGCCTCGATGGAGCGGTGTCTCTCCCTATTCAGGTTGAGAGAAACAGTCAGCATGGAGCTGTGTCAGCGCATGCTGGGGTTGATGGCTGCCGCCTCGCAAGCCCTTCCTTTGGGCTTACTACACCAGAGACCTCTGCAGGCCTGGTTCAATGCCTTCGCGTTGCATCCGCGGAGAGACAAACACCGCAGGCTAAGGGTATCCCGAGCCTGCTGGGAAGCGCTACGATGGTG
The DNA here is from genome assembly GCA_030684275.1 of Acipenser oxyrinchus oxyrinchus. Classification (NCBI taxonomy): domain Eukaryota; kingdom Metazoa; phylum Chordata; class Actinopteri; order Acipenseriformes; family Acipenseridae; genus Acipenser; species Acipenser oxyrinchus. The sequence continues at coordinate 9,940,777 of CM060268.1, forward strand.
GAAAGTTCAGTCGAACATCCACCAAGGCGTACGCTTGGGTCACATTTTCAGAAGGGAGGTCATCAAATGCGATCTATTTTGTTGTCTATAATAAATAACTTTACAGGAAACAGGAAATGTTCTTTATATGTTCTATATATATATAAGAATCATTATGATTAGGACACATTAAAAAGAGAGCAATAGATTAAAACTGGTACAACAAAAAATAAAAACATATAGCTATCTATTTATATGAAATAAAATGCTCTCTCACAAAAGGAGACAAAGACATATATAGTGTGAAAAAAAGCAGTCGGCTGACGGCACACGCTTCGGAGGGCAGCGTGTGTTCGTCTTTGCCATCCCGAGTCAGCGCAGGGGTGGTAGCGGTGAGCTGAGACTAAAAAATAATTGGCCATTCTAAATTGGGAGAAAAAAAAAAGAAAAATTGGCAACGACTAAATAAAAAAATAAAAAAAATTACAGTCATAGCAGCGAGTTTGTACAGTCATGCTCGCTTCCTGATTCCTCTCTGTCCACAACAAACAATGCAGGCTGCTACACGAAGGTGTATTGTATTGTGTTGTAAAGTAAACGATACACAATGAATCGTCTCACCCCTAGTGCAGTGTGGAGGGTGCAGTGTGTAGAGTGCAGTGTGGAGGGTGCAGTGTGGAGGGTGCAGTGTGGAGAGTGCAGTGTGGAGAGTGCAGTGTGTCATTTCTCGTTTTCCAGCAAACTTGCTCGTAAGTAAAAGTGAAAGTAAAGTAAGCATAGGGCGCGTCTCACTCTGAAATGATCATAAATGATAAACGTTGCTTTTTTTGTCATGAATTACTGCTTTGGTATAGTATGGTCACTTTATAATTTGTTATTTTAATAGAGGATTGGACTTGATAAGCTGTGTGCATCACAATTATGAGTCGAGTCTGTTATGTTCTATTGTTAGAAATGTCATGATGGCAGAAATGAGGGGAATTCCTAAAATGCTTAATGTGGCTTAATGTGCTTACATTCAAACGAACCCCCTAGAAACCTTTATAGATAACAGGCTTAACCCTTAAAGTTAAGCCCTCCCTAAACAACCCTGCTCAGGTGAAATGCGCTCAACGTGAAAAACGCTTAATGTGGCTCGTGCTTAAATTCAAACCACACCCCATAAACGTGTTGTAAGTAGCCTAAAACAGCTTAGTACTTCTCAGTACTATCCGAAAATAAATCTGAACTGCGCTCTTACTGTGAACTGCTTCCATAACTTCGAAAACTTAACACACGTATTACTGTAAAACTAGTAGAAACTTCACAGACTCAACAAACATTTCGACTTTCGTCTTCTTCGGTTTATTAATTGCTCAATCGGATTGAAAAGCCAATTTGTAAGATTGAGATTGTTTCATTACTCTCTTAAAAAAGAGAATCATTTGCATGTATTTGTAGTGCACTGTAGAGATAAGTCGGGCACAGTGCTGCTGACGTAACACAACACCTGCAACCTATCCCCCATTTTATGGGACCGGAGCAAAAAACATTTGCCAAATGAAGATAGGGAATTGTTTTAGTGTGGGTCCAGTTTTGTCTGGGTCCGGATTTCACCCACTTCACCACCCAGTTGTGTAAATTTAGGTAACCGTTAGGTGCTAAAATGTATTCACAAAAGTAATACTGTTTTTTGTAAGTTTTAGTAATTAAAACTATCTTGGAGACTACATGTTAGTGCTGATCATACTGTTTGTTCAGTAACTTGTTCACAGTGTGTTGATAAAGTGTATTCAAAGTAATCAGTCTGCATCCAGTTGTTTGATTTCTATAACTTGTCATTCAAACCAAAGACTAGTTGCTATTCCTTGATTCCGGTATTGCCGCAGATGTTGGCACTGACAATATTCAGAGGGTGTATGTGTGTATATATGTCTTTTGATGTGTAGATAAAGCTGTGTGGAGTAGTGGTTAGGGCGCTGGACTTTTGACTGGAGAGTCCTGGGTTCAATTCCGGGGGGGAGGGACGGACACTGCTGCTGTACTCTTGAGTAAGGTACTTTACTTAGATTGCTCTAGTAAAAACCAACTGTATAAATGGGTAATTGTATGTAAAAAATAATGTGTGAAAGATAATGTAATTGTATGTAAAAATAATGGGATATTTTGGAACAATTGTAAGTCTGCTAAGAAATAAATAATAATACATAAAACATAAATAGAAGTTTCAATATAGGCGTTCCAAAAATAATGTTCATCCTTCTGTGATACCATTGTAACATATAGAAGCAGATTACTCAATTCTATTTGCCACCTGAGCATAACCTTTACAAAATGCTTGGGAGCGAGCTGTGTGGGTGTTTAAGAAGAGGTCAGGGGCAGTGTTAACGCTGACTGTAAGAACGGGCGCAGTGTAGGGGTGAGACGATGCACCAAGGCGCCATACGTATCGCGATACTAATGAAAAACACAAAGTTGTAAACCACTAGCTTGAGTTTACAGACAAAGCAGTATGTCAGCTAGAGTACCTGGGATATCCATTTTAGTTAAATTAACCAAATCTCCTTATCACATTTCTGAGAGAGGGAAAAAAAGCAATGTGTTTGATCACTATTAAAGTACAAACTTTGTTCATCAAGTTTTTCAGCATTAAGTTGTGATGTCTAATCAATAACAATTTCAATATTTTTAAAAAGTACATCATCGTTTTTGCTTGCATCATACTTAACTAACTCAGTAGATTATTGTAAGACTTATTATTATTATTATTATTATTATTATTATTATTATTATTATTATTATACCATACATGTTATCACTTAGTATTTGTATTTTTGAAGTTAAGGTTGAGTATATTACTTTATTTTGTATACTATTCTGCACTGCGCTGTTTTTAAATGTGGTTAGAAATAATTTTAATTATTAGATTAAAATGATTGATAAAATTAGTATTAAATAAGTCCTTTTCATCAGGATTAACACATTTCTCTAAAGAAAGTAACTTATTCAACCAAGTCAAAGTTTAAGGTTATTCAACCAAATAAAAACATTATTAGGGCGCACTGAAAGATGAGCAAATATAAAATAAAACTCGTGTAAGAAATGTAAAAATGCGATCTGTTTTGTTGTCTATAATAAATAACTTTACAGGAAACAGGAAATGTTCTTTATATGTTCTATATATATATAAGAATCATTATGATTAGGACACATTAAAAAGAGAGCAATAGATTAAAACTGGTACAACAAAAAATAAAAACATATAGCTATCTATTTATATGAAATAAAATGCTCTCTTACAAAAGGAGACAAAGACATATATAGCATTTGAATACAGAAACTAGTAACTTTAGTAAAATGACAGTCATATGGGGGCTCCCGAGTGGCTCATCCGTTAAAGGCGCTCTGCGTGGTGTGCAGGATGCGCTCTATAGCCTGGATGTCGCCGGTTCGACCGTGGACGGGAGCTCCCAGGGGGCGGCGCACCCCTAGTGCAGTGTGGAGGGTGCAGTGTGTCATTTCTTGTTTTCCAGCAAACTTGCTTGTAAGTAAAAGTGAAAGTAAAGTAAGCATAGGGCGCGTCTCACTCTGAAATGATGATAAACGTTGTTTTTTTTGTCATGAATTACTGCTTTGGTATAGTATGGTCACTTTATAATTTGTTATTTTAATAGAGGATTGGACTTGATAAGCTGTGTGCATCACAATTATGAGTCGAGTCCGTTATGTTCTATTGTTAGAAATGTCATGATGGCAGAAATGAGGGGAATTCCTAAAACGCTTAACGTGGCTTAATGTGCTTACATTCAAACGAACCCCCTAGAAACCTTTACAGATAACAGGCTTAACCCTTAACGTTAAGCCCTCCCTAAACAACCCTGCTCAGGTGAAATGCGCTCAACATGAAAAACGCTTAATGTGGCTCGTGCTTAAATTCAAACCACACCCCATAAACGTGTTGTAAGTAGCCTAAAACAGCTTAGTACTTCTCAGTACTATCCGAAAATAAATCTGAACTGCACTCTTACTGTGAACTGCTTCCATAACTTCGAAAACTTAACACACGTATTATTGTAAAACTAGTAGAAACTTCACAGACTCAACAAACATTTCGACTTTCTTCGGTTTATTAATTGCTCAATCGGATGGAAAAGCCAATTTGTAAGATTGAGATTGTTTCATTACTCTCTTAAAAAAGAGAATCATTTGCATGTGTTTGTAGTGCACTGTAGAGATAAGTCGGGCACAGTGCTGCAGACATAACACAACACCTGCAACCTATCCCCCATTTTATGGGACCGGAGCAAAAAACATTTGCCAAATGAAGATAGGGAATTGTTTTAGTGTGGGTCCAGTTTTGTCTGGGTCCGGATTTCACCCACTTCACCACCCAGTTGTGTAAATTTAGGTGACCGTTAGGTGCTAAAATGTATTCACGAAAGTAATACTGTTTTTTGAAAGTTTTAGTAATTAAAACTATCTTGGAGACTACATGTTAGTGCTGATCATACTGTTTGTTCAGTAACTTGTTCACAGTGTGTTGATAAAGTGTATTCAAAGTAATCAGTCTGCATCCAGTTGTTTGATTTCTATAACTTGTCATTCAAACCAAAGACTAGTTGCTATAGATTAAAACTGGTAAAATAAAAAATAAAAACATATAGCTATCTATTTATATGAAATAAAATGCTCTCTCACAAAAGGAGACAAAGACATATATAGCATTTGAATACAGAAACTAGTAACTTTAGTAAAATGACAGTCATATGGGGGCTCCCGAGTGGCGTATCCATTAAAGGCACTCTGCGTGGAGTGCAGGATGTGCTCTATAGCCTGGATGTCGCCAGTTCGACCGTGGAGGGGAGCTCCCAGAGGCGGCGACAATTGGCCGGCGTCGCCGGGGAAGGAGGGTTAGGTCGGCCGGGGTGTCCTCGGCTCACCGCGCACCAGCGATCCTGTAGTCTGGCCGGCCGCCTGTGGGCTTGCCTGTAAGCTGCCAGAGAGCTGTGTTGTCCTCCGACGCTGTAGCTCTTGGGTGGCTGCGTGGTGAGTCCGCAGTGTGAAAAAAAGCAGTCGGCTGACGGCACACGCTTCGGAGGACAGCGTGTGTTTGTCTTTGCCATCCCGAGTCAGCGCAGGGGTGGTAGCGCTGAGCTGAGACTAAAAAATAATTGGCCAATTTAAATTGGGAGAAAAAAAATAAAAAATTGGCAACGACTAAATTAAAAAAAAAAAAAAAATTACAGTCAGAGCAGCGAGTTTGTACAGATATGCTCGCTTCCTGATTCCTCTCTGTCCACAACAAACAATGCAGGCTGCTACACGAAGGTGTATCGTATCGTGTTGTAAAGTAAACGATACACAATGAATCGTCTCACCCCTAGTGCAGTGTGGATGATGCAGTATGTTGGGTGCAGTGTGGAGGGTGCAGTATGTTTGTGTGTAGTGTGGAGGGTGCAGTATGTTTGTGTGTAGTGTGGAGGGTGCAGTGTGTTGGATGCAGAGTTGGTATTGATTCAGTATCGCTTTCTCTCTCAGGTCCTCACAATGAAGCAGTGGATGCTCCTCCTGTGTTTCTCTGTCTTGCACAGCACTGCGGGTGGTAAGATTATTGTTCATGAAACTGAATTGCACTTTTCATTCTGCTCCCCTCTTCCCTCTCTCCTATTCCCTCTTCTCTCACCTATATTAATCTAATTCTCTCTCTCAGCCACCTCTTTGAAGACGTCAGACTCTCCAGTGAAGGGCACGCTCTTTGGAGAGGTCTCTCTCCCCTGCTCCCTCTCCCCCATCTCTGATGCAACACTCCTGAGTATTTCCTGGTTTCAAAAATCTAGTGACTCGCTGGTCTACTCGTACAGTCGGGGGTCTAGCACGGCAGGACCCAGGTTCGAGGGGGGGCGTGCAAACATTGACCTCAGCAAGCTGACCCGTGGTGACCTTACCCTGACTCTACTCAACCTCACTTTTGCTGATGAGGGGATCTACTTGTGCCAGACCACAGACAGCAAAGAAAAACTGGAGAAGACCGTGGAGCTGAAAGTGGGGAGTAGGTATCCATTTCTCCCCTGTCTCCCTCTCTCTCCCTCACACTCACTCCCCTCTTTCTCCCTTACACTCTCTCCCCCTCTCACTCCCCTCTCTCTCCCTCGCTCTCCCTCACTCCCCTTTCCTCTTTCTCTTCTCTCCTCCCTCACTCCCCTCTCCCTCTCTCCTCACTCACTCCCCTTTTCTCTCCCCTCTCACTCCCCTCTCTCTCCTCTCTCTCCTCACTCCCTCTCTCCTCTCTCCCTTACACTCACTTCTCTTTTCTACCCTCTCCCCATCTCCCCCATCTCTCTCCCTCACACACTCACTCCCTATCTCTCACCTCACACACTCTCTCCCTCTCTCCCTCACACACTCTCCCCTCTCTCCCT